>VZRQ01011047.1:250413-288624 GCA_013397975.1 Machaerirhynchus nigripectus | reverse complement strand
GTTTTTTTTTTTTTTTTTTTTTTTTTGGACCAGAAAATAACCAAATTCCTACGCTACCAATGGTGGTCAAGGCTCCCTGTCCTGCTGTGCCAGTGCCAGCCCCGAATCTGAGTGGGACTTGCATCCAGTGTGCATCTGGCATGAAACAGATGTGCCAGATATGATGACGTGGCACAGCTCTGCATCAGTGTGCAGGGAGCTTACACTCACTGGGGTTCTCCAGGCTGTTCCCATGGACTCCAGGGCCTCCAGCCCCACAAGGACAGCAGCGTCTGCCTGCCCAGGGAGGGTGTGGAGTCTCCCTCAGTGGGGATATTCCAGAGCTATCTGGACACAATCCTGTGCTATGGGGTCTGAGATGACCCTGCCTGAGCAGGTGACCAGGTGACCCCAGTGTGCTCTCTTTCAGCCTGGCCTATTCTGGGACTCTGTGTCCCTGCTGATTTGAGTCTCAGGGTAGGGTTGTCCTTGGCCTTGTTGGGCTGTTGGAGAGATGAGGAGGCACTGGGCTTCAGGGATCCCTGTGGTGTTAATATTTTCCCAAGGATCTTGCTCAGCTGGAGGCGCACACCATGAGAATATTTTGCCTGAAAGGACAGTAATAACAATCAGAACAAGAACCTGGTGGTTCTGAGTCCTTAATATTTGACGGAATTGCTTTGGCTTTGGCATGGTCATTTCCTAGGACATGCTCTTATTTCACAGCACACTGCTGTAAACACTGGGCACTCCTCTCCTTTTCCAGTGCAGAATCACAGAATCATTTCTGTTGGAAAAGACCTCCAGGACCATCAAGTCCAGCCTCTGAGTCGTCCCCACCTTGTCAGCCAGACCAGAACCCTGAGTGCCACTTCCAGTCATATAGACAGGCATTGCCTGGGTTTTGAGTGTGCAGGGCCACAGGTCATTGGCTCAATCAGAATTATTGTTCTTCTGAACACAAAATGCTGCCTTTAGCAATTCAAACTTTTCGGAGCAGTGTAGAGCAACACAACAATGGCTACAGCTGCAGGCTGAGAGGGTCTGTGTAAAAACTTGTCCAAGGGGCAGCCTTGGCACTGATCCCCACAGAGATGGAGAATCTTCATCCTTGGAAGCCTCCAGCCCCCAGCTGGACAAGACATGCCCACCCTGACCATGGTGACGGCCCTGCTGTGAGTCTGATTTTGAGAGGGCAGTGAAGACAGAGGTGGTGCAGAGATTTAAATGCCAAATAAAATTAATGTAGGTTTAAATGACAGATAAAATTAGTAGAGTGTCACAAGGCACCTTTTTAAGAAAAGTTGATTTTTCTCCGCAGTAATAACCTCGGTATAATTTGCTTCTTGGTGTTTTCCCTGTCTCACCCCGGTTACCAGAGTGCTCAGACACACAATAAAGGGCTGTGAAATGCTGGTCTGTACAAGGCTGCTGATGTTTGAAAAAATAACCCAAGTTGTTTTTCTGCTGATGCTGCAGAAATCAGTCCCACCTGGGGTCCTCCAACCGCGCCTTTGCACGCTGGCTCCCGGCCGTGTACGAGGATGGAGTGTCTGTTCCCAGAGGAGCACGTGAAGGAAAGCGCTACAATGGATTCCCACTCCCACTGGTGAGAGCTGTTATCCTGATCCAGCCATGAGTGTGGACACTGCCCTCACTGCACCCATCAGGAGGGAAGCAATGGCAACATCTGGAGTGTAAATTGCTTGATCTTTGATGTCAGGAGCTGACTTGAGGCTGCTTTTCTACAACCGAGTTATGGCTCAGGTTAATATTTTTTGTTGGAGACAGACATGAGCGAAAAGGTTGTGCTGTTTCCCTAGGCAGTTTCTGAAGTGTGCCTCCCAAGGATTGCTGCAGTCAGTGTGCTCAAGGACACCAGGAGGTTTGTACATACCACAAGGCTTGGGAACTCCTCAGCCACGGTCTTGACTTTCTGGATGTGCATGAACAAGTTTCAGCTGGAACGGGCTTTCCATGAAGCCAGGTTTGGCTGAAGGAGTGCGGCGTCTACTTTTACACCTGATTGGATAGAGCTGGGGAATGACATGGAGCTGTTTAATGTTTAACTCTTAGTAGCTTATCTAAGATCATCTTGTGCATGATCTACAACCACCTGAAAGGAGTAGGTGGGGGTTGGCCTCTTCTCCAAGGGAACAAGTGACAGGACAAGAGGAAATAGCTTCAAATTGTACTAGGGGAACTTCAGGATATTAGGAAATATGTCTTCCCTGGAATAGTGGTTAAGCATTGGAGCAGGATCTCTAGGGCAGTGGAGGAGTCAGTCCCTGGAGGTGTTCAAAAAACAGGCAGACGTGGCACTTCTCAATACAGGTTAGTGGGAATGGGGATACTTGGTCGAAGGCTGACGATCTTGGAGCTCTTTTCCAAACTTTGTGATTCTGTTCGTCCAAGATCTCACAGGGGGAGTTGGAGTGAGAGGCAAATCCACCCTGGCAGAGACAGTCACGTACATTTTCATTTCGGTTTTCTGCAGGTTCGAAAAGTATCCAACGAAATCGCTCACACGGCCAACGAGAACGTCACTGCTGACCGGCAGCTCTCTCTGGTCTTCATGCACTGGGGCCAGTGGGTCAACCACGACATAGACTTGGCCCCTGCCAGCGGGGAAGGAGCCAGCCTGGAGCTCCAGTGCCACACCAGCTGTGCCTTCAAGCCCCCCTGCTTCCCTATTAAGGTACCCTGACTCTCACCCGTCCCACGCTTTCTTACAGCAGCAAGAACAGAACCGCGGGGTTTCCTGAGGCATCACTTTGCTCACCTGCTTTAGTTCCCCCCCGACGACCCCCGGGTGCTGAGCTCCGACACCTGCATGCCGTTCGTGCAGTCAGCCTCTGCCTGCAGCCCCGGCACCTTCAGCCGCCAGCAGCTCAACGCCGCCACGTCCTTCATCGACGCCAGCACGGTGTACGGCAGTGACGACGCCCTGGCCAGGAGCCTGAGGAATCTCACCAGCCAGCTGGGCTTGATGGCCGTGAACCAGGATTTCATGGATGCGGGACTGGAATTGCTGCCCTTCGAGAACACAACGCACAGCGTTTGTGTTCTCACCAACAAGAGCGCCAACGTCCCCTGTTTTAAAGCAGGTAAGGTGCAGCTGGGGGGTTGTTTTCAGTGGGCCATAAAGTCAAAAAGGGCCAAATATCTCCTTATAGGATCCTGGTGGGTCCTTTCCAACAGAGAATATTCTGTGATTCCATGATATTTGAACGAGGCACTTCAAGACGTGACTACATAAGGTGAAAGACAATGGATCCTCCCCCCCATTAGAAAAGAAAAATAATCAAGCAATAACTGATTAATTAACATAAAAATTATTTTAATTTCACAGAAGAATTACAGCAAATTGTTCTATCTTTATAAAGTCTTTCCAAAAGTGGGAGAAATTTTTAATAGAATAACCACCAGTGCTTGAAACTTCTATGGTACATTTTTTGTCCTACCTAGAATTCACCATTCATGAACTGAATGCCAGTTGTCAGCTTGTCAGCACTGGCAGGCTGAGAAAGTTGGGGCTGTTCAGCCTGGAGAAGAGGAGGTTGTGTGGAGACCTCACAGCACCTCCCAGGATCTGAAGGGGCTACAGGGAAGCTGGAGAGGGACTGGATCAGTAACTGTAGTGGGAGGACAAGGGGGAATGGCTTCACACAGAAAGAGAGTACCTTAATTAGATATACAGAAGAAATCGTTCCCTATGAGGGGGGTGAGACCCTGGCACAGGTTGCCCAGAGAAGCTGTGGCTGCTCCATCCCTGGAAGTGTCCAGGGCCAGGCTGAATGGGGCTTGGAGCAACCTGGAGTAGTGGAAGGTTGAAATGGGATGGGCTTTAAAGTCTCTTCCATTCTGTGATTCTATGATTCAGTTTTCAACCCAATCAATACTAACAATTAAACACTCTTAAGCAATCTAGTTAATTGATTAACTGACCCACCCTACATCAGAAGAAAAGTCTAGAAGTTTGTCTAAAATTTAATCAAACTGAGGACAAACAGAACTTATTCAAATTCAAAGTGATCCATCAGAGGCATAACACAAAAAACCCACCATTATAAATGTGAAGCTTGCAAAATCACTCAGAAGAATACAGAGTGTTCCCATTTCCTCATTCTCTGCACTCGAGAAGGGCTCCTTGCTGAGTGAGGACATGCTCAGTGCTTCTTCCATCATCTCACACAGGGTCTCCACTGGGTCCCCTCCAGTTTTTATAGAATCACAGAATGGTTTGGGTTGGAAGGGAGCTTAAAGACCATCCTGTTCCACCCCCTGCCATGGGCAGAGACACATTCCACTGTCCCAGGTTCCTCCAAGCCCCGTCCAACCTGGCCTTGGACACTTGTAGGGGTGGGGCAGCCACAGCATTGTTGCCCGGAACATCACCACTTGTTACTTGTCTGTCCTAAGACAGAAACCTGCTTCTGAAATTTAAAGCAATGTACGAAATTCCTAAACCTTTTTCATTTTAGGTGACAAACGGGTGACAGAAAACCTGGGACTGTCTGCAATGCACACTCTCTTTGTCCGAGAGCACAATAGGCTGGCTATGGAGCTGAGGAAATTAAATCCCCAGTGGGCTGGGGAAAAGCTTTACCAGGAGAGTCGGAAGATTGTGATTGCCATAAACCAGGTACTGATCACTGCTCTCTGCTTATCATCCACACACTTAGGAATGGTTTTTTCTCCAGGCAAAAGGAGGAAAACTGTGCTTTGCTGAATCAGTGGAGTAATTTGTCGGAGTTTGAAACTGTGAATGAGGATAGTCCATCTGAGACAGCATGGATATCCAGAGCTTTTTTATGCATCATATTACCAATTTGTCAATTATTTATAATATTTAATGTATAAATTATTTGTTAGATAAAAAATTTCACATTTAAAAATAATTTAAATCCATTATGCCAAACTTATTCCATTGCTACAGCTCTTTGTTCTGAAGATCTTAATGAATTCTGCTGCAGAGGGTCCATGTTCATTCTCTGCACTTGACTTTGATGGCATTTCTGCTGCAGCTGCTGGTAACTTGCTGTGCTCTTGTACTTTTTCAGATCATAACATACAGAGATTACCTCCCACTCCTGCTGGGCGAGGAGATCAGCAAGTGGATCCCTTCGTACAGGGGTTACAACGAGCAGGTGGATCCGAGGGCCTCAAACGTTTTCTCCCTGGCTTTCCGATTCGGCCACACGTCAGTGCAGCCTTTTGTGTCCCGTTTGAACGAGAGCTTCCAGCCTTTGGGCTCCTTCTCCCATGTCCCTCTGCATCGGACCTTTTGTGCTCCGTGGAGAATTATAATGGAAGGTAAGGACGTGGAGCAGCAGTCCTGGTCCGGTCTTGAGTGGTCAGCTGGTAAGGCACATGGAATTACAGAATCCCGGAATCACTTAGGTTGGAAAAGATCTCAAAGACCATCAAGTCCAACCAGTGACTGATCCCCACCTTGTCACCCAGCCCAGAGCAGTGAGCACCATGTCCAGACATTCCTTGGACTCCACTCAGCTCAGCAAGACCTGACAGTGGGAGTGTTCCACATCCACTCAGATGGTGCAGCTGCTCCTGCTGCTCCAGGAGGCACGAGACTCCCTGTGCCAAATGCCAGTCCACCAAAGTCCATGTCAGTCAAAACTCTTACATCTCTCTATAATCAAGAGACAGGGACAGAGGGTGATGCACCCCACTTAACTGAGCCAAAGCAGCATTGTTCCTTGCTGGCTCTAACTGGAGTTACGGGGTCTTGCTATTACACAGCTGGGATCTCCAGACATGAGTCTTTCCGAGGAAGACAAAAGTCTCTTCCAAAATGGGTTATTTAACTAGTGATGAGAAATATAACTATACATGTGCAGCCAGTTTTTCTATGCTTTGTTCTTAATTGCTATGAAAAAGACATGGACAATCAGACATGAATTAATTCTGTCATTACTTTTAATGTTTTTTAAATATCTGTCAATTAATAGTGAATTATAAACTAAATCCATTGCAAAACCTAAAACCTTGGACAGAACCCCCTCAGGGACCAGGACATGCTGGAGCCTGGCAGGCAGAGGAGCAGGCTTGCAAAGGGACTGGTGGACAGCAAGTGGGTTTAGGGCTGTGGAAGCAAAAGCTGAGGGATGGGGAGGGATGAGGAACTGAGTTACTATGGAGGCTTTATTTACTGGCACCTGTGGACATGTACAGATTCATACATGTACCACTGGGAGGGTGGGCAGGCCCTGGCACAGGGTGCCCAGAGCAGCTGTGGCTGCCCCTGGATCCCTGGCAGTGCCCAAGGCCAGGCTGGACGGGGCTTGGAGCCACTGGGACAGTAGAAGGTGACCCTACCCATGGCAGGGGTGGGACTGGATGGGCTTTAAGGTCCTTTCCAGCCCAAACCACTCCATGATTCTGTGGTTCTGTGATTCCATATACACATGGTGAAATGAAAATATGGGGATGAAAACCCCACCCAGCCCATAAGAGACTGTTTCAGCTGCACGAAAGGGACCATCAGAGCTGCAGCTTGGCACAAAAAATCTTTCCTTGATTTGCAATGGCTGCAGGAGGCATCGACCCCCTGATCCGGGGCATGGTCGTGGATCACGCAAAACTCATGAAACAGAACCAGCTGCTCGTTGAGGAGCTCCAGAACCACCTCTTTGAACAGACAGAGGTGATGGGTCTGGATCTAGGAGCCATGAACATGCAACGGGGAAGAGACCACGGCCTTCCAGGTAAGGAGACACAAGTCCACACCTCCTGTGAATAAGACTTTTTTCCCTTCTGCTGCTTATTCCATGAATTAACTCAAGATTTTTCTATATTAATGGGAAGAAACAGTACCTTGATTTGAGGGTGAAGGATGGACAGACAGTCAAGGTCAGGGAATAAAAGGTCTCTGTATTATAAAAATCTTTTTCTGAGACATTTAAAACAAGGACAAAAGGCTTCGAAATCCAAGATGATATTTGGGATAATGTAAAACGTAGGTGAGAGACAGTGGTGTGTTGCAAAGAGAGAGCATGTGTGGTACAGAAGGTACAGACACAAGTGACCAAATTCAGCTTTCACATGGGCTTGGACAGGTCCCCTGGGCTTTGTTCTTTGCCCATCAACCTTGTCTTCTGTCCCAGAAAAGCCAGAGTTATGAGCAGAAGTGCCTTGCACCCACAGGCGGGACTGCCCCAGGTGCTGGAGAAGAACAGGTGTGGGTTAAACACAAAGAAATGGATCCTGGAAATTCTGCCTCCCAAAGCTGCAAGGACTGATGCAGTCACCCTCAGCAGTAGAAAGATGTAACCACCAGGATGAGCTGTAGTCACAAAGACAATCCAAACTGTTAGTTTAGTGTACGTGAAAACGTGATGTTTGTTGGGACTGCCTGGGCAGAAGTGCCTTCCAGATCCTTTAATGCCATGAGAAGAAGCAGGCAGTGCCCATGGGCCAAGAAAGGTGTTGTGGAGATGTGGTGGTGGGTCCTGGTCATCTGCTGCTCCTGCTCTTGCAGGTTACAATGCCTGGAGGGCCTTCTGTGGGCTCTCCCAACCCCAAACTGTAGAAGAACTGTCTGAGGTGCTCGGTAATCCCAAACTGGCCAAGAAGTTCATGAATGTGTATGGGACACCACACAATATCGACCTCTGGATCGGGGCAGTTGCAGAGCCCACGGTTCCCCGGGGCAGAGTTGGGCCCCTCCTGACCTGCATTATTGGCACCCAGTTCAGGAACCTGCGCGATGGGGACAGGTGAGAGACACATTCCTTGTGGCATTTCCTAGGGGGAAATGCTGACATTTCTTGTGACATATTAATCCAACCCATCCACAGCACTCCAGTGAGTGCTCCCAGCAAGGCTCACTGCTTGATTTTCACCCAGTTGACAAAGGACTCTTTTTTGCAGCCTGTTTTCTCCAGATTCATGTGGCTGAGGAGCACCAGCTCCAGACCATGTGGGATCTGCTGTGGTCTCTGCCTGAGGTGGCATTTGCTCTCAGGGCATAAAGGGGAGGATAAATCACTGCATCCCAACAGGCTGCTGGTGCTGTGTGGAAGAGGCAGGCTCTCTGCACTGGCAGGATACAGGTCTGGCCACACTGGAGACACCTCTTTCTAAAAGAGTGTGCCTGGAGAATCGAGGTGGCTCTGAGCACCATCCAGGCTCACACTGGTCAGGTTCCCATCTCAGCAAGTAACCAGAGATTATAAACTGCTTCTGAAAATATCATTGCAGGTTCTGGTGGGAGAACCCGGGAGTTTTCACTCCACAGCAGTTGGAAGCATTGAGAAAAATCTCAGTGTCGAGGGTGATCTGTGACAATACTCATATTGAAAAGATACCCAGGGATGTGTTCAAGATCAACACTTATCCTGAGGACTTCACTGATTGCCAAGAGATCGATGTGCTTGACCTCTCATCCTGGAAAGATGAGCCTGAGAATGCCACAAAAGGTACCAGTGGTCTGAGACCGGTCAAAAATAATAAATGTGCTATGAGGTCACTTCCATGCCTAAAAAATGAAAGAATTCAGGTTTCCACAGTGACTCTGCCCCCCAAAAGACAATGACTGTCCACTTAGGCACACTCAGACAGCACTGTAGGCAGAGGTGCTGTTAGCTGGGTCTCCAGGCAACCCATCACTTTCACCATCCATTGTTCCCTGCCTCTTCCTTTGAAGCAGATGGGAAATCCTTCAAAATCCAGTCTGTTCTGGACCTTGTGGATGTGTCCTCTAAAAACCTTATTCCAGGACAACCACAGTCTTTCCTGACAGGAAAGGTGTTGATGAAATATCAACCAGAATTAGCCAACCTGCTCCAAGGTCTTACTCTGCTGCTCCACGTTCCCGCTCTCCCCTCATCTTCCCCAAAGCTTTAAATCTGTTTAAGGTATAGCTGGAGTAGTTTTGACACTGTATGGCCTCACACACCAGTGGCTGAACACGCACGATCAAAGGTTATGATGTGCCACAGTAAAACGGTGTCTTTGTCTGAGAGATGTGGGCACTCAGTGTCCTACTGAAACACTTTTGACAAGGGCTTGCCCAGCTGAAATGATGTGGGAGAACAGAGACTTGAAGAATGGACTGGACTGGATTCTTTTTCCTTCTGACAACCCATTTATAGATGATCACAAAACCTGGGGATCACCTACACTGTCCTTCTTCAAGGCACACACCACAAAGCGTCTCCATGCAGTTCCTGTATTGAGTTTGAGTAACCATTTGAGAGAAACACTGTTGTTTAAGACAGATATTTGCACTTAAAGGCTAAATTATGGTGGCTTTACCCCATTCTTTAGGACCTGAGTCCAGCTAAACAACAGAGTTTTTTAAATTTCTTTTTTTATCGTAGTCTTATGGTCACTAAAATGTGCTGTGCTGCTTCCTGTGGCTCCTTTCTCACCAGGCTTGGAGGAAGCCAAAGTGTTTGTGTAACCCAGAAAGAGTGAAATTCCAGGGCTAAAAGCAGCTGCTAGAAGTTTAACCTTTTCAAATGTCAAGACATTTCCCCCAAACTGCTCATTGCAAGGCTGGAAGCACCATGGTGTCTCAGAGGTGCAAGGTGTTACGATCCAGTTTAAGCCCAGAAGAGCAGAGAAAACTAAGTCTCTGTGCATAAACCGGAAAGAACTTAGTGAAGGCTCAAAATATTCCCAAAAACGAGATTAAAACCAAACGAGGTTAAATGTTGGTGCCAAAAAATTGATGTATTTTGTTTAATAGTGAAAGAGGCAAAGAGAAGGAAAGAGAAAAGAAAGAAAGAAAGACAGAGAGAGAGAAGTGTGCGTGGGGGGTGGGGGGACGAGGAGAGGTGACAGGGGTTAGGAGGGAGCATATCACCCATCCAGNCTGTCCTTTGCATTATCTCTGGTGCTCTGGTGCAGGGTCTGGGGACCCCTTTGGGGCGGGGGGCCCTTGCTGGGCCGTGTCACCCCCTCTGCTGCGGATAAGCTTCCCCCCCCCAGGTGAAGGGCCCCTCAGCTGGGCTCTGCTGCACAGTGAGGATGGGCAGTCCACTGCCTCTGACCAGAGGCTTTTCCAGCACACACCCAAAGCCTCTCTGCCCCCACCCTTTGGTGCCAGGGTCTGTGCAGGCCTGGCAGCTGATAGCCCTGGGCTGTGGTCTCCAGCCTGGAGGTGCTGAGCTTAGGCTTTTGTGACTGTCCCCAGCCCTGAGCTGTTGCTTTATCTTATCTTCATCAGCGAGCAGTGTAAGGCCTCAGGAAGGGCCCCTTTCAGGGTGCAGTGTCTTCTCTGTGGCTTTTGCAGCACAGTTTTAAAGGCCTTAATTTCAAAAGTTTAAGTCATAAACTGTAATATTTCAGTCTCTCTCACAAGGATACAGGGATGACAAAACAGTGGCAGAAAATGGTGACTTTCTGCCTCTCAGCCACTTCTTCTGCTTCATTGACAGTTTCTAATCCTGCTCATCAGACCAGCGTTGAGAAACCCTAATTGTGGCACTGAGCTGCTCCTGGGAAACCCCTGCCTGGACATCGGGCTCCGCTGGCTGCTGCTGACTGAACATCAGTACATGGTTTCCCAGAGTGGAGCTCAAGACTGTGTCATCTGTTTTATTTCCTGTAATGTGATTTTTAAAGTATCATTTATTTCTAAAAACTTCCAGTAATGTAAGTCTTCAGATGCAAGGGCAATAATATTTTATTTTCTGTTACCCTAAAAAATTGATCAGAGGCTTTATGACTCTCTAAAAGTGTAATTATAACAGGTTTTTTTACCTCCCATCCTGAAGGGGTGTCAAACCTGCAGGCTGGCATGCTTGCATTGAATAATCAAATTCCTTATCCTTTGGACCTGCTCAGAAATTAGCACATTAATGTAATCTTCATCAGAACTTTCCTGCTCTCCTGGTTTTGCACAAGAGAAGAAGCTGTTCAGGCTGTTTCTAATCAGCAGTGAGATTTCAGCCTTTGAAGACACTGGAGCATGGCAGCTGTGTCTTGAAGCCTTGAGACAATTTTTATTTAAATCCTACAGTGAACCTGTGTGGTTTGGGTGTTCTGGGCAGCAATAAAACACATCCTGTGCACTCACCTACAGCTGGCATCAATGACAGGCTGGGGGCAGAGGGGCTGGAAATCATTCCATCAGAAAAGGGCCTGGGGGTGCTGCTTGACCGTGGCTGAACAAGAGCCCAAGTGAGCCCAGGTGGGCAGGAGGCCAATGGCACCTGGGCTGTGCCAGCCACAGTGTGACCAGCAGGACCAGGGCAGTGACTGTCCCCCTGTGCTGGCACTGCTGAGACCCCAACTCAAATCCTGTGCTCAGTTTTGGGCCTGTCACTCCAACAAAGACCCTGAGGGGCTGGAGCATGTCCAGGGCAGGGAACGGAGCTGGGAAGGGGCTGGAGCCCCAGGAGCGGCTGAGGGAGCTGGGAAAGGGGCTCAGCCTGGAGAAAAGGAGGCTCAGGGGGGCCCTTGTGGCTCTGCACAAGTCCCTGACAGGAGGGGGCAGCCGGGGGGGTCGGGCTCTGCTCCCAGGGAACAGGGACAGGAGGAGAGGGAACGGCCTCAGGCTGGGCCAGGGGAGGCTCAGGTTGGACACCAGCAGGAATTTCCCTGTGGAAAGGGTGGTCAGGCCTTGGCAGGGGCTGCCCAGGGAGGTTTGGAGTCCCCATCCCTGGAGGTATCCAAGGAAGGCCTGGACGTGGCACTCAGGGCTCTGGGCTGGTTGAGAAGGTGAGGATCAGGCACAGGTTGGACTCAATGATTCTGGAGGGCTTTTCCAACCTAAAAAATTCTGTGAATCTGTGTGGGATTCTGTTTAAGTCAGCCCTGTGTCCAAAACATTCTTTAGCTCTGGTTCATAGCTAAACATATCAGCACAAAAAAGCAAATCACATCATGTCTGGTGGGCAGCTTCTGACAGAGAAGGCAGGGCAGAACAAGGCTGGACTCAGAAATCAGGAGCTGCAGCTCCCAGAGTGTGTTTGAGTTGAAAGTTATATAGGTTGTGTTAAAAATCATGAGGTTATCATAGAATCATCATAGAATTGCAGAATCAGCAAGGCTGGAAAAGCACACTGGTCCACTAACCCAGGACTGCCAGGTCCACCACTAAACCATGTCCCTAAGCACCAGATATACACATCTTCTGCACACTTTCAGGGATGGTGCCTCCATCTGGGCGTGGCAAGGATATTAGGCAGCACGTTCCTGCTGTTCGCCTCCGGTTTCTGAGTCCCCAGACATGTCCCTCTTGCACTTTGAAGATGTGCTCAACCACTGAAAGCAAAATCTTCCTCAGCTTAAAAGGAAGGCTAAATATCCCAAAGAAACCACCAAGCCCTGTAGACATGTGTAAGGTCTTTAATTCCCCTCTCCCAAAGCTGCCTTGGTTTCTGCTCCTCGTGGCAGAGGTACCTCCCAAATCCTCCCCAGGAAAGACGAAGAAAACAGTGCCTTCTCCTGAGTGTGTTCCAGGGGAGTGTGGCAGCCCCCAACCCCAAGGCAGCCGTTTCTCAGGCAGGATGGTCACAGGCTTGGGATCAGTGCCTCCACTCTGTTGGATCTGAACAGGGAAAGGTGATTATAAGCAGGCAGCAGTGATCACAAGAAGGGCCCAGCTCTGCCTGGGGTCCAGCTGGAGGGACATTCTCAGGGTTATGATTACACAGAAATGTCCAGCTGTCCGTGGTGTGTCTGTCCCCCTGGGTGGCAGAGTTCTCTGGGAGGAACACAGCAACATTCCCCTTGGAAGCTTCTCTCCTTGGTGGGTGTTTTGCCTGTCCCTGGTATGTCAGCGTTGCAATCCACAGTTGTCTCTGCTGCCAGACCTTCCCGTGGCCTCCTCTCAGCTGTGGCACACACAGCTGGAGCTGGAAGATGGGATCACTAATGGGAAGCTCCATTCATCATTCCTGATATCCCCCGGTAGGCGGAGACCATGGAGTCACGGACCTGCTCCGTCAGCTTGGGAACATCGTCTGGGCCCAGGCCGAGCGTCTCCACTTCTGGCAGGATCTGGATGATCATCTTTCCTAGAAGAAGGTGAAGGGGGAGTAAAACAAATCCATGAGTGGTGTAGAAGAGCAGAAGAAGGTAAAGCAGGAGGGTTGGTGCCAACCAAGGAAATGCCCCCATTCCCACACCAGCCACATCCCAAATGCACACAGCAAAAACCCAGCCCGGGCTTTTCCCATCGACAGAGACCACAACAATCATAAATATGAAACAGGTGAATCTCTCCTCCAACACAATATAATGTTTCACATAGGATGAGTTTTGACAGTGGAAAGATGTCAAGGTCTGTCTAGATCATGGGAAAAGAGAAGATAGTTTAATACAATACATCCAAACTGGCTGTGCTCTATGTATACCAAATTTATCAGGGCCCCTCCTTCCAGAAACACACTTGCTAATTTCTGAGCAGGTACAAAGATTCCCTGGTCACAGGGAAGCAGCTAAACAAAGGACTGGTGTAAACTGGAAGAGCATAGTGGGGAGCTGCAATCATGCTCTTCTGTTCTGGCACCAAGAATCCCCTGTTCTGGCCAGTGCAGACAAGACAGTGCCTGCACAGACGGGAACCTGGGGATTGGGGAATGTCTGTGATGTGTTGTAATGAAGAACAAGAAGCGTGACTTTACACGTGTGCCTGGAATGAGATCCAGCAGTGCCGGCGGCAGAGCCGTGGGAAGGAGGCAAAACAAGCGTAGAGAAGAACTTCACAAAAGAAAAGGGTTTGTCAGGCTGGATGGGGCTTGGAGCAGTCTGATCTAGTGGGAGGTATCCTTGTCCATGGTAAAGGGTGGAATGAAATGAGCTTCAAGTCCCTTCCAACCCGAACCCTTCTGTGATTCCATGATTCTGTGTTCCCTGCCTGCCCATCTCAAAGCCAGGCTGGTACCTCCCTTCACTTGCTCCTGTGAAAGAGCAGAGTGATGACAAGGCTGTGCTGGAAATTCAAACTGGGAACAGATTTCCAGCAAGCACCAGACATGTTCCATGAACGACAGTTTCCAACACCAGGGCTTTCCAGAGGCTCCTCAGCACAGCCAGAGCCACTGTGGACACCGGGAGCTGTCCTGACCCACGGACCTGCTCAGCGTGCAGGAATCTCCACCACCATCTGCAGAATCAGCCCTGGCAAAACTTCCAGGTGGAGAAAGTGGGAAAGTACAAGAAAAGCTAACTAGGGTTCTTCAGCAGTGCAGGTCCTGCCTGTTTAGCAGCCGTTTGGAAAAGGGCTCAGGGATCAGCTGAGCATGGATTCCCAGGGTGACTGAAGTTGTATATAGGCAAATGTACATGCAACTGCAAAAGTCTTTCCTAAAAAGCTCAGGGAATTCTTGGACTCTCTATCCTTGGAGTTAATACAACCTTTTCTGAACTGGTCACAAAGCTAACTCATCTGTCTTTAGAGCTGGCCTTGCTTAAAGCAAAATGTTCAGCTGCTTCAGAGATCCCTCCCCAGGATGTTATTCTCTGATTTCCCAGAGCAGGATGTGAAAGGAAGGGAAGGGAGCAGGTTGGTGAAATCCCTGTTCATGGTCCTATTGACTCTCAGGTGGGGGAACACCTCCAGATCCAAAAGATTTTGTGTGTGAACAGGGAGAGGATAAACCCAGCAGGTGAAAGAGGACTGGAAACAGGCAATTGTCTATCATTTGCACCACTCTCTCTTCCAGGTGTCTGCCTGCAAGGGAATGACTACACCCAGGCACAACAATGGGAGGAATGAGAATTTCAGACGCAGATCCTCTCCTTAGGGAACTCCAGGGCTGGCCTGGGAAAGAGTGGGAAGTGGCAGAAGTCCATTTTAAGGTGGGCAGCAGCTAAGGGAGTGAAGGAACAGGATGGGTTACTTTTCTCTGCTGGAATTTGTACCACTTTTTTCTGCATTTTCCTTCTGAAGCCCAAGACTTGTGCCATTTTTTCCCATAAAATTTTAGCAGTGGCCAGTAGAAATTTTTGTTACCATAAATGTTTCCCAGCTCTCCATGCACCTGCAGAGCGAAGGGCAGCGTGGGGGGGTCAGGGGCAGGACCTGCCCCAGGACTGCTGCTTCTCCAAGTTCCCTTGCACAGGTATTGGACAAGCAGTGGGAAATCCAAGGGGAGAACAAAAAGTGATGCCTGAAATGTCCCATTTCTTCCCAAGAAGAGACAAACTGCTGTTTTCTGGGTGCTATCTCCATATTACACGTGGTCCTCTGCCCACCCCCGTCATGGCTCCAAGGATTGAGCTTGCACCAACACCCAGACCATTCTTTGCCCCAGCTCATCCTCACCTGGTGTAAACTTCTTCTCCTTCTGGTTGTAGAAGCTGTTGTAGGAAGACAACACCACAGGAATAACGGAGACCTGGAGGGGAGGCAGTCTGCAGTGAATATACACAACTCCTTATCCTTCCCCCAAAATTCAACTCATGTTTTCAGGTGAATCCTGCACCTTGCTGATAATTATCAGCGTCAGTGTCACAGCAGACGCTTGGAGGATTATTTGAATACTTAGATCATTTAACTGTTATCACCCCAAGTCCTCACTATTGGGTTTTGTAATTTCATCTCTTGTGTTTAGGCCAACAGCTGTGGATTGTCAAATTACTATCTGCAGAGGCCAACTCAGCAGAAACTTCCTTGTGCAGGTCCAGGGCTCTTGTCAAGGTCCCCCCACCTTTTTCCCAAGCTGTAAAAAAGGTTTTCCACTTGTCACAGAAACAGCCTGTGCCACCTGCAAACCCCCAAGTGCTCCTGGACTGTGCTCAATCCATAGGAGAGCCAGGGACCAGGACCCAGATTTGCTGGTGGACCACAGTAGGCAAATTGCACTCCAGGGGCAGGAGGGAGGTGGGTCTCACCTGGGCTTTCACAGCCAGCTGGAAGGCCCCACGTTTGAAGGGCAACATGGAACCACCATGGTTGCGAGTTCCTTCAGGGAAGATCAAGACACGCAGCTGCAGGAGGGAGAAGACATTAAGGCGGAAGAACCTCCGGGTACAATTCTAAACCCCTGCACAGGGATGGTGCCCTGGGGCTCATCTCTGTGGCCCTGACCTCCATTCATAGACGCAGAACACGCTGATGCTCTCTCTCTGTCCTGCTCAGTGCCCAGCCCACAGACAAAGATCTCTTTCCACCCACACCCAGATTCCCGTTTTCCAGCGGCTCCTCATCGGACTCTGCCCCACTCACGTTGTCCTTGTGCAGGGACTGTGCCACCTCTGTCAGGGTGCCAATGGACTCTTCCCTCCTCTTGCGGTCGATGAAAATGACCCCTGAGAGCCAGCAGGCCAGACCGAACGTGCCCATGTACAGGATCTCCTTCTTGGCAATGGGCACACAGCGCCTCGGCAATATCTCCATCATCACTGCAAAGGGACAGCAAGGTCAGAACAAGTTGTCATCTGCACTCAGGGTCCCACTAGATTCTGGGTGACAGCCCTCTGCTCTAGGAGAGGCCATGCCTGAAGCTTCATAGAATCCCTGGGGAATTTTGGGGGTCTCCAGACCATCTACCCTGGACTGGCACTGAAGGAGAGCCTCTCATAGAGAGGGCTGTGGTCAGCTGGCACTCTTGCCCCCGTTCCCTTGGAGAGGGTGAAGCTGATGTAGCTTGATGCCACGGTGCAACCCCAGCCCGTGAGGGCGCCTCGTTGGAGGGGCTCCGCGACGGATCCCCGCTGGGCTGTGGCTGCGGGACCGGGCTCGAGAGCGGAGCCCTGGCCGCAAACGCATCAAGGGCGCGACGAGGGCTCGGTGAAAAGGGCGCTTTGGAGACCGGAAAAAGGAGGGACTCTTCGTGGGGGGTGCAGGCAGGAAGGGTTTATTTAAGAAGCACAGGGAAAGCTAACATGAGGGAGGAGGGAACACGAAGAGCCCGGGAGCAGGGTGGAGCACGGTTTCAAGGGAGGGCAAGGAGGAGGGGTTACATAGGGACCCTCCAATGCCGAGTCGGCAGGGAGGCGGAGGGCATGGGATTGACACGGGGAGTGAGCCAGTAGGAACAGCTGAGGGGTGTAACTACTAGCTGCAGCCAACCATCAACCGAGGAATAAAGAACTTTCTAGACTACTATCACATATTCATAAACTGAGGGTGGAGGAACCCTTGGGAATTTACATAAGCAGCGAGGGGAGTTACGAGGTGGACAGCGTGTCTCATAACCGGGGTACATAAAAGGTGCAAGAACTGATTATAGAAGAAAAACATCTCTTATGTGAGCATCAGGGAGCCATGCCTCCTCGGGTGGAGAAGCATAGGTCTCTCTAAACAAGGGAGTCTGGAGCGGTGGCCAGGTCAGCCCAATGTACATGTTTCCAGGTTTTATCGTGGGGTGACCTGCTGGCCACGTGGCTGACCACTGCCACAGCTTGAAAATGTCTCTGACACCCTGGAGATCAGCCCTGGCCTGGGGCTGGCTGGTGAAGGGCTCCGTAGCAGCCACTCCTGCCCCTCTGCCTGTGGTGCCTGGGATCCCATACAACCCACACGTACAAACACCTGGGGCCAGGAGCAGGAGGCAGGATCACCACATACCCAGGATGTCAAGGGAGGTCTGGTGATTCAGCACCAGGACAAAAGGTTTCTTAGTCCTGAGGTTCTCCTTGCCCTTCACCACTATCTGGATGCCAAAGATGTATTTGAGTGGCAGGATCAATGTGTGGAAAAACCTGGAAAAGAGGAGTGGAAATTATCCAAAGAGATGCTGAAATTTGGGAGCAAACACTGCATCCAAGCCAGCCCACCTCGGACACTGCTTCTGCCAGTCTCCCACAGATACAGATTTGACCATGACTTGGAGAAGAACAATAAGTGCAGCTAATTATTTAATTACAGAAGGCAAATACACCTCGCAGGTTTCCCTCAAGCTGTACATGACCAGTGACGCGGCAACTACAGCCCCAGAAGTTCCATGGATCAACCAAATATTAGATAACATCCAGATTCACAGCACAACTTTGTACTCTGCTTCCCTGCCCACCTTGCTGGGTTGGGAAGACAGGCTGCAATAAACACGTGCCTAACTGCTGGCTGTGGAAAGAGAGGGGTTTGCCTCTAGGTGACATTAGGCTGCAGTGCTGGGAGCCCTCTTTGAAGAGATATTGGTAAAATAATAGAAGCCAGTCACCAAAGTCAAGAGGTGAAGAAAATTTCTCAAAGCAAAAGGCTGATGCTCAGTTAGGAGATATGAATTCCCACTGGAGCATAAAATGGAATAGTAAATCCTGCTTCTGCAGCACTTCAGGAGGGTGCACTTCAAGCACTTTTGGTGCTGTGTAGCAGAGTCGTCTTCTCGTCCCCACACAGCCCAGGTTCCTGATTGCCACCACCACTGATCACTCCTGGACACCCCACGCAGCCTCCACGGGAGTCCAAAGCCTGGAAGGTCTGAACAGAATCTGGAGAGACAGGATGGGGAGCAATGGGATGGGCTGGGGGACTGCCAGACCTGGGACACCAGGCTGTCACTGAGCTGATGGGGACACCAGTGCCTGTGCAGGGGCCAGCACTGCACTGTGGTGACGTCTCAGGGGTGCACTGGCTCAGAGCAGAGAATGGGAAGAGTACCTGGAATGGCTTTCTCAACACAACTTAGAAATGGAATGCTCAGCCATGGGGAGGAGGGAAATACAGCTCCAAAGACCAGATAAAACAGCTTTAATAAAAATAGCAATATGCATTACATCTGGGTTGTTGACACTACCTTGCTTTGGCAAATCTATGTCACCTTTTACATCCTTTCTTTCCATATTTTTAAATTCTTTTTATCAACCCCAAACCAGTACTAAAACCCACACCCCTTCTCTGAATTACAGTCTGTCATCTCCCCACACCAATATACAGCTGATCCCTCCCTGCCACAGCACACCCCCAGAACCCTCCAAATCAAAGCACTGGACAGAGTGCACTCTATCAATGCTCAGAGCAGAAAGGAGCCACAGACAACTTACATCATGTTCTCCACGTTACGTCCACGAGGAATACTGAGGATTATAACCCCAATGCTTATGGTGAAGAGCCACAGCTTGTAGAAGGTCATCTTGCAGAAGAATCTGAATGCAGGTTTCACCTGGTAGAGGACTAGAAAGGCGATGAGCAGACAGGTGAAGGGGTAGTGAAAGAGGAAAAGCTCCATCCTTCCAGCCCGGAGTGGGTTGAGCAGAGCAGTGAACAAGTCACGAGCAGCTGGTGATGTAGAGCAGAGGTGAGACTCCCTCCATCAGCTACGTGTGGGTGGTGCAAAGCTGGAATGAGGTTTGGGAGTGAGGCTTCAGCCAGGCTGTGCTCTCGGCTGGGAACTGCGCTCAGCGTGGGAAGCTGGTTTAGCAACCACCAAGAGCGCCAGGAGGGCTGGATGGCAGCAGGGGCAAGCACAGCAGCAGAGCTGTCTGTGTGCAGAGGCTGTGGGGCTGGCAGGGCTTGGAGAGCCCCTTCAGGGGGCTCTGGGAACAGGAACCCTGAGGAATTTTAAGAAAATCTCTAGAGGAAAGGAGCAGGATGTGTCGGACAGCACAAACCCTGCCCAGAGAAGCTGTGGCTGCCCCATCTCTGGAAGCACCCAAGGGCAGGTTGGGGCTTGGAACAACCTGGGATAGTGGAAGGTGTCCCTGAAAATGGAAGCAGTGGAACTGGATGATATTTAAGTCCCTTCCAACCCAAACCATTCCATGATTCCATGATTCTATGACCCCAGGCTGTCTCACTTTGGGCAAACATTGACCTTCGCCAGGCGAGCTGGCTGCAAGATGTCCAGGAAAGCAGAAATCAGTATTTTGGAGGGCAGAAAGAGAAAAGCAGCGATCTGAGCAGCCAGACCCTGCCCTACACATGCAGGTACTGGAAGGACCAAGCTGAGCAGCTGGACATTCTGCATGTAGGGTGGGAAAAGTGGGAAAATTGCCACAAGTCTAGAGAAAAAGATAAAGCAAGAGCAGCTACGCCCAACGTGTTCCTGGCCAGAGGCAGGTGCATGTTCAGACAGCATCTGCATAAGCAAGAAGTCAGGAAAATGCAGGTACAACCTGGGACTGCTCCAACTGCATTTCATCTCCTAAAACAACCACGTGAAAAGGAACTTTGCAATAGCCAGAATGATTGGGCTGAAAACCAAATGTTTCATGATTCATCATCGGCACACCAGGCCTTGCTCTAGCAGCCAAAGGCACTTCAAAGGAACAATGACTCTGAATTCCAGCCAGGACTGAGAGCTGCAGATTATTGAAAGGGAATAGCCCAAGGACCCATAAAACCATGATGACCATCACCTGCAACCTAAAGAACAAGTAAAATCCTCGAGGGCAGTAAAATGGGCAAGGCTAAGTGATATTTCCTGAAGAAATTGAGGAAAGACATAATTATATAGAAAGGGATTGCCTGTGCTCCCTGCTCCTCTGGCTTGGCCAGGGACCCTTCGTCTCCTGATTTTCAATGGAAAACTGGAGAGGTGACTGCAGCTTCACCTCTCAGCTCTCCCCAGGCTTCCCTGCAATCACAGGAGAGGCAGCCAAAGCAAAGAGCTTCTGCACAGCCTCTGAACAGTCCCTGGACCAGCCCATGGAAACTACAAGAGCCCCATGTGTGCACACTGGGACCCTCTGAACTGGCACTTGCAGAGACCAGGTCCCTGTGGGAGCCAGTGCTTAGAGAGAAACTACGGCTTCTTTCTGCTTCTTCAAAGTTTGATCCAGCAAACAGTTGCCTTTCTAGTGCCTGTCAGCCTTTCCTGTATCTCATCTGTACAAAATTATGGCCTTTTGCAGCTGGGGGAAGGTTGATTTGATGCACAACTGGTTCATCCTGACCTACTAGAGAGGTTCCTAAAATGAAATGCCAGTGAAAGGAGTGGAATGGCTGTCCTGCAGGGCTGGCTGTGACTTCCAAACCAGGGTGCTGTTGTCAGGCTCCTGCTGTAGAAGAAACCTTTGACACAACTCTGCACACAGAAACCCCCTCAGGATGCCAGGGGCAAGGAAGTCTGCAAGTTCACAGTGGTTCACAAACCACTGAAAAGGTTTATTTTAAGTCAGTGTCAGCAATTTTCAAAGACTTCACAGAATCACTGAGGTTGGAAAAGACCCCCAGGATCATCGAGTCCAACCTGTGACTGATCCCCTTGTCCCCAGCCCAGAGCACTGAGTGCCATGTCCAGGCCTTCCTTGGACTCCTTCAGGGATGGGAACTCCACCACCACGCTGGGCAGCCCCTTCCAGTGCCTGACCTCCCTTTCCATGGCGAAATTCCTCTTGATGTCCAACCTAAGCCTCCCCTGGCCCAGCCTGAGGCCGTTCCCTCTCCCCCTGCCCTGTTCCCTGGGAGCACAGCCCAAACTCCCCCTGGCTGCCCCCTCCTGTCAGCGAGCTGTGGAGAGTAAGGAGGTCTTTGATTCCAACAGTTGGGAAGTGTCTCTGATGAGTGTGGAGAAAGCCAAGGACATTCCCAATTCCCCATGGACAGACAGCTCAGATCTAACACAGCATTCAGGCTCCAAACCCACAGATACCAAAATCCACAGCTATAATTTTCGCCTGTCGCAAGGATCCCCAGCACCTGGATCCATCCTGCTCCCATTTCAAAAGCAGTCGGCTCTTGCCTAACCTGCAGGGTGTTTTCAGAAGCTGCAGCTCTAATGAAGATCCCAGTCTCCAGACTAAGTACATCCATGCCCAGCTGACTCCCTTTTGCTCCTGGCTCAATTTAAGTGAATCTGAGGTAGGGAGAGAAGGGACTTGCTCACACTATGAGCTTTTGTCACACAGCTTTAATGACTCTCCCACTCCCCAGATCTGCTCAGCCACACATTGGCCAGAAGAGAGAGGGGAGGCAGGGAAACTGATCCAATGTGGTGGGAAAAGGCCTTTTGTCTTGTTCACCATATGAAGGCTCAGAAGAGGATGGACTGTTGCCAGCACAGCATGTGTGAGACAGGAGCTGGTGAAGCTGAATATCACAGTTGACTTCCAAATGCAAAGCAATGATTCCAGCAGAAAATATGAGGACTGGGTTTTGAAATGGGTGTGATTCCCACTGAAAATTACTGTCATAAATATCTCCTCTGGAACAGATTGGAACAAGCGGAGGGGGAGACACCAGTCTCTTCTCCCTGGTAACCAGGGACAGGACCCAAGGGAACAGCTGGAGCTATGTTGGGGGGCTTAGTTGGATTTCAAAGAAAGGTTCTTCCCCCAGAGGGTGCTGGGCACTGCCCAGGCTCCCCAGGGAATGGGCACGGCCCCGAGGCTGCCAGAGCTCCAGGAGCGTTTGGGCAGCGCTGCCAGGGATGCCCAGGGTGGGGTTGTTGGGGTGTCTGTGCAGGGCCAGGGGCTGGGCTGGATGGTCCCTGTGGGTCCCAGCTCAGGATATTCCATGTCTCTATGATAAATTATCAAAGGGCAAAGTGTTGGGTCTGGCCAAGGACCACATCAGTCACCAGCCTCCAAAGGGTGAACAGGTAAAAAGGGAATTCATCACTTACTACTCACTTAGAGGCATTAACATTGATACTAAAAACTTCAGAGGGATTCCAGGGTAAATATATTAGAGAAAGGTTATCAAGATTGAGGAGACTGTTTATGATGCTCTGGCTGCAGCTCCGGGATGAATCCATGTAACCCTCAGTTTCACAAGGCACAGATTAGCTTCGGAGACCAACTCAGGAGCAAAGACATGGCTGGAAATGCTTGTAATGACAGGAGGGGAGGTTTTACAAGAAAAGGTGTTCTGGCTCATGAAGATTTCTGTGGTATCCAGACAGCCCTGGCAGAAAAGAATGCAGCAGCCTGGAACAGCCTGGGCTGCAGGGCTTGCAGCCATGGGTTAGCTTAGAACTGGTGAACTCTGGCTAAGCAGTAAAACAGTTTAACACTGTGAAACACAGGAGAACTGAAGGGAAAAAGGACACCAAGAGATCTGCAGGCCAACCAGCTACTCAGAGCAGGGCTAACTGTAAATCCAGAGAGCTTGCTCAAGGCCTAGACAGTTTGGGAGAATACCCAAGGCTGGAGATCCCAAGATCTCTCTCATCCCTGTGTTTGCATCACACCACTATCACAGGGAATAATGTTTCTCTTTGTCCAAAGGTTATTTTGCATGTGGTAACCTGCATCTGTTACCTCTTGTCCTTTCACTGTGAGCCTCTGGGAAGTGTCCACCTTCACAGCCACTGCTTAAAGAGCCTGGAATCACTCCCCCTCCCATTCTCCTGACTGAGCAGATCCAGCTTTCTCAGCCTCTCTTTGCACCCCATGTGCTGCAGCCCAGTGACCACCTTGGTGGGCATCCACTGAGGAAAAATGGAGTTGGCACTGGGAGAAGGACCTGATAGGATGAACTCAGGATGGACATGCAGGTCTGAGCTGAAACTGCTGGGGGAGGCTGCAGGTGGGAAAGAATATGTATGAGAGGCCTCAACAGAGCTGGGAGGGAGAGCTGCCCTTCTGAAACCAGCAGCAGAGGCTGATCAGGGCAAACCATCCCATCCCAGCTCCTGCAGGATGCATTCCCTCCCCTCAGGAGTTCCACTGGCCAAGGCAGGCACATGCCAGGCACCCTACGGATGGTCTCCATGCTCCTGTACCAGCATTGCACGTGTTTGATCAATTTGATAAAGTAAATCAAATTGTCCACATTTCAGCTTGGCTAAAATACAAGAAATCAGCTGTGTGTGCTTAGTGCACACAGAGGGGTTGTGGGTGACGCTGAGCCAGTCCCATCCTCCCCCAGAGGGGAACTGCTGAAGTCAACAGGTGATGAAAGGTACTCTGTCCCCGAGGGGCTGAGCAGACACGGGGCTGTCACCATCAGAGAACCTGGAGTGGGAAACCAGGGCTGGAGAGACCGGGACACCCAGTACCTCCCACCCATCAGTGCTGACTGTCGTAGTTCTGCCTCACACAGGAGCTGGGGGCAGAGGCTTCAGCAAGAAATACCTTTTTCCACTAACAACACACAGCTTCTGGAGCTGCCCTTTCCCAGTATTCCCAGAGAAAACCTACCTGCGCCTGCTGCACCTCTTACAGAGTGCAAAGAACACCTTGGCCTCAGCCCAAAATTGCAATTTATTAAGCAATAACAGGAATATAGCAGGCTACAGAGGGAGGAGAAAGTGGGTTTGATCCCTTTCAGGAAAAGGGAAAAAGCTGGATTGAAACCACAATAGTTTTTACTTTCTTGTGTGTTCTGATTGTTCTTATCTTTGCCAGGCCACATCCCACCAGCTCTACAGCCCAGTGGTGAGTCCCTCTGGCTCATGCCAGGCTTCAGGAATAGCTTGTCACAGGCTTCTGTCACATCAGAGGATGTTTTAGGCATTCTGGAAAATGGGAAATAATGGTGACAAAACTCTCTTCCATGTGGCAAACTTTTTCTTCTGTGTTGGAGCACAACCTGGCACAGGGCATTTTAGGACAGCGTGTTTGGGGTGCAGGACAACTGTTTCTGCTTCTCTCAGAGGCATCCTGCCCTTAGTAAATTTTCTCTGGAAACTGAAGGATTTATTTCTTCCAAACAGAAAAATCAGAGAACAAAAATCAACTGTCATTCCAGTGCCCTGGAACATTCTGTGGGGGTTGAAAATTTTAAAAGGAAGGTCTGAAACATGTGTTTGAAAATAAATCTTGGTGAAGCATTGTGGGGTTCTATGGCCTAAGCCAGCAGCTGGTGCTATTTGGGATCAGCCTCCAGATAACTCATTTCACTTGGCTTTGTGATACTGAGTGAGTTCACAGATCTGGGCCATCTCTTCATGAAGTTCTTTTATTACTGGGCTCCATCCCACTGTAAAGGCTTCGTGCAAATCAAGCTGAGCAAATGACAGAACTGTGCCCAAACATTGCAGGCAGCAAAAGCATAAACACAGTGAAAATTAATAATCCACCTCAGCGGCTTCCCAAGTCTGGACATCTGGGAAATCCTCAATGTTCAGCATTTAAAGTCACCAGAATCTTCTTCTAGAGGAGATAAAAAGCTTTGTGTTAATAGAAAAGAACCTTCCAGAGCTCCCTTATAGCTTGTGTGATTTGTTTGCACAGGTTAAGCCGGAAAAGAGGGATCAAGAGCTGGTATTATGAGAGTGTGGCAGGACCTGACTGTCAGGAAAAGAAGGATGTTTTGTTAGGAAAAGGCACTGGAGCAGCCCTTCCCGGGGAGAGCCTCTCTTCCCTACATCTACTTCCCATGGATTTCAGGGAGCATTTTGGAAGGAATTAGACCTCAAGAATTTTACAAATCCTGAAGGCAGCTGGGAGAAACAGTGTAAATATAGGCAACATCTGTACAAGCAGAGATCAAAACCAGAAACCCTTCCACAGACTGGGAATTCCTTTACAAATGCTGAGTTGGTTTTGGCCTTACAAGGATGTGCTGACAAACAGCGTCTCAACAGACAGAGAGACAGACAGAGCCAGACAGAGAGACAGACAGAGAGACAGACAGAGCAGCCTTCCCAGTCTGGGCATTGTTTCCCATTAAGGAAACCCTGGCATCAATAGTGAAGGGCTAAATGGAAAGTCAAATGATCGTGAAAAAATCCCAGAATCCCAGCTGGGCCAGGCTGGAAGGGACCCCAGAGGGTCACTGGTGCCACCTCCCTGCTCAGGCAGGGCCATCCCAGAGCACAGGGCACAGCGCTGTGTCCAGAGGGCTCTGGAATATCCCCGCTGAGGGAGACTCCAGCCCCTCCCTGGGCAGCCTGGGCAGGGCTGGGCACTGCCCAGGGCAGAAGTTGTGCCTCCTGTGCAGGGGAATTGCTGGGCTCAGTCCCTGCCCGTCCCTCTGGTGCCACTGCTGGGCCCCGGAGCAGAGCCTGGGCCCTGCGCGGAGCCCGCCCTGCAGCCAGGGACACCCAGGGCTGAGGGCCCCTCTCAGCTGGGGCTCCTCCCGAGGCTGAGCAGCCCCAGCTCCCTCAGCCTGTCCTCGTTAGAAAAATGCCCAGAACAGGGCACTTGGCTTGGTCTGCCAGAAAATCTGCATTTTGCAGGAGCCACTCTGAGCACGCCTGGCGAACTGGAGCTCCTAAAGCTGTGCCTGGCACACAGGTCCAGCCCCTTGCCAGGCAGCTCTGTTTTAAACCACGGGGTCTGGCATTCTCCAGGGTATGCAGGCAGAACCTGCTGCTGCTTGCAGATCATACCTTGCTCCTCGGTCCTCGTTGACTTCCAGGGCCTGAGGTCCAGCTTTGGGATCTGACTGCAGCTCACAAAGCCACGGGGGTATCTGTTAGCCCGGAAGATATTCCTTGACACTTTAGTGATGTGGGTGTTGTCACATATTATTCGTGACAAGGAGATTTTGGCCAGTGAACGGCGCTGGCGAGGGGTGAAAACCCCAGTGTTCTGCCACCAAAACCTGCAGAAGAAGAAGACACAACAGATTTTTGCCTTCTGCCTTCTTCACGTTCATGACTCCCACAGTATTATTTCCCATTAACACTAATTTCTTTTGCCAAGAGCAAATTTGAATTTCTGTTATTTACATTGAGAGCCCTGACTCACCAGCTGGATAATTGTCTTCCTTTTCTTTTGGCCATGGACATGTAACAAAGCTACAATTGAATGATTTCCCTCAGATAAGGCACAGGCACCCTCTTTCAAATAGGAAAGGCTGCATAGACTTTAGGGCCTGGTTACAGCCCCATGATTGCCATGTTGGAACAAGCCCTATAATTACTCAATTTTTTAGAAAAGGGTTCATTTCCTGCCATAAGAACAGGATTTCTAGACATGCAACAGACCGTTTGCCTCTAAGCTCCCCATCCTGGGGTTTGAGCTTATCCTAAGTCTCTCTCAGTAAAACTATTTCCCAGAAACATGGGTTGTGATCCCATTTTCAGGTAATATTGCTGGCAGGTACAGGGATCTTGCTTCATAAATTCAGCTTTAGATGGGTAATGTAACTCACTGCTGCACCTGAAGCCCCTGAGCAACCTCAAGGAGAAGGAGGAGGAAATCAGGTGTGTTGAAACCTCGGCACTGCTGAAGTGATTTTGGCTGACAAGAAAACCCCAACCCACCCCATCCACCACAGGCAAAGACCAAGCCCTGCCACATGTCAGAGCAGAGGATTCCAGTTCAGAACTGGGGTAGGAGGAAGAAATAGTGAGACATCACTTTGCTGGGAAGGGATCTTAGCCCAGGATCTCAGCCATCAGACAGGGAATGAGAACATCACTGCAAAGAGAATGAAAGTTTTGAAGGAGTACTGAAAAAAAGCAAGAAACAACTGGAGTAGTTTTCAGATGTGAGTGAAGACACCTGCATAAACTCGAGCCTCCCTGTACTTTGGGGTTGGGATACCCAGCTCTCCTCTTACCTGTCCCCATCACGAATGTTCCTGAACTGGGTGCCAATGAGACAAGCCATGAGGGGCCCAACTCGGCCTCCATTCACAAAGGGCTCGGCAAGGGCCCCAATCCAGATGTCAATGTTCTTCGGTGTCCCATAGAGCTGCAGGAACCTCCTCGCCAGCTTCTGATTCCTCAGCACTCGGCCAAGTGACCTCACTCCAGAGGGCTGGGAGAGCCCACAGAATTGTCTCCAGGAGTTGTAACCTGCAAGTAGTTGGATATCAGAGCAGATGGAGTACTCATGTGCTACCCCCTCCCGGAAAGATTGTTCCTTCTCTCTCCCAAAGCTGGGACACCTATAGGGTCCCAAAATGTTTCAAACATTTTTCTTTATTTCTATTAATGCTGCTGACTTCCCACTCCTCTGGAGCCAGTTCTTCCTGTCTGGCTTTTCGATGCTGTTTTGGGAGAGTTATGTCTTTGCAGGTGGGACTTGTTCCACCACCTTCCAGCAACGTTCTGCTCCACTCAGCAGGGATGGAACTGATGTTGCCTTCACTGAAAGTGAGCCTGGACAAGATGTTGAGGGCCCCTCTCTCTGTACAAAAGGAGAATGACCAAGTGCTTTCCCGCAGCTGGTCCCTGTCCAGGCACGGGGACAAGCCACAGCCCAAGTTACTTCAGCCACCAGACTTTGCCAGCTGGACTAATTTTTCTGGACTGCAAACAGCCAAAATTCCACTGGGCCACAACTGGTGCACAATTCTGCATCTTGGTGGAGGAGCTGAGATGATGCTGCAGCAAACACGTGTGCTGTGAGCAGGATGTCATGGAATCATGGGATGATTGGGGTTGGAAGGGATAATAAAGCTCATCTCATCCCATCCCCTGCCATGGGCAGGGACACCTTCCACCATTCCAGGGTGCTCCAAGCCCTGTCCAACCTGGCCTTGGACACTGCCAGGGATCCAGGGGCAGCCACAGCTTCTCTGGGAACCCTGTGCCAGGGCCTGCCCACCCTCACAGGAATGAATTTTTTCCTGATATCCAATCCAAACCTCCTGTCTTCTGTCTAAAAACCAGGAAGAATTGGGAGAGAAAGACACAGCTTATGGTGCCTGGATGACACCACTATCAAACAATTCCAGGACACTGAGAATTTGCTTAGTCAGAAAATTAATTAGGGAGGGTTTTTGACCTTGCTGTGCCATCACCACCTTCATGGATGTCTAACATAAAGGAATACAGCAGCACTCATTGGTGGGTTGAGACCTAAAACCCCCAAATTCACTAGAAATACATGTCACTCCCACCATGTCAGGTCTGGAAAGTCGGGATTTGTGGTTCCCATCAGGTTCTGCATGATGGTGTTCCTCAATAAAGCATGGAAAAAAATCACAACCTTCTGTTGTGGCCAAGGCAGAGCAATCCTGTGAGCTGATGATGCACCTGGATGTACTGAAAAGCCTCCAACTGTGCTGAAAACCCATGGATCCAGCTCAGTTTTCACCCCAGTTTCAAACAGGAGCCCTGTTGCATCTCTCAGGATGTTGCTGACACAGCAGCTCCGGGCACTTGCATCAGCCTAATGACACTGCTGGGCGAGGACCCACCCGGGAGCCAGCTCTGAAGTCCCATCAACAATCTGTTTCTCAAGACCATCTTGCAATGCCGTTACACTGGTTTTGCATCTCGCAGAGCCCGAATTTTTTTTCTGACATGCCTGGGGTTTTTTTTTTCTGGGACACAGATTTAATAGAGAAATTACGATGAGATTTTCTTTACTCATTGGAATATAATGTGTGGCTGGCTGGGCTGTGTGGCTGGGCTGGACCCCTACAGAGGGTCTCAGAGAATTCACACGGGACTTACAGCCCTAGTGCCACTCCTGCAAACTTGTTGCTGAGCTATTTTACCAGTTTTTCCACTTGGACAATAGAAATGAGTCAGTCGCTGAACACCAAACCCTGGTCTGAGCAATGCCCCGCGTTCTTCTGCCTCCACGTGTCTCTGCAGCTTCAGCCAGGCTGTGCCTTCAGTGCTCAACCTCCACCCACTTACCTGTGGTTGTTCAGAAACAAGGAAAAGGTTTGGGAAAGAGCATCACAGAACCACTGAACATCCTGCACTGGAAGAGAGGCATAAGGATCACCGAACCCAGCTCCTGAGCAATTTGAGCCAAGTGTCGGCTGGAGAAGTTTCTCGATGTTTAATCACAAAAATGCCTGATTTCCACTTGTTTTCCTTTGTGAGCTCTGCTCCCACAGCTGGCTTACCGGGAAGGCCGTGGTCTCGGCTGCGCTGCATGTTGAGGGCGGCTAAATCAAACCCAATCCTTTCAACCTGCTCGAACAGGCGATCCCGGAGCTCGCCCACCACCATCTGCTGCTGCGTCATCAGCTTGGCCGGGTTGGCCATGAGGCTCCGGAGATAGGGATCGATCCCACCTGCAGAGAAATCCCACCCACAGGGAAACTGGGATCAATTCCACCTGCAGCAGGGATGTGTGGGCAGTGCAGGGAGGCTGGTGTGTGTGTAAGAGGCCCCAGAGAGGTGAGCACAGCTTATATTTAATTATAAACTTCTACTACATGAGAATCAATTTTCCTGCACTTGAACAATTAAGAAGAAAATACTTTGAATAATGTTCTTGGAGGCCACAGCAATTAAGCAATCAAACAATTTTGTAACATGATGGGCTGCCCTTGATTACAGTGAACAGCTCTGTTGGGAAAAGTCTGGCTGGTAGTAAAGGCCATTTAATACATTTAATACAAAATGCTTTTAAATTTGGCTGAAGCAGGAGCTCATCCAGAGAGGGCAGAAAAGGGTGAATGAAAATGAACCCACACTGCAGAGCTCCAAAAAAGGATTTACCTTCTTGAATGATCCTCCAGACAGCAAAGAAGGAGGTTCTGAGTTGAATTTCAGGAGTAATGGGTCTGTAATTTTCATCCAAGCGGCCAACAGTTGGGGGGACTGAGGCATGAGCAAAGCGAAAAGCCAGGGTGAAGACATTGGATATCCGAGGATCCACAGACTCGTTGTAGCCCCGGTAGCGAGGAATGAGCCTCCGGAACCTGCATCCCAACAGGAGAGGCAGGTAGTCCCTGTAGGTTATGATCTAGGGGGAAACAAGGAAAGGGGGAACTCTTAAAGTCTTGGGCATCAGTTTCTGTGGAAGCAAAGTTGTTGTTCGTGTTCCCTCTGCCACAACACTGCGGCAGGTCAGAGCCACATAATAATAGGTTGGACTCAATGATCTCAGGAGTCTTTTCCAACCGAATTGGTTCTGTGATTCTGTGAAGATAAATGCCTGCCAAATCCTCCCAAATATTGCCTCCTTGTCACCATTCCCATCAGGCAGGTGGAACTGCGCCCTGTGTGCCTCAGATGACAAAGATAACACCGGCAGATAACAGGAGTAACACCACCCACGGGCAGCTCCCTGAGACCTTCCACAGCAGAGATTTCCAATCCTGCTCTCGTGTCTCTCTGGGATATTGAGGAGGCAGCAAAAGATAAAATAAAAAAAAAGATCAAATTCTGTGTCAGTAGGAGAAAATGGATTGTGTGAAAACTGCATGAAGATGAAACCATTGATGTAAACACAATGATGGAGATGATGCTTTTGAGTGTTTGCCTTGCCCAAGGTTTTTTCAACAATACAATAATATTTAAATTGACAGCATAAAAACATTTTGATATTCCTGCTTTTTATTTTTTATTAAACCAGCTCAGAGGACAGGCTTCAAAGGAGGTGCAGTGCCTTTGGAAATCCCATGTCCCTTTCTCTCATAGGATCCCACCTTTCCTGCCAGCTGTAAAACCTCATCTGGCTTTGTGGCCACTCCTGCTCCAAACTGGAGGCTGGACAGGAGACCTCGGGAGGTGCCTCCTTAGCACAGAGGTGTTTGTGTGACCCCAGGATCCCATTCAGGGTCAAGTCTGGGGTGCATCCCAGTCCCAAGGAGACACCGTGACTGGCTGCACCCACTAGCACATGGGGCTTCTTCACAGAATCCCAGAATGGTTTGGGTTGGATGGGACGTTCAAGATCATCTCATTCCAACCCCCTGCCATGGGCAGGGAATCATTGAGGGGGGGGGAGATTCACAACCCAGAGGGATCTTAATCCAAATTTCCAGTACCATTTTTATCAGGTACAAAACACAGGTTAGAAAAGCTTTTCCTCTGACTTTTCTGTCTGTTTCTCAAACAAAAATGTGCCATTAAAAGCCTCATCAAGCCTTTTGTAAATTTAACAGTAGAGGGACATCAAAGATTCAGGGGGACCCCTCTGTGCTTGTAATTTCAGGTATCTCTGTGTGATTTTGCTTTGGTCAAAAGGGGCTGGTGGAAAGAATTTGGTCCTTTCACCCCAAAATCCTGCACCCTTTGGCCACCCCACGCTAGCACAGCCTAACACGTGAAGCCTGTGGGACTGCAGGCAGAGCTGGGGCAGGCGGGATGGTGGCTGGTACCTGGATCATGGCTCCCAGGATCTTTCGTGCCTCCTGGTAGAGCTTCTCGTCATTCCAGTGGGGGTTGAGGCTCTTCAGCTTCCCAGCCAGGCGGTTGTGCTCCCGCACGAAGAGCGTGTGCATGCAGGCCAGCTCCAGCATCTCACTCGCACGGGTGTCACCTGGGAGGGGCACACGGGGCACTGGGGTGGGAATGTCACCAGGGGAAGCATGCACAGAGGAATTTTTAGATGCCTCGGTATTTGTGTTGTGAAGAAAAGGGGTAAGAAACACAGAGGAGGAGAAGGAAGGACGGGCTGGACAGCACCGGGAAAAGCCGAATTTCTGCCGAGGCAGCAGAAGCCAGGTGCCATCACGGCTGTGCTGAGAATTGCAGAGAGGGGGGGAGGTTTCACTGAAGGGCTGGGAGCATTAACTTAGAAAGTTAAATACAAGTAGGTGTTCTCCAGGCTCCCATATCAGAGACATTTGGTCTCAGAGCTCGAGAGAGAAATGCAAACAGGAAGAGGGAAGTCAAGATGGCCCAAGGAGCTCTGAAAGTCAGAAGGTCTCCTTCAAACCAGCTGAAACTGTGGCCAAAGCAAGGTGACAGTCACAAACAGGCTCTCTGGGGAGTAAAAGGAAAAGCAAAATGAGTCAACTTGCAGGAAGAAATTACAAACAGCATCACAATGAAATATCAAATCCTTCTTCAAACATCTGGGGCAGGAAACCCAAGAGCAAGCAGGTGATGAGAGTATAGACAAGCACTCAGAGAAAAGTAAATATGTTGTATTTAGTCCCCTTGTCCCACAGTAAATAGAGGCATTTGCTCCTGCACTTGGCACAGAGCCCTTTTCATCCCCTCTCAAAGGCTGCCTGTGAGGGACTGCGGAAGAAGGAACAAAAGCAGCGCTGTGAGGTTTCCATAAGCAGAATGCATCCAGCCAGAGCTTCCAACAGAGCTCTGGGAGGAAACACTGAGCCCTGTGAGGCAACTGCACATGCAGAACTCGCCCAGTTCTCAAGGACCGGAAAAGTCACAAATAAGGCACTGAATTTTCAAAGGCGCTTCTGAAACAGCCTGAGCTGATGACTGTAAAGGAATTGATGGGACTGTTCCAGCTATGGAACAGGAACTGCTCCTCACTGAGAGTGCGTGGGGGCCAGAAGCCCCTCCTGGGAAGTACCTGATACTCCTGCCTGCAGCCTGGTGTGGCCAGAGCCAGCAGGAGCCAGCCAGGAAGTCCTGCTCTCCAAAAGAAATAGGCCAGGAAGTGAGACACTAATTCATGAGGTGTGCCCGAAACATCCCTCTCTGGGGTCCCACAGGCTTGTGGCAACATCCTGGTCCTCAGTAGCAGGACCAGGAGAAGGGAATAGGGCTGAGGATCCGTGAGGTCAGTTCTGTCTCTGTGAGCTGGGGACAAGAAGGCGGCAAAGGGCAGCAGTGGGGAAGAGAGTGGTGGCTGTGAAGGGATTTGACTGGAGGGAAGGCTTGGCTTTGGGAGCCTGTCTGGCTTTGGGAGCCTGTGCCCAGGACCAGAGGAGTTATTTTGGGTTGAAGAAGGGGTCAAGGGGATACCAAAAGCATGACAAAGGATAAGTGTAGCAGGACGGTGTCCTGATGGACTGGCCTGGCTGGAGTGCTCCCAGTGCTCCCTCAGCCTTCACAGTGGTGGGAACACACCCTGAAAATCCCCCTTGGTCTGGTATTGGCCTCCTTCTCATTCCAGCTGGGATCCGAGCTCCTTAGTGCAGCAGGGACATGCAAACCTTTCCTGCTGTGCCCCAGCACAGCAGTTACACACCTGTTCCCATCCTGCTGGGATGGAGACAGCCATGGAATAACAAGTACGGAGCAGCCATGGCCTCCAGGCCAGGCTGCTGCTGCTGTGCCTGCTCGGCTCCATCACGGCACTGGTCCCTAGGTCACCGGGGCCCTGCACCAGAGCTGCTGAGCAGGGATGGAACACCTTCACTCCAAGTTTATCCTCACTAAGAAGACTTGGAGATGGTGAAGACCTTCCTCCTACCTGGCACAGCCTGTCTCAATCTTTCACGTTTTGCTCCATTCCATTTTCTACTTAAATAAGAAAAACAACTGACCACAGAAGTGCACTGGAGCTGGTGGAATTGCCTGCTCCAGATTCCAGGTTTGGGGTGCCAGCGCCCAACTCACCTGCGAGAAAACAAGGGATTCGAGCTGCCCCGCTGGCCTTGAGGCAGGGCTCCTTCCTCATGGGGCCGAAAGGCATGTACGCCCTGCCCCTGTCCGTGAAGTTCTGGTTCACAGCCAGCAGGCCCCGCCGGCCGCTCCGGTCCCGCAGCCGCTCGGCCACGGGCGCCTCGCTGCCGTACACGACGCTGCCGTCCAGGAACGAGGTCAGCGCGTTGATCTGCTCCCGGATCGCCCTGCCCCGCGTGCAGGTGGCGGCTGAGCGGAAGAAAGGGAGGCAATCCCTCCTGTTGGTGATCCGGGGGTCGTTAGGTGGGATCTGCAGATGGAGAAAAGGAAAATTCACCAGCGGCTCAGGAGATGGAGCCAGGCAGGAGCCCTCCCACAGGGCATAAATCTCCAGCATAAATCTTGAGATGAAGGGTCAGACTGACAGCAGAGATGCTGCTTTAGGAGCCGAAGTCCCAAACAGCCTGGAGACACCTAGATTTCCCCAAAGTCCTATGGATTCCTAAAGCTTCTCCCCTGAAAATAAATACATTGGATTGAATCTTTAAGGCTCAGTTTTCTTATCCCCAACTCTACACCGTGGACAGTTGTCATCCAGAACTTGTAACCCTGCCTGCATTCTCAAATGCATGTCTGGCAAATACCCAGTGATGCTCCATCCCATCATAGTTCTCCTTGAGAGGAATTAGGGGCACGTGTGGGAGCCAGAGCTGCAGCAGAACTTCAAAGGCAGGAGAGCAGGGCTGCAGGAGGGACATGGACATGATTTGGAGAAAAGGAGGCTCAGGGGGGACCTTGTGGCTCTGCACAAGTCCCTGACAGGAGGGGGCAGCTGGGGGGGTCGGGCTCTGCTCGCAGGGAACAGGGACAGGAGGAGAGGGAACGGCCTCAGGCTGGGCCAGGGGAGGCTCAGGCTGGACATCAGCAGGAATTTCTACATGGAAGGGGTTGTTGGGTACTGGAAGGGGATGCCCGGGGAGGTTTGGCGTCCCCATCCTTGGAGGAGTCCAAGGAAGGCCTGGACGTGCCACTCAGAGCTCTGGGCTGGGGACAAGGTGGGGATCGGGCACAGGGTGGACTTGATGGTCTTGGAGGGCTATTCCAACCCCAGTGATTCTGTGATCTGCTGGAGCAGGGACCAGGCTGTGACTCCTGCTAACGCCGCGGGCACTGCTGGGAGGTCTCGGCGCTCCCTTGTCCCGTGCAAGGAGCACTGAAGTCCCATGGATTTTCTGGGTTGTTGACACTCCCCAGTGCCTGTCTGTGACATTTCCTGTTTTCCAGGCATCAGCTGTGCTGCCTTTGCACTACAGCTCCAAAGAAAAATCACACTGCTGAGGGAGATGTGTAAATGCCTGGGAACCTGGGGAAGGCCGTGCCTGTGCCCGAACCCAAGGAGAGCCCTGGAACACAGCACTACCACCACACAGTGCTCTGACCTCCTCAGCCTGTTCTGGGAGATGTTCCTCCACAGCCAAGGCTGGGAGAGCCACCAACAGCTCCTGGTTGGAAGGCAGATGCCCTCTCCCTTCCTTTCCCCTGCCTGTACCTGGATGGGAAAGCAGGGAGGCTCCTTGGCACAGCTGGTGTCACAGTCTGTCCCGCCACTGAAGGGGACTCTGGCTGGGGTCTCTGGGCTGAAATCCAGGTCGTGGTCAATGAACTGGCCCCACTGCATGAACATGAGGGATCTCTGCTGGTCCATCTGGAGCTGCTCTGGGGGGAAGTGGACGATCTCGTTGGACACTTGCCGGACCTGCAGGGGTGGAGGCAGAACACTGTGGTGGGCAATGACGTGTATGAATGGGTGCACCGAGTTGTGGGGTCATCACTAAAAACTCCCAAGGCACTTCTTGTGCTTTGCAGACAAAAAACCCCAAGTAAGTCTGCGTAGGAAGGTGTCACTGTCACCGAGTGCGCTGCTCTGGGTCTGGGCAGGGCTCTGAGCCTCCAGGCCAAGACTGTCCCTGGATGGACTCAGGGAAACAGCCAAGCAAGCCTGGGAAAGGGAAACAAAACAGATATTAAAAGATTTTTTTGAATAGAAGTGTGGAAAAAATAGCCCCAGGAAATTTCTGGAAGTTATCTCGAAGTCCTCCTCCCTTCTCATCCCTTCCCCAGCCATCACAGTTTGCCCACCTTCATGCATTACTACAGAAAAAGAAGCCACTGTGCTGTGGAGGAGGGTTAGGAAGTACGACAAATCCATGTCAGAGCTCTTGTTGCACCAAGCTCAAGCGACCAGAAGCCACAGCAAGTGTCCCTGCTCACATCCAGGTGCCACGATAGCCACGACCCCTGCAGTTCACCCACTCAGGGACCCCCACACAACATTTCTGGCCATATTTTTTTTGTTCTGGGGGTTCCCTGGCTCACTTTATCCTCTGGCACCATTGCTTTTCAGGAAACAACAACTGCCACAAACCAAATCAAAAAAGGGGATTAAAATAATTTGGCTTAAATGCACTCAATTTAAAAGAACATATTGTGTAATTCTGTATTCCTCCTGTGATTCTGCAGCAGTCAGATTAATTCTCCTTTGCTTTTCCTGAAGGCATGGAACTTAGGGAGCTTTCCTAATAGATCCCCCTGGATATTCTCAGGCCAACACCCTGAAGCTGGTCAATTTAAGCTCCTCCAACCCGATCCACAGCTCCAGCTGCTGGAGGAGCCCTTTGATGCCTGTGGCCTGTCCAAGAACTGACAGTCCCTAGGCCCTGGCACTGCATTCTGAGATGGTTACAAACCTTACCAGTGGAAGGGGGAATCCAGAGAGGCGCCTTCCTTCCGTCCACCCACGGGGCACGGACACACCGTCCTCGTATTCTGCTGGCAGCCACCTGGCCAGGGCCCTGTTGGAGGCTCCTAGGGACGGGTTCCTCCTGTCAGGGGCAACAGAAAAACAGCAAACAGAGCCAAGAGCTTGTGGATATGGAGAGATATGGGCCTTGGAATGGGAGCACACCGTGGTTTGGGAACCGCTGCAGCTCTGTGGGCTTGGTGCTATCAGAAACAGTAACAGTAAAAACAAAAATCACAGAATTGTTTAGGTTGGAAAAGACCTTTAATAATCCACCCCAAGCCTCAGCTTCTCCCAGGCAAGAACTCAGGTGAGCCCTGATGCCATCCGGCCTGAAGAAGGGCCCGCAGCCTCAGACTGTGGCTGGCAAACAAAGCTGGAAGCTGAACACGGGGGAGAAGGGGAAGAGCCTTGCAATGGAAGTACCTGTGGTGTTGAACAGAAACGGGTGGCTTTGGACTGTGAGGTCACTGCGCCGTGTGGCTCTTCTGAAGGTCCTTACTGAAGGTGTCCCCGCCCACGGCAGGGTTGGACTAGAGGAGCTTTAACCTTTCCGAAATCGCTTCCAACCCAAACCATTCTGTGACTGTGGCTGCAGTTGGACTGCACCACTAAAACCTTGTTGGAGTAGTGACATGCTTGCTTTGGAGTGCGTGTCCAAAGCGTGCTCTGTGGTGGCCTGCCTCTCACCCACAGGGGTGCAGCACTGCCCAGGGCAGTGGAGAGACAGAGCACAGCTGAGCCCCCATTCCCCAGGGCCTCAAGCCCGGGTCGGGTGGAATGGACCTGTCCTTACCCCAGAGCCCACGTCCCCTGAAGGGGGAGGAGGCAGAAAGGTCTCTCCTTGGCTGTTTCGCAGCCCCCTGAAGGTTAAAGCACCCTGGGGCAGGAAGGGCTGGCCGAGCTCCCTCCCCTGCCCGAGCTGCTCCCGGGAGCTGTCCAGCTCCGTCGTTCCAGGGGATGTTTCTGACCCCCCCCTTCGGACATTCCGTGCTCAGCAGCCTCCCGTGTCTCCCACATTCTCCATTCCAGCCATTCCAGGTGCAGGAGCTGCTCTCCCAGCCCACGCGCCCAGATTCCTCCCACGCACAGTGTGAGGCAAAGGGATCATGCCCAGTATGGATTTAGGTCAGGAAACCCTTGGGGACCCTGCCGAGGGGCAGGGCCAGGCACAGTCTGTCCCCAGCACAGAGCTCCCCCTGTTCTGGCAAAGAGCTGGTGCAGGTACAGCACCAGGAACCTTCCCAACAGGACTGGAGTTAACAGCTCCACGCGTTACCAGGAAATACTGCGGGGCGTGAAACCCTGACCCGAGGTGCCTGTGTGGGTCATCCCTGGGGAAGTGGCTCTAGTTCTACTCGTGGAGGATGCATCCATCCATCGAATAATCTACGTTAACCTTGTCCCCAGCCCAGAGCTCTGAGTGCCACTGCTGGAGTGAGAGCTCCTCTGGACCCAGGCCCAGAGGGAAACCAAAGCACAGGGATTGAATTAAAGCCTTTGGATAAGCTGAGATACATGAAATCACACCAAAGTGAAATAGAAATA
>VZRQ01011047.1:192646-243155 GCA_013397975.1 Machaerirhynchus nigripectus | reverse complement strand
CAGCCCCGAGCTCAGCCACGAGCCCAGCCCCGAGCTCAGCCCCGAGCCCAGCCCCGAGCCCAGCCCCAGCTCAGCCCCAGCTCAGCCCCGAGCTCAGTCCCAGCTCAGCCCCAGCTCCCCCGTCCCCCCGGCACAGAACCAAAGCCTCACGAGAGAAAAGCGGCTGCGCCCGGGCCGGGCTCTCACCTGCGATCCGCCACCTCCTCGCTCCCCGCGGCCCTTCCGCGCCCGCTTTTATCTGTCCGGCCTTATCAGCAGGGGCTGCCCCGGGGCCCGGGAACTCCCCCGGGGTGGGCGCCAGGCCAGTTCAGCACCCACCTCCCGCCCCAGCCCCAGTCCCAGCCGGGGAGGCTCCTTCGCTCGCAGCTGCATACACAGCCTGATGCTTCACCGGAGCTTCCCCGGGATTTCGGAAGGTGGAGATGTGACCACCTCGTGGTGGTTTGAGAGTCTTGAGCCCTCCTGGGGGTGTCTTCCAGGGACAAGGTTCCTTCCCCCACGGTGCTCTTCATCCTTTGCCGCTTTTAGAGGCCGAAACAACGCCTTCATCTCTACCCCCGGAGACACTGCAGCGCCCAGCACTCCCCATCCCACTCCTGACGTGCTCTGCCCCGGGTCCCCTGGGGGTCCACGAGAGCTGCTCCTTCTTCCTGGGCAGGAGGAGGCACTGGGATGATGGATGAACAGGCATCACCCTGCAGCTGCTGGTCTGGAGCACGGGGCAGCCCAAAGTGCTCAGCTGGCAAAGCATCTCCTCTCCCTGTCCCAGAGCAAAAGCATCCGATGGACAAATCCTTGCCCTGCTGACAGGGCAGAGGGTACTGCTGGATCAGTGAGGGATGAGTCTGAGCATGGAGCTGTACAGGGAGGCAAAGGAGCTGCTCCTCATCCCCTCCTCGCTGCACATTGCAATTGTGTTTGCCCTGATGGATCAAAACTCCTTGGATCAGCAGCACAGACTGGGGGCAACCGAGTTCCTGCCAGGGCTCCCCAGGGCTCCCCAGGGCTGGTTGGATGAAGGTCTTTACCTGGACTCTGCTCTGCATGGACACCCCAGGACCCACGGAGGCTGTAGAATGGTACAGGGGGTGCAGTGCTCTGGCAGTGACTCCATGTCCATCCCCAAAGCTGGGATCCACCATCCCCATCCCCAAAGCTGCCTCCTTGCAAGTGAAGCCATGCACTGATGCTGGTCCTGGTCTTCTATTGTTTTAAAGAAAATCAGCAAGGCAAATTACAAATCTTGCAGTGAGGCCCAGGTGAGGCTGGTCCTGTTTGCAGTCTGGTTTTAACAGTCTGGAGGGAATCCAGCTGGAGCCCAGGAGAAAGTTGGGTTTGGTCAGCCTGGAGGGAAGAAGGCTCTGGAATCTTTACTCTTGACTTTGTCTCATGGAAGGGCTGCAGAGCAGACAGAGCTGTTCAGAGTGCCCAGGGAAGGGACAAGAGGCAATGGCAAGTGGTGCTGCCAAGAAAATTCCCAACAGATGTAAGTAAACACCCAGGATAATGGTGAAGTGCTGGGACAGGGCCCAGAACAGAGGTGGGGTCTGCATCCCTGGGGATAATGCTCCCTTGAATGAGACCCTGAGCAACCTCCCCTGGCCTTCAAGGTGACCCTGACCCAAGAGATTCAGGAGGTGCCTCCAGCCCACCCCTTTCTGTGTGTGAGACAGAAGCAGAGCGTCTGCCTGAGGTCCCAGCTCCAGCACCNTAGCAGGAGGAGCTTTGGAACAAATGAGAGAATGAGTATCATTAGGTTAAGGTTAGGACAGTGAGGCAGTAAGAGTATGGATGTACAGATTTGTGGCCGTTAATACAGAAGTACAGGATACCAAATGTAGCTCTGTGTATTCCTTCAGTAATATAAACAGAGTGTCAACAAACACTCTGTCAAACAATGTCAGGAGTGTGGCACTTGGCTCCAAAGAGAGGAGGCGGGTTGCTGTGGGCAGGCTGCTGTGGGCAGAGACCATGGGAGAGCACCAGCTCCAGCACCAGCTCCAGCACCAGCACTTTGCACAACAGAGACCACAGCACGGCTCTTGTGCAAAGGGGCAGAGCTGGTGGGTTTGCAAAGCCACGCTCTGAGTCCTTCCCCTGCTGTGTCAGCAACAGAGGAGGAGGATGAGGATTTTTCAAAGGCTGCGGACAGTTAGTGTGGGCTGGTGCTGATATCTGCATTTCACAATTAGGAACTTAATTCAGAGAATCACAGAATGGTTTGGCTCGGGACAGACCTTACAGACCAACTCATTCCACCCCCTGCCATGGGCAGCGACACCTTCCACTATCCCAGGGTGCTCCAAGCCACGTCCAACCTGGCCTGGAACACTTCCAGGGCTGGGGCAGCCACTGGAACCTGTGCCAGGGAAGCCATTTCTTCCTCACAGGGAATGATTCCTTCCCAATATCCCATCTCTCCCTGCCCTCTGGCAGTGGGAAGCCATTCCCTGTGTCCTGTCACTCCAGACCCTTGTCCCAAGGCCCTCTCCAGCTCTCCTGGAGCCCTTTAGGCTCTGAAAGGGGCTCTGAGGTCTCTTTGGAAACTTGTCCTCTCCAGATTGGACACCCCTAGCTCTCCCAGCCTGGCTCCAGAGCAGAGGGGCTCCAGCCCTGGGAGCAGCTCCATGGCCTCTGGACTCTCTCCAGCAGCTCCACGTCCTTCTGCTGTTGGCCCCAGGACTGGAGGCAGCTCTGAAGGTGGGGTCTCACCTGAGCAGGGCAGAGTGGCAGAATCCTCCCTCCCCTTCTGCCCACGCTGGGGGATCAGCCCAGGGCACCGGGGGTTTCTGACACACGTGGCTACAGCCCATCCATGGCAGGGTTTGGAACCAGATGACGTTGATGTCCCTCCCAGCCCAGGCCATTCTATGATTCTGTGTTGAGCTTCTCATCCAACAGCACCTCCTTCTCCTCAAGGCAGCTTTCCATCCATCCATCCGTCCGTCCATCCATCCATCCATCCATCCATCCATCCATCCATCCTCTTCCCAGCCTGTATGTGTGCTTGGGATTCCCCAACTCCCATGCAGAACCTTTCACTTGGCCTTGTTGAGTGTCGTGAGTTTTGCACAGCTCCATCTCTCCAGCCTGTCTAGGTCCTTTTCCTGGATGCCCCATCCCTGCCCTCCAGTGTGTGACCCCAACACACAGCCTGGTGTCACCAGGACGCTGCCCAGGGTGCCCATGAGCCACTTTGTCACTGGGACAGATGTTAAACACACCAATCCCCACACCAGCCCCTGAGAAACACCACACCAAACTGCTCTCAAAGAAATTGTTCTCCAACTGCTTCAGAAACCGTGGAAGTGGGGGTTGTGAGGTGCTTTGTCTCTTGAACGTTCACTTCCCCTGGAGACTGTGGCCCTGCTCCCAGGGCACGGTGAATGGGAGAGGCCACGGGCCTGGCTGAGCCTTCTGGTGAGCACCAGCACAAGCACCAAACACTCGTACTCAGAGACTACATGCTGCTCCTCTGGAGAATGCAAACAGGAATATGTTTCTGCCACCAGCAGCTTCCCCGAGCAGAGAGGTGCCATCCACACCTGGGCTGTAGCACAGTGATTAGAAGCAGAGGATGCAAAGCAAACATCTGGATTGTCTCTTTATTTTACCCTTTTTTTTTGTTTGTTTCTTGTAGCCTTTCATGTTTAGCTGTAACAGCTTGAAGCTGTTAATCTTAAATCTTTCTCATGGAGACTTCTCTGAGCTTTGCTGTACAGCCTGCCTGGTGCTGGGGAACCAACTGAACTAGGGACACTTTGCTGAATGATGGCTCTGGGTCTACCACAGCAAAACTTACAGGAGGCAGAGACATAGCACACACCTTGTGGTCCCAGGGGCTCAGCTGGGGAGGGAGGATGGAAGCACAAGGAGTGAGGGAGCCAGGCAGGCATTGACTTCACGGGGCCTCTGGCTCTAGGCACAACCCAGAACATTCTAGAGGCTGCTTTTCTTCCTAAAGGTTTTGTTATTCAATTCATGCCCCGAGGAACTGATAAAAGCAATGACAGTTTCTTTCAAAAGACCTTCAACAACTCACTTAGGAAACTGCAGCTGGTAAATTCAGTTAGAGCAGCAACGACTTCCTCCGTGGGAGGACAGGCTGCAGATAAAGCTCTGGGCTGCTGCTGAGTTTCATCACCGAGGCTGCTCCAGAAGCCATGGAAACTCCAGCAGAGCTGCAGCACTTCATCCTTGCAAAGCCTTCGGTCTGACCTTGCCCTGACTCCATCCACCACAGGACATGGTGCCTCACTGTGGTATCAAGAGCCTCATGGAGTATTTCTCTCCACGGAGCAGCAGCTTCCCAAACAAGTCCTTCCTGTCAGGGGAATTCTGCAGAATCCCCACAAAATCACAGAGTGACTTTTGGCACCTTGGCTGGATTCCCAGAGGCTCCAGGTGCAGGAGCAACACTCACACACCACAGGAGCTGGGAGTGCAGGGTCCAGCCCCAGCACTCTGGGCAGCCTCATGCCCACAGCCCTCCCTGGAGTCCGGCATGCCCAGGGCTGCCACCCTCACCTCACACCTGGGGCACCCACAGCCACGTGTGTCTCTGTGAGAAGGGGACACAGAAAGTGCGGAACATCCTCAAGGTGCAGCCTTGATTGGTACCATTTCCCCCCACCCCCAAAAGAAACATCACTGAATCTCTGGCTTTTTAAAGGAAAACGTATTTTTGTGAAAATAGACTTTATTATAATAAAATTTGATATTAAATAAAAACATACCATACCACCACCACCACTCGTGGCCGCTGTGCTGGCACCACTCACGGAGCTCACGGAACTGCCCTGCTCAGAACAAGGACCCACTGGAACATGCAAAGAAAGAAACACGGGGAGGGACAGAAACCATGGCATACAAAACCCTCCGTGCTTGGCCAGGGCTGTGTCTCAACTGCAGGAACACGTCGGCTCCTGCGAAACCACAGCGAAGCCCCCAGCCCCAGCCCTGCTCTCCCAGCACTCTGCCTGGGAGCGGCTCACGGACACGGCCGAACGCAACTGGGGAGAGGCAGGCGGACAAATAAATAAATAAATAAATAGGTAGATAAATAAATCAATCGATAAATAAATCGATAAATAAATAGTAAGGCGGAGTCCTCAGCCAGTGTGTGGTCAAGGTGAACCAGGCAAGAGCAGCTGGCAGCAGCCCACCCCCAGGCTGAAGAACCGACCCCCGCCGGGCCATCGCTCCTTCCTCCCCGGGAGCCTCGCGCTGGACGCTGGCTGAGGCAGTGGGGGATGCTCCGAGGCACAGCTGCGTATTTACAGGGTTACAGTACAAATAAGAACTCACTCGTCAGCCCAGAGACAGCGAAGGGGAGTCACGGGAACAGAAAAGTGCAAATTTTCTTTGCAGGACGTGAAGGAGTTGACACGACCTCCTTTGGAGCAGAGAAATACCAGGGTGTGGAGTACCGGGGATCTCTCCTAAGGGGCCGGGGCTTTGCTGGGAAAAGCCAGGTAGCTAACTTACAGCCAGAATATAATCCTTAAATGAAAATATTTACAGGGAACCGCTGCACCGAGGGCTGCATGGGGCAGGACACGCTGGAGCCTGGAGCTGAGCCCTCACACCCCAGAGCCACTTCTTCCCCGGGGCCTCTCAGCTCCCACACCCTCCAGAGGTTTCTCTATTCAACACATACTTCTTCCCTATGAAAATAATCAGCTTATTGCAGAGGGCTCCTCCTGAACTCTCAGTCCCTGGGGCTATGTGGGCAGCCCAGACAGAATAAATTCTTTTGTTAGTTTTTCTTATTGGACCCAAGTTTTTTGAAGAGGTTTTTCCCTTTGAAGAAGAAGCCTCTCTTCTTTTTACTCTTCCCAGGTGCATCACTGCAGGTGAGGAGGGCCAGCGATGCCTGCTCTGGACACTGCTCGCCCGGGACAAGGCAGGAAGGTGCTGGCAGAGGAGGAGATGGAGAGGAGTCACTCTGGTCAACAGATCCATCTGCATTTAGCTGGGTGGGGAAGAGAGAAAACAGAAGACAAAAGCCCAAGTTAGAGCTGCTGAAGGAGATCACACCAACATAAACCTCAGCCAGAGAACCTGGCCTTCTCCCCTCGATGCAGGTGCAGTTCCACTTAGGAAGTTTCCAGTGGATTTAAATTTTGTACCTATAACCTAGACCCTTCCTGAGCTAAGAATTCCTGAAATTCCTGACCTTTGGGCTAAGAACAGGACAGCACAAAAGACCCACTAAGGACACGGTGAAAGATGCTGCTCCACAGCTAAGTAAGTGAAGCAGCTCCTGAGAGCGTGGGTGGAGATAGGAACTGATGAATCCACGGACGCCTCAGCCATGGAGCCCGCTGGGCTCCCAGCATGTCTGGGACAGAAGCCAGGGCATGAACAAAACCAAATTTCCTAAGAACAAGGGCTCTGCAAGACCTCCAGACGATCAAGGAGACTGGTGGAGCCCTGAGGCGTCTCAACAGTGGCCATGACTGCCATGGTAGGAAGAGGAACTGGGGGTCCTGCAAGGCTGCTCAGCATCCAGCAGATCCAGGGGCAGGAGGGGCAGAAGGCCAAGGCTGGTGCTCTGCAGTGGCACCAGTGGAGCAGGACATGGAGAAGTCCTGAATCAAGCAGCACACAGTAATGCTCCGGAGCCCCTGAGTGTTTGAGAAGGTTAACTGGGACCCACCAGTCTCAAATGGTGCTGTTCCCTTTGGAAAGGGCTTTTGGAAATCAGAATGTGCCCTAGTCCTGGACTCAGTTTCCTGTTCCCAAAGCACCGGCAGGTCAGTTCCCAGCAGCAGCCTTCCTTCCACGATCTCCTCGCACCAGGCTGAGGTGTCCAGACAGTGACAACTGCCAGTCTCGCAGTTCAAGCTTTCCCAAGAGGCTGCAAAGTTCCTCAAGGAAGAAGCTCTGGGTTTCTGATGCCTAGGAGAGCCTTAGTCTCACTGCCTTCTCTTCCACACAGCTTTCACAACCCAGCAGCTTCCACGCTCCAGCTGTACATCCTCTCTTGGCATTACCCAGCACGCGAGGTGAGAGCGGCTGGAGCTGTGCCAGGGAAGAGCCCTCTGGACACTGGAACATCACACCCTCAGCATCCCTCTGCCTGGGCCCCAGGGAGTCCCTCACAGGTCTGCAGCAGCCACGGCCCCCAGAGGGACTGAGAGATGGTGACAGTGGCAGCAGGACCCTCTCCTGAGGTGGAAGCACTCCTAAAGATCAGACACCAGCCAGGAACTGTGTGAGGATCCCAGCAGCTGCCCCTGGGCAGGACTGGACGTGCCTGGTCCTGGTCCCACTCTGTGTCCAGGGCAAGCAGCTGAACGAGGCAACGGCACAGCCAGAGCACTCCTGCCTCACTCTAGCACAGCCTGGGGTGGAAAGGCAAAGCAGCCCTGCTCTGTCACCCTGCTGCTGGGTCAGCACCCACCTCTTGCGGGACCAGGAGCCCCCAGTGGTTGCGACCTGTCCTCCCCTCACAGGTGGAAGCTGTGCTGGCCTGGACTGCTGCAGGAGTGAAGCACTTCTGGCCCAGGACTGCTCTGGGTCAGACAGCACCTGCAGTACCCAGGGGGTCAGTCCTGAGTGGGCAGGAGCACAGGGAGCTCCGTCTTGGAGTAAATTTGTGACATCTCCCAACTCCACAAAGCTGAAAGTCTGCCTCACAGCAATCACTGAGCTGTGCCAGAGCCGTCAGACTCTCCCTTACCTGAGCTACAGGACAGAGCTAGAACTCCCCTCTGCCTCTCTCCACGACAGAAACCAGTCCCATGGCTGACTTCTCCTGAGCTCACACTCCCTGTTCAGCTCAAAATGTTCCTTTCCCAGGCACTCCTGCGACGCTCCAGCTGCGCAGCACCGTGCCCAAAGGCCAGCTGCTGCCCAGGACACACTGCAGGATGTCACACAGGCTGAGGGATGGCCCAGGCTGGCCCTTGGGAAAGCTGCACTCTGCCTGCAAGGTCCACCCCAACCAACGCTGCAGCAGCAACTGCAACCTGTGTGTGTCCTGGCAGCTCCCTCGTGCACGGAACAGCACCGGATGCTGGATAACCCCAGGGCTAGGCAGGCCTGAGCAGCCTGGGAACACACCCGAATGAATCCAGATGAACCTTCTGCAGCCACAAATGCAAGACTCATGGAGGCAAAGAGAAGACCAAAGCCAGGTAAGGGCTAACTTGGAGCCCGCTGTCTTAGCTGGGAGCAAAAGAAAGAATCCCCAGCTCCTGCTCCAGAAACTATTTATGGTTTGCGCAACAAAGAATCCTTGGATAAAATGCCCCAGAGTGCTAGGCTAGTGTCAGAAGGGGCTCACCAGCACTCAGGGAGTGATGTGGGAGGGATGTGAAGGCCCCTGTGCAGCCAGAGCAGTGGAGGCTCTGTCCATGCACCGTTGGAAAACACTTTTTGGGTAAAGGCAGAACAGTTTCAGGGTGGACCTGAAGTGGCCCCACAAACAATTTCTCCTGCAGAGTTGTGCATGAAAAGCCCCGTGCAAACAGGCAGGTACCCAAACCTACTCACAAAGTCACAGTAATTTACTGAAGGACACTGCAGCACCAATGGCACTGTCAAATACCAAACAGCTACCAGGAAGTGACAGTTTCCTGCCTGGCTGGAAGCCCTGGTGTGGATTCCCAGCTGTGGAATACGATGCCCAGGCAGAGTTCCACACACAGAGGCACCCTCACACATACAAACATGTACAGATCCTCACACACACAAACATGTACAGATATTCTCAGAGGTCTCTGTGTGGCAGAAAAGCAACAGAACCAGTTCACAGATTCATCTGGTAACAGAAAAATCATACTAAAACTGGAAGTTCTTCTCTAAGAGAAAGGAAAAACTGCTCTGTCAAGATCCTCATACAAGTTATTAGAGTCATAAAGAAGAGTGATGTCAGTTTCCAGGGGTGGTTTTAGTGTTCTCTCAGGTGTAACTGATCAACACAATTTCTGGAAAATAATACTTGAAACGAAGGAAAACAAAGACTGCTCCCACTGCCCCCAGAACCAGGGGTCTCACCCACCCAGCCCCAGAACAATTATCCACACAAGGCTGGTTTTAGGGACTAAATGTTAGGGACTTTAGGGACTATTTTCTTAAATTGATGGTGGGCAGGGGTTTTTCAGGACTATTCTCAGGAAGGAGTCAAATCCAGAAGGAAAGAACCCCAGGCTGAACATGAAGTGTGCTCAGACTGAGGAGGATCTTGCAGAGGCCAAACGAAGCTTTGGCTGTTGATGTGAACAGAAGGGCCAAGCTGAATTACAAAGCAGGTCCTTCCCAAACCTGAATATCCAGCACAGTCCCATCCTGGTCCCCAAAACCACCAGATAATTGTTCCAACTGCACCTCATGTGCTGAATGGTTTGTCTTTAACACAGAACCCACGTGGCAGGAAGAGGTCTGACATCAGACCTGAAGGTGGATTTGCCACCACAGCCCCAAACCAGCCTGTCAAACTACAAGCAAAAGGAGCCAGCTCCAGGTGCAGGAGCCTTTGAGGTGCTGGACTGGGTGGGAGGATGAAGGTATCACACACTTACATGGTTGCTCTCTCTATGAATCATTCATATCTATCACTGGACTCTTCTCTTCCTCATTCTCTGAAGAAAAGAACCATCCCGGGTGCGTAACACAGGCAGAAATAAATACATGAAATCGATTAGAATCAAACACTTTCTGAAGGTGCTTTACAATCAGTCCTTGACAGAAACTGCATGTTACTGTTGGAAAAATATTCCATCAACAGGAACAGCATTAAAGCAGCTGCTCTGAGCTGGAAGCACGAGTGTTTTGGGCCCTGGCTGTGACCAGAACTTCTTGGATCCTCCTCTTTGTGCTGTTTTTGTTTGCTTATTTATTCTAATCCCCAAATATTGTCAGTTCATAAGTTCAATTGCTTCACCTTTTCAGCTGCCAGCATATTAAGATTTACTCAGAAATAATTCAAAATGATCCACCTTTCCCAGTTCAATTTGGAAATAAACTGTCCTTATTCTCTGGCCTTTGGTAGGGCAGCAGGGAGAAGGGAACTGTGAAGAACAGACAAGGTGAGAACATCACATCCAAGAAGTTACAAGTGATTTTAAAATCACTCATGGAGAAGCTCCTGTTGCAACTGGAACGAGCTGTAACCGAGTCCAAAGCTCTGCCATGGTGCACACACATGCCCCCCTGAGGTGCCAGGGCTCAAGCTGGGACCAGGAATTTGTAGGGAGCCCGCTCTGCCAACAGCAATTTGTAAAGCCTCAGGCATGGCTGTATCACTGGGAGCGTTCATTCCAGCTCAGGGATGGATATGGAGTATGTCTGTTTTACAGGAGGTATTTCTTTCTTCTGCCTTCCCCATGAGCTTTTCTGCCCATGGGCTGGGATGTTGTGTTTGCTGTGACAGCCAAAACCACCATGGGGTCGGGTCCTGTCTCCTCAGGAATGACTAAACACAGTTTAGTGTTTAGATTAAATTAAATGCAGTTAATTAATACCAGCTGGGCTGTGAGCAGGGTAAATATACCACTTTTAACAGGGGGAAATGTGCCCTTCCTGTTTGGAACTGTTTAGACAGGTCTGGATTGCAAAGCACAAGGGGGACGAGTGCCAGGGGTGCTGAGCCAGAATCCCCTGGGACAGGTATCCAGGGGAAGCAGCCAGGCAGCAGCATAGGAGCCAGGCTGGCACGATGCAGAAGCAGCCAAAGCACAGTCATGCCTACAGAGTTCAAGCTGATTCCCACTGAAATAAAATTGGTTTACTCGTCACCATCTGAATTTTCCAAGTCCCCAGGCTACAGAGAGCAGCAGTTCAAGGATCAGGAGAGTACCAGAAGTACCAAATCCAACAGGCTCCTGCTCTGTGCACCCGAAAGTCAGAGCCAGTGCAAGGGGAAGCTCCCTTGGATCTCAGGCACAGAGGACTGGAGACAAATGGAAAGGTTTGAAGGGCACACAAACCTGAAATGTGTCTATTTTATACAGGTTGTTTTTAACGCACCTGAAAGGTGCTTCTGTTTTAAAAAATGTCACAGAACATAGAAAAAGAGCTTCCAGCCTTCAGCATGCAGGGATATTTGGGCCAAAGTGCTGTCCAGGGAATCAGTCACTCACTGAACTCAGCAGCAGTGGAGGGCAGAGAGGAAAGTGGGTTTGGCTTTGCAAACCCCTCACACCTGCAAGGGGCAGAAAAGGTTACCTGAACCCCCCTGGTCCCTGGGAGGCCCCGGGCTGGGGCTGGAGTAATGACCCCTGGAATCTGGAACAGGCCCTGTGGCTGCTGGTTGATGCCAGAGGGAAGGGGAAGATCTGTAATAAATTACACTTAGAATTCCACCTTTCATTTTGCTGGTTTGAGGTCTCCTCTATTTCAACAGACGAGTAATTTGGTAAGAGTAAATAATTTTGAGAGGGAAACTGAAGGAAGAACCCCACTCTGCATCCTTGTTAAGCCCCAGGGAGGTTAGACTTGGGTGACCTCAGGGCTCTTAAAGCCTGGCAGTAACAGCTGATTAAGCTATGATTCCCCAGGAAGGACCAGTATCCTCAACAAGGACCCCGGAGAGCTGCTGAGGTCAGAAGATGATCCAACAAACTGCCCACAAACCTCATCATCTGAGGCAGGCTGCTCTGCCAGAGAAGGTATCAAGGCCTGAGTGCAAATCCTGTGCTCACAAAGCCTGGAATGCCTGGAAGCAAGGGATGGGGCTGAGGTGAAGGGAGACCAAGCAGCATTTGAAGGTAGAAAGGAGAGATGGATACAGAAGAAAGGAAGAGCTGAGCATAAAAAAAGGCCAAGGAATGCTGCAGAGAGCAGGAAAGCTGGGATGGCACCAGTGGGGAGTTCAACAGAGCAGGATTCAGGGATTCAGGGCCACCTACTTCCCTAAGGATGGCTCAAAGCCAGCCTGCTCTGACTCATGTGGGTCTGGCACCACGTGACAGTGCCAACAACCTCCCAAGAAGGACTGAAGGTTAAGCCCATGTGAGCTGGGTCCAAGCTGGGTCCCTCCTGCCTCCCACTCCAGGGTGGGACAGTGCAGGAGGTCTGGGAATGACAAAGGAGCTGCTACACCTTTGGCCTCAGCCCCGGACATGACCCCAATCTCCCACTTAAGCCTTTATTCCAAAAGTCTCAGCAACATAATGCAAGGGGTTAATTTAACCTTTGAATTCCCTGCCTTTGGGGGACGCTTTTGAAACCATGGGATCCATCCCACAGATCTGTTTGGGAAACTCCTCAGTGTGTTTTGAATTTATCCAGAAGCACCTCAGCCTGGATTAAGATATATCTAACTTGGGGTGGATGGAAGAACACTGGTGTTTGGGTGTTGCTAATTTCAGAACTCTTTGGCTGGATACAATCATATTTGGGGAACTTCATGTGCCTGGGGAGCTGGCTGAACTTTGCATCCAGGAGGATTTCCCCACTGACCTTTCAGTGGATCTAAACAATTTGCTGGTGGGATTTGAATGCTCTCTGCCCGCCTGAGCACACTGAGGCCCCAGCAGGCGTTGTTGTTTTGTGCCTCTTTCTGCACTACAAGACTTTGGGAAGGGCTCCCAGCACTCCCTCAGGCATCTCCCGTGGGATGAACGGGCTGCATGCATAAGTTCAGCGATCCCATGGTGCTGCATGCAGGCTCCAGCCACACCCCAGCCTGGATGGCAGTGCCACGCAGCCACACGTCTCACCTGGCTCTCGGCACTCAGCGGAGAAGCTTCTTTATCTTTGGAGTGGAATTCCTCGGCCGTATCTCCATCCAAAGGGACAGCTTCCAAGAAGTTGGATGGGACAAGCCCTCTCTGTTGGTTCAGCTCTCCCTGCAAGACCAACATTCAGTTCTCACATCAGCTTTCCTGGAGAAACAAGTAACAACTCGAGGTGCAGAGCCCTGCAGAGAAGGTTGGGCTGTGGGCTGAGACAAGCCCAGAACACACCCACGTTGGGAGGATCCTCAGCAAAATCTGTAACTCACATCCTTTCTTAGTTGTGGAACAATTCAGAGCACAGAGACACAGAGCAGAGTAAAGGAAGATGAGATGGCAGCAACCTGTGGCAAAGGTACTCCAGCAACATGGTGATTTCTACAAACTCAGAACCTCCACTACCATACTGGAGTATGAGTGCCACAGGTGCCCTAGAGGCCTTTGATCTGCCCTGGTATTTACTGATGTCTTTAAACAATCAGGCAGTGCTGCTACCATGTCCTGCAGGCATTGCATCCACGATCACAGAGGCCCAGAGCTGCATTGCTGTATTCCTAAAAATATGTCTCCAGTTGAACAGGAGGTGGTTGGGTGAGACAAAACCCACCCCAGCAATGCTGTCTGTCTAACACTATGAAAGGATCAAACAAAACATTCCTAGTGCTGCCCCCAGACTTAACCTGGAGCTCAGCCTCAAGTCTGGTGTGTGAAGGCACACTGTTTCCCATGCAGGAAGAGGTGGATGATCCAAGGGCCAAGGCTCATGTTTGGCACACAGCTGGAAGACAGGCACAGCCCCAGGAACGTGTCTGCTTACTTGGATCACCGTTCCAACCTCTGGCCCAAGTATCCGAGTGCTGGTGAAATGTCAGCTGTGAGCAGGTGCTGGTTCAGCTAGTGTGTGCATGGAAAAATGCAGGCAAGGCTTTGGGAAACCTGCAGGCAACTGATGCCAAAAAATAAACTCAGAACCACTGGGATATTTAAAGGCCATGGAGCTGCTCCCAGGGCTGGAGCCCCTCTGGAGCCAGGCTGGGAGAGCTGGGGGTGCTCACCTGGANCCTGGCACAGGGTGCCCAGAGCAGCTGTGGCTGCCCCTGGATCCCTGGCAGTGCCCAAGGCCAGGCTGGACAGGGCTTGGAGCAGCCTGGGCCAGTGGGAGGTGTCCCTGCCCAGGGCAGGGGTGGCACTGGATGGGCTTTGAGGTCCCTTCCAATCCAGTGCATTCTGGGATTCTGTAATATTGGATTTACAGCAGGGGCAATGACTGCCAGAAACAGGCTGCCCTGCACTAAGTAGACAGGGGTTTATTTTTTTCCCAAAAGTAGAATACTTTGTTCCCTGACTTCTGCTTCCCTGCCACTCCATGAGCTCCAACGATTTCCAGTGTAACCACAGGACCTTCCCAAGCCCTGCACTTACATAGTAGAATCCATCATCATCCATGGACCCAAAGACAGTGATAATGTCCCCAGCACTGAAGGTCAGTTCAGCCTGCAAAGAGCCGGAGAACAGAGGTCACTGGAGAAGTACTGACTGGAATTTCTCACCAGGAACACAGGCTCCCCTGGGCTTCTTGCCCAATCTCACTCAAAGGGAGGGTGCCCACTGTGTTTAATCTTGCAGGACCAGGATGCAGGAGAGAAACTAAGTGGATAACTCTGGAATTCACTGCTAAGGAAGCATTTCAGATATTAAGACAAGAGCAAAGCCTATTTTTAAAGCAGTTTTTAAAAGGCTTCAAAACAGTCCCTACCACCTTCTCTGGAAAGGAGCACCGAGGACAAGCTCGGCAAACACCAGAAATACCTTTGATTTCTTTAAATATAATTACAAATCCTGCTCCCTCGGATGAGCCTGTTCTGTATGCAGCACTCAGGGATTAGTCACTAGCAGGAATGCATGCAAACAGAGAGATTTACCTGGACACAGAATGGGAGCACGGCACACAGTGACCCTTCGTGTCACACCCTCTGTCCTGTCAGGCACCCCAGCACATGCTCCATGGGGCACAAGGCTAAAGACAAAGGTGTCACCGGTCTCTTTTAGAGGAAAGATATGCCCAGAGGAGGCTCCAAACAGGCTGAGTCCCACTCCAGACACTCTGGCACTTCACAAGTGTCAGCTCGAAGGGATCTACTTCCAATATATTTACCCTATTTTATCCCTAGTCCTCCGTTTATGTCTGGAGGCTGCAGGTCGCTCCTGTGGAGCACCTCCCACAGAACTGCACCAACTTGTTTCAATAACTTGAGCTCTTATCCAAAAGGAAGGTTCTAGAAGAGCAAATCACTGCAAAAAGTACAGAACCCTTGGTGACAGGGGTCCAAAAGCGCTGGGTGGCTGGATACGTGCTCACATCGTGTCTCTTCCAAGACATTCCACCATCCCTAAAACACTGTCCTCGGCCGTGTTTCTGGGCAGGACACACAAGACAAGCACTTGGAGGTGCTCAGGACACAAGCACTCCCTGAACTGTGCCCTCTGTTGGCCAGACACTGCTTTGTGGAGGAAGGGAAAGGATCCGAATCGATCCCCACGCTTATGTTTGCTCAGAGTGCTCACACAGCCTGAAGGAACAGAGAACAGAGCACGTGCTCATCTCCTTTTGCAGAAAGGATTCTGCATTACCACCTTTCCACCCAGACATCCACAAAAATGCTGTTTGGATTATATCCCTTCCTATCCCTGGCAGTGTCCACGGCCAGGCTGGACCAGGGGCTAGGAGCAACCTGGTGTAGTGGAAGGTGTCCCTGCTCACGGCAGGGGGTTGGAATGAGATGGGCTTTAAGATCCCTTCCAGCCCAACCCATTCTATGATTCTGTAATTCCATATATAGGAATTGCTTGAAAGCAAGAAGTTTGCAGACTGGTCCATTAAACTGGAGCTACATCTTTTCTCTTGAACAAAGACCTGTACAGGTACTTAACGCAAAAGGCATGCTCAAATTAAGTCTCAGAAGTGCTTTCAAACCCTTAAGCAGATTTTTCCTTTTCCCAGAGTGTTTCCTGGGTCAGTTGCTACCAGTAGGAGCTGCTTCCTCCTGCCCCAGATCTGCTCAGTCCTGTCTAATCACTAAAGGATGCCATGAACACTCACACAGTTTCACTGAGCCTCTGGTTGGACCACAGTGCTGAGTGTCTTGGGAGAGAAGGGAAAAAGAGATAGGCAGAAGAAACCTCCAAAAAGGGGAGAGCAGCTGGTGGTTACCTCCACATCTGTGTTTGGAGAGCTCTCCTTAGGGTTGTAGTCAAAGGCAGCCACCATCCTGCGAGGAGCCAGCAGCTCTGCTTCAATGCCTTTATGTTTCTGCCCTGCAGGACAAAAATAAAATATTCTTAGGTGGAAATACTAGGACAAAATCCCAAATCACAGCAACTCCGTCACCACTCTTGTAGTGGTCTGAGCAAAGAGAACACTGGGGGAAACTGAGTGCAGAGAGACTTTAGAGGCATCTGGTAAAGCAGTTTTCTGATCTTCTTCTTCGCCTCCTAAGCACAAAAGTGGGGACATCCCTCTGTCCCAGCCTCCTGGTGCTCTGTCTGTATGTACAGGGATGTTTTATTTTACATCTCCTGTTTACACACCCCCACACATATATATATATACACACACATATATATGTATACACACACACAGAGGACATCTGTCTCTTTACAGTGTCTTGAAAGGACACTTCTTCTCCCACTACACAATCTTCTGCTATTGAGCTACAAAATTTATCCTCCAAGGGCCTGGGAACAGCACACAGGGAAGTGCAGGCCTTGCCATCCACAGCCTCCTGCCTGCTCAGCCCCATTACCTGCAGACCTGCCCTGAGCCTACAAAAGCCAAGTCTGCTGCTGCAGAAAACACAGATTCATGGATTTAAACCCTGCTTCGGGTCAGCACTGGATGGGCTGGCAAAGGGTTTGCAGACTTGGCCTCTCTGGATATCAACAGATGATGCACCCAGGCAGAGGCAGCAGCCTCTCGGTGGCCCTTGGAGCTTAACGACCACAGCATGTGATGAGTGAGAGACTGCCCCGCTCCTCCCACAGCACACCACCACGTGTGCTCCCCCTGCAAGCACCCCCTGCTCAGCCAGAGCACTCGGCACCCACTGCTGAGCTAAAAGAACTAAAACATTTTGTTACAGTGCTCTGAAGCAGCACCACAGGGTGTCACACTGGCCCCTGACCATGAAAACACATCTGTATTTCCATCATGCATGACCTACTCCCCAGTAAAAGCAATTCTCACCTGGGGGAGACTTGTACTCCTGTTTGTCCAGCCCTGCTGGGGGAACAGAATGCCTCATCAATAAGAGCTCATCTCCCACAGCGACCACACAACACAACTGACAAACAATAAAAAGAACACCAAGACAGCAAACAACAGAAGCAAACTGTTCATGCAGCTGAAAGTCTACACCAGTAACCAGGACTCAGGAACGTAACAAGAAGCAGAGGTCAAGCTCCAAAACTAAAAAAGACATCACTGTTGTTAAAAACTTAACACCAGCACAGGGATGGGCTCTCTTTCCACTTCCTAGCAGTCGTACAGAGACAAACATCTGAGGGTCCTGAAAGCAAGTAGTAAAAATTCAATGCAGTCTGTAATCCTATAGCAAAAACCAAAGAGGAAGCAGTGGGTGACACAGACCTTTCTTGGAGCGTCTGGGTTTTGGAGGAGGGACGGTTTGGCGGCGTGGAGGTGGAGAAAATGTGCCATTTCCTTAATAAAAACACCAAAAAAGCAAATAAACAGACAAGAGAAACAGACAGTGAATGGAAAGTGAGAAGCATCTTGAATAGTGGACAGGAACAGAGGAGATGACATGCCTCCCCTGGGAGGCTGACACCGGGATTTCTGTGGGCAAAGCCCTCCGGGCCCCGTATGTGGACTCAGATGAGGCATGATCCACATCCCAAGTACACAGAGAAATCCACACTGTGCTTATGCCTTTTAGCCACTCCACAGCTCACAGCAGACAGACTTTGCTGTTCCTTGTATTTCAGAAGCAGCACCATGAGGACAAAATAAAAACCTTGTACAATTAACACCTGAAAAATCCCAGACCTAGCTAAAGCTTCTGCACTGAGCAGGGATGACCTGACTGGATGAAATCCCAAATGAACCTGTGGAGTGCCCAGACCAACCCCTCCAAGGCATTTCCTTAGTTACAAGGCTGTGATAGGGGTTTATGGCAGCAGGAAAACAGCAGAGGTACAGCCAGCCCGACTGCCAAGGAATCAGAGAACCACTACGGTTGGAGAAAGACCTTTAAGGTCATCAGGTCCAATCCCCACCCTCGCTGCCCCCTCCTGTCAGGGAGTTGTGGAGGGCCAGAAGGTCCCCCCCTTGAGCCTCCTCTTCTCCAGGCTGAGCCCCTTTCCCAGCTCCCTCAGCTGCTCCTGGGGCTCCAGCCCCTTCCCAGCTCCGTTCCCTGCCCTGGACATGCTCCAGCCCCTCAGTGTCCTTGCCCAGAACTGCTCCAAGGATTTGAGGTGTGGCCCCACCAGTGCCAAAACTACAGTCCCTCCCTGCACATGCACCTAAGGTACATCATATTGACTACCACCACCTTCCTCAACACCTTCCTTCATGTTTAATGAAGTCTCAGAGCTATTAAAATCCTTTACTCTTCCAAGAGTATGCAGTGGGGCAGGGCAGAGAGAGCCTTGTGCATCCACAGAGGGACACAGGCCACCACAGGCATTTCTTGAACATATTCAAGAAATCACATCAGGTTCCTTCACTCTCTGTGCTCCTCAGGATCAACTTTCCAGGGACCAACGTTTAGGAGCTGGGCACTGTCAGCCCCTTAGAATCACAGAATGGTTTGGGTGGGAAGGGACCTTAAAGATCTCTTAGGGCTGGATACTGGTTCTCCCTCCACAGAAATAGGAACAAGCAGGATTGCTCCTTTTTTTTTTTTTTGAGTTTTCTTATTTCTAGGTTGATTTGGGTTTTTTTCCCAGCTCAGGCAATGTCAGGGCTTACCTTTGCCATGACCAACACTGGTGCTGTTTTTCACTGCTGAACAGGCAGGGAAACAGGGACCAGCCAAACCAGGAACATCCTGGTGTTTTACCATGCAGAGCAGATCCAACAATTGGCACTGGCAGTAGAAGGTGCTCAGAAGAGTGCAGGAGGAGAGGTGGGAGGCGTGAGGGACAGGGCATTGGGAACAGTATTCACAGCAGGGGCGGCTCACAGCCACTGAGCCTGACTCAGCCTGAGCTGTGCTGGCTACATACCCCAGGGATGCTCCCTCTCCTCCCCGAGTACATGAGTGGGACGGAACAGGAAAGGCTGCAGTGCACAAAGCACTGACCATGTACTTCAGGGAGTAAGTAAGGAGGAACCCAACGACCAGGTGTGCTCCTTGTACACTCCTGTCTGCCTGCCTTGCTGTCTCACACCGTTCCTCCCCCTTCCCCATCTCCATTCCCAAGTTACAGACTCTCTCACCCAAGAGCAGGGTCATCCCAAGCGTTCAGTCACAGGCTTTCAAAACAAAGGAGAGAACAGAGTGAAAACCCTTGTTCACATCCTTCAGCTGCTCTTAAACACTTCTGTTTCCCCTCCCCTAGCGAGGCTCAGCCTCTATGCTGAATTCACACACCTCAAGCCTAGGAGCAGCTGCTGCAGCTGCAAATGCTGCACCGGAGTCAGGGATGAACCGAGAGCTTGGAACTTTCCCATCCAGCCAGGCCCCCCTGCCGTGGAGCAGCCACTAAACCAGGCTGCAGATCCAGGACAGCCCTCCAGATGGGTTTGGTGGCTGCACTGCCCACACACGACAGCAGGACTGAGCTTCCCACGTTCCAGCAAAGAGCCGCAGAGCAGGGCACATACACACACAGTACCTGGGCTCTCTGTGTCTGCAGGCAGGAACCCCTGCTTTAGGAGCTGCTGCTTGAGCTCACTGCTCTCCACAGGGACTTCTGATACCATGTTGCATGGAATGTAGCCCTCCCTTCCAGCACATTCCCCCCTGTAAAAGCCATCAGCATCCTTGTCTCCACAAACCTGCAAGGGGAAATAGACAGTTTATGCTGCAGGGACTGAGCTGGCCAGAGAAAGAATCATGGAATATCCTGAGCTGGAAGGGACCACAGGGATCATCCAGCCCAGCCCCTGGCCCTGCACAGACACCCCAACAACCCCACCCTGGGCATCCCTGGCAGCGCTGCCCAAACGCTCCTGGAGCTCTGGCAGCCTCGGGGCCATGCCCATTCCCTGGGGAGCCTGGGCAGTGCCCAGCACCCTCTGGGGGAAGAACCTTTCCCTGATACCCAGCCTGACCTTCCTTCACACAGCTCCAGCCATTCCCTCAGGTCACCAGAGAAAACATAGCATCTGCCCCTCTACTTCCCTTGTGAGGAAGCTGCAGAACTCCCAAGGTTTATGCTGCCCCTGGGACACCACATGGATCCACAGAGTAGGAGATGTTCACTAAGCTCTTACTTTCAGGATCTGCCCCTCCTTGAATGGGAGCTCCTCTTCTGCTGCATCAGGGTTAGGGGACATGGAGACAGGATCGTAGTCAAAGAGAGCCACAAAGATACGGACGCCATCATCTTTGCCAGAGCTCTCGGGAGCAGTGTTCCTTGGAGGGCCTGTGCACAGAGGGAACGCAGCAGAGAGAATGTCAGCACCCTGCCCCTGCCTGAGCCCTGCACGGCCCAGGCACTGCCTGCCAGCCTCACCCCAGCCACTTCCAGGAGCTTCCCTCTCTCCTGCTGCCCGCCTCCTTCCCCGTTACCGCTCACCTGGACTGGAGAGCAAAGGTTTCTGCATTTGGCTTCTTCTTACACTCTTGCTCTGCCTTCTGCTAGGAGCCTGCCAGGCGGCTGTGCCGGGCGGCTCCGGGCCCCTGGAATCTTTATGACTGGATGCCTGCAATTGGAACCACCAGAGAATTAGTAGCAGCCTGTGCCCTCCAACTCCCTGAACAGCGCTCAGCCCAAACGCACTCCACAAAGAGCAGCGCATCCAAATGCAACATTCCTCTTCAGGGACTCTCTAGAGCTGGAAAGACCAAGGGAGGTGGAAAACAGAACTGAGGATGGGCAGGCACCCTGCCAGGCACCAGTGAGGATCCCCTTGGTGAGGGTGAAGATGCAGGAAAGGGCATTTCAAGAGGAGGCAATGACATTACAGTCAGCATCTACACAAAGCTTTCACCAATCAGCTTATTGCACCAGGGACTTTGGTTTGGGTCCCACAGCCTCCTGCCGTGGGAAGGAAGACCCAGTGTGAAAAGGAATACTGCATCGGTGACACTTGGTCAGGGAGCAGGAAAAGCAGAAGCAGCTACTACAAGAAAAGCCACGGAGCAGCACAGAACTACAGAACCTCTGATATTCTTCCAGACAATCCTAGAGGAGAGTCCTTTCGCTGGACAACACTGAACAAAGCAAGATACAGGCAGGCCAGGGAAGCAGAGGGAAGCCAGTGCCACTGCAAGCTGCTTCAAAGCCAGAATAGGAAAAGTCACCCAACCCTTTTGTGCAAGGAGGTGCTACGTATCCCCTTCGAAGAATGTTCGAGCCTCCTTCTCCAGCCCGGTGACTTACAGTCCAGCTCCCAGCCCTGCTCCTCAGAACTGCTCTCACACCTCAGGGCTTCCTTGTCCTGGCAGAAGAATCCCAGGTGCCGGTTCAAAGACCCAACCCACTCCATACCCTGCTCTTCCATCACCTCCAGCCTGGTCAGGTCCCTTCTGCCACCCGGGTGGGCAACCTCCGACTGACTGGAGCAATCACTCCAGTCCCCCTGGCAGCTCTGGGACCTCTCTGGCCACAGCCTGCTCTCCGGGGAGGATGCACAGATTGAATCCTGATCATCTTCGGAGTCATATTCGATGTCTATTTCCAGGCTCCTGGGGCTGGGGCAGTGCGCTGCCATCACAGCAGGTTCTGCCCCCCCTGATCCCACTGCTCTCGGGGCTTTTTTCCGTAAGGTGCCTTGTACGGCCCGGCTGTACAAATCCAACCCCTCCTTCCCACCGGCACTGCTGACAACATTCAGCTCCTCCCTGAGACTGGGAGCTCTGTATAACCCGCTCCCCATCTGGCTGCAGTTGCCCAGAAGACGACTGCAGTGCTCTGTTAGATCACTCTGTCTCTTCCTACTCGTCTCAGGCCGACTCCGGATCTTCTCTCGATAATTATTTCCCTTCTTCTTGCTCCAGGAGGGACTTGTGCCACTCCCAGACTTTGGATCGTTTTCCTGATAGCCCCAGTTCCAGTGTGCCTTCTTTTGACTCCAGGCCAGCTGGCCAAAGGCAGGATTTGCATGGTCAGCACCCGCTCTGCTCTCCTTAGCACCATGCTCCTCCTGCGGAGTCTGAGCAGACACATCCGTGGAGGTGTTCTTCCCATCTTCCTTTAGAAATGGCTCCTTGCTGTTGGGTGGTTTCTCTGTTCTTCCTGAATGGTAGGTTTGTGTTTCCAACGAGTCTTGAGGGTCTGTCTTTTCTTCTGTAACACCCTTCTCATCCTCGTCTTCATCCTCATCCTCAGTCACTTCAGGGATGCTGAACAACTTCTTGCTGTGGTTCTTCTGAAGCGGGAGCTCCAGGATCCTCTCCAGAATCTCCTCATCGCTGTCAGTATCACAAAGATCCATCTGTACCCAGACCCCGAGAAAAGCCACAGCCAGGACAAGCAAAGGAAAAAAGAGAGGAAATAAACATTAAAACAAGAGGCAGAGTGACCCTGATTCCCTCCCAGCAGAGCAGGATGGAGCTGTGGCTGCAGCAAAGCAAGGGAAGGGGGCACAGGGAGCGATGGGTCTTCTGGCAAAAGCAATCAGATGAAGCAGCAATGCAGCGGGAAGCGAGGAAGGCAGATGCATGGAAGAGCTCCCTCCCAGCCTCTCCTGTACACACACAGCTACCTGCAGCACCTCTCATCCCACCACGGGAAGGGCTCCCCACGGCTTGGCACCCTCAGGGCGCGACAGGGGCAGGAGAGGCGCCGTCCCTCCATGGCACAGCTGAGCAGGCTCTTCTGTCCACAGGGCTGAGCCTCAGCCTGTGCTCAGCCACGGACCCACGTGTCCCCCTCACCTCTGTCCTCCCCCTGGAGCACAGGGAATGGCCCTGTGCTGTGGGACACCCCTTGGAGATGTTGCCCCCTGGGCCCTTCCCATCCCCTAGCAAAGTGCAGCACTACTTGCAGGTTCCTGTCTGCAAATCCAGGAGCAGAGTTCCCACAAACACAAAGGGAAACCCTTTACCTCAAAGGGTCACCCGAGTTTCACTTTCAGATGGGTTAGAGCCTACCAGCTTACAGAAAATTTTGGGGACAACACCGCTGAATTTTAAAATTTGCTGTGGACCAACAGTAGAATTAATGGGTTTGTTTCTTATTACATTAGCACTAACACAAAAGGTAAAATCCCAGGTGCATAGTGTCATTTCAGTAGGAAGATACCTCTGGAGGTCTCTCGTTCAACTTCCCTGACAAGTTACATCATTATGTGTTCTGAAGACACTTGCAAATAGCTTATGAAGCACGTGTGGCTACTGAAGTTTTAAGCTACAGCCATGAGCAGGTCTGTTCAGAGAAAATTATAAACTGAACCACAGTGGGGGAGCAACAAAGGCAGTTGCAAGCTGTCTACTGATAGTTCCAACCTCTATGGCTTTTTCCAAGCAAAAGCTGATCTTGAATTATATTTAGAACTGGTTGAAGGGGCCTCCAGAGGTCTCCAGTTCAGTCTCCTAATTGCAGCAGGACTGTTGCCAACAATAAATCAGTGTCTTTGCTTAGATGAGGCTTGAAAACACCAAAGAATGGAGATCCTGAACCCTCTGGGGACCTGCCCCAAGACTGCACCACCCTCCTGGGAAAGAGTTTTGAACTCATCTCCAGCATGAACCTCCCAAACAGCAGCTCATGATTTCTGCCTCTTTTTATATATCATCTCCCAGAAACAAGAAGACTTTGGCTCTCATCCTTTTAACTATCATGCAAATAGTTACAGGCAGTCACAAAATCTCCTGCTCAACTCCTCTAGACCAAAAACCTCTCAATTTTCTCAAACTCTCCTTACAGGACACATGCTCAAGGCTTCTGCCTTGTTAGCACCAATTAGGAATATCCAGAATTCATAAATACAACCATAAAGTAAGTTCAGTAAGACTTCTTTTAGCTGTTTGCAAAGTTGTGGCTTCTGCTTTTGAGTTTTAATATAATAAATGGTTTCAGCAATTAAACAATTTATTTGAGGATAAGCATTTTAAAAGCAGCACCTCTCTGTGTGTTCTCATCCTCTGGATCCTGAGAGAGTTGGCTGAGGAGTCTTGAGGTAACAGAAAATTCAATTAAATATACAGAATCCTAGAAAACAGCCCTACTCCAGTCACATCCCCTTCAATCCGTAAGGCAGTCATGGGAGCTCTGTGCCCTAAAGCTTCCTGCCCCTCATGTCCTCTCCCCGTTCAGCATCTTGTCACCCTCACTCTGTCTCTGCCAGAGCAGAAAACAATCACTTTATCCAGTCAAGAAGCACCAGTTTGTTCAGCTCAACAGGACTGAGCAGGGTTTTGGTGTTTCTTTTCAGAAAAAAGCTCAACCAAACAAGAACATTAAGGCAAATAAAACACCCAGAAAAAAAGAGACAAAGAACAGTGTTCTTGATTGCTCTTATTTCCTTTTTTCTACTTCCAGGAAACTTGTTTTCCTTCCACTTTTTCTCAGTCCAATCCCAACACCTGGAAGCCCTTCCAAAACCCTCAGAGGCAGCCCTAGCCCCTCCAGCCACCAGGCTCTCCTGGGGCTCCTGATGTGCTGTGCTGCAGGTCCAATCCCTCACCTGGGAAGCAGAAGCCCCTTGAAAAGGAGAAAGGAAATTTACTCCAGAGTCATTACACTGTCTGCTACCACTGAGTGCTCACCAGCCCCATCCCTGCAGACCAGCAGCCACACAGGGCACCATCAATTACAGATGTTCTTTGGTGTGCTTTCTTGCCATCCAGGCATACCACATTTCCCACAAAGCTTTTTAACTTCCCAGTCTTTCACCCTCAGTTCTTTCCCTCATGGACATTCATCCCAGCTGCTGTACTCTGTATGGAAACACACCAGCTCCAGGCCATGCAGTTGGAATCACATTCCCACAGATGCATTCAGACCAGATTTAACTCTTTGAGCATGAATTAACCTGGTCACTTACAGCTCAGCTCAGGCAGGATTTCATCCCCTGCAGCATTTGAACTGCAAAGCCACAGCCCTGCTCCTCCATGCCATCCCTGGCTACACAGAGCACCATGGCCTAAGCCAAATAATCATCATGGAATATCCTGAGCTGGAAGGGACCCACAAGGATCGAGTCCAACTCCTGGCCCTGCACAGGACACCCCAAAAATCCCACCCTGTGCCAGAGAGCGTTGACTGTTCCCTGTTTACTGTCTGTGTTAAGAACTCAATCAATGGCATTGACTTTAACCCTGGATTTTAAACATCACATCATCCTGTGTGTTTTTCCAGCTAATTAAACCCTGGCTCCACTCACTACAAACACCCTTCCCTCTCCCAAAGAACTTGTGTTTTTAGCACCTTGAGCCAACATTGGCAGTAAAAGCAGAGCAGCAGGACCTTGGGAAAGGCCCAGCCCAGCCCCTCCTCCTGTGAGTTGATGGCATGGGATGGCTGCGCCGGTGCTCCCCGCAAGCAGCACTCGGGACAGGTTACCTTTTCCCCATTCTCCTGGGAACACAGCTCTTTCTGGTCCCATTTCTTCTCTTCCAGAGCTTCTGAAGACAGCTCATCTTCTTCCTCCTCTTCCAAAATATCTGAAAGGTCAGAACTCCGGTTGTGCTCAGCAAAAAGGGTCAACTGTCTGCGGCCCGTTTCCGACAGTTTTTCTTCTTGCTGTTGAAAAGCAAAACACATTTTCTCAGTTCTCCCAGACTCTATTTCACCAACAAAGGAGCACTTTTCCCTTTCTCTGAGCACATACACAGCTCAAGTGTGGTCGGAAAGAAAGTGGGCAGCACCCAGGGAGTGACTGGCACATGTGGACACACACAGCTGTCAGCCTCTTCACAGCCTGCAGAACAGCACTGCCTAAGGCTGGAAACTCACAATGTCAAGTACAGTTCACATCCCTCCACGGGCACATACATTCAACCAAGGTTAAACAAACCTCTCTTTTCACTCTGGACATCTCTTTCATCACCTCCTTGCCAGGAGACAACCTCAGGAACTCCTGGCAGCTGTCCCCGCTCGTGTTTCCATCTTGGAAGGTGTCCTGTGTCCCCTCAGCCTGGCTGGCAGAGGACGGAGGCTCTGGGCTCAGGTGCTTCTCTGCCTCTCTCTCCGTGTCAGCACTGGGACCTTTGGGTGCCTCCTGCACAGAGCACACGTGGCAGGTTTCTGTTTGGAGCTTCACCCTGCTGTCGGTCGGGCTTCCCGGCACTTTGGTTCCGGATTGCTCCATCTGGGAAACAAAGCAACAGTGAAATCAAGGGGAGGTATCTCAGAGTACTCAGGCACCAAAACAGAGTATTGCCACCCCAAACTCTTTGACCCTCTGATGTGTTCTGTGCTGTAGGCATATGAATATTTTGGCAGGCAACGTGCAACGGGAAATGTTGGCCAGCCCTGGAGCAAACCCCTCCCTGTCCTCAGCTCCCAGGGAACACACGGAGCTCCCAGTGCTGCAGCTCAGGCAAGGCCCACAAGAGTACTGACAGAAACAAATTTCAGAGAAGCGAGAAGAGCCCAGGCTATACAACAAGGTCATTTCCCACTGTCATCTGCCAGAGGAATGTCCTAGACACCATCCGGCACGTTGGGCTGAGCTGGAGATGAGGACACTACTCCAGGACCTCCTGGGGTATAAGGGGCATGAAGAAAGGGGAATTAATGAAGAATAATATACACAGAGAGTACAACAAACTCCTGATTATGTCACCTAGCGAGAATTAAAGAAGGTCTTCATCTGTATTCCAACCAGTTCAAGAAAACCTCTGAGATGGAGGAATGGAGCTCCAGAAACAAGAAGGGTAAGGCAGGTGGGCCTTCATCAACCACCTCTTTCTCTCACTCCAACCAAGGGAGCCTCCCTGCATTTTGCAGTGGAGCACAACCTTGCCCTTATATACCAGGCAACTTTGAAAACATTGAAGGATCAGACCCCAGGGACAGTGAGACATTGCAGTGTCGAGCTTCTCAGTGTCCCTTGGGCTCACACAGAAGCCAGCCAGGTCCTGATCTCATGTCTCATCTCACAGCTCAGATTCTCCTGCCCTGTCTCCCTTTGCTGACAGCCAATAGAAGAGACACATCTCAAGCGAGAAGGATAATTTGCATCCTGGGAGCACCTGTTTCACTCCTCTCCACAATGGAGGCAAAGCAACCACCACAAGTGCAGCCATCTACACGAGGCATCTGAATGTCTGGAGGCAACAATGCTGGAAACAGGTGAAGTGCAGCAAGAGGCTCACAGCAAACCAAGGAAATCTGGGCTGGAACTGAATCCACCGGCTGAGACATTCTCACAGAAACCTCCTGGCACACCTCAAACACCTGAAGCTGGAGCAAATCCACCAGGACACTCCTCATCCCTGGAAGTGTTCAAGGCCAGGTTGGATGGGGCTTGGAGCAGCCTGGCCTAGTGGAAGGTGTCCCTGTCACACACTAGATGATCTTTAATGTCCCTTCCAACCCCAACCATTCCATGATTCTATGAAATGTGGGTAAATTAATCCAGCAGTTGACCCAAGGTACTGTGAGCTGCAAATGACCAGGAGCTGATCACTGAAGTTTTGGACTCAACATCCCATTTCGTCTGGGTATTTAGCTGGCTTTTGGGCTTGGGCCCACCAAGCTGCTGTTGCTTCAGCAATTCTCAGAAGTCTCAGCCTAACTCTGAGCCTTTGCAAGGTCACATTGCCATGATTAATAAAGTTATGCATAATTTAACAGTTTGAGGCACTCCCCTGAGTTCTGATGTCAAAGGTCAGAATGGGAAATAGATCCTTTTCCCTGATGTAATACATCCCACAGCAGGGGTGCCCACTTCCCTCTGGTCACAGAACAATCATTCACCTGTCTTACATGGCTCTCAGACATCCTCACCACTGTCCTGAAAGAGGTCTGAAAGCACTCACCCACTGGGAACTGCAGATAGCCTGTGTCAGGACAGTTTGCCAGTTCTGCAGCCATGGCTGCCTTGCTCTGCCATCCACTGAGGTGCTCTACCACTGCCTTGTGCAAACCCACCAGGCTGCACAAGGTCCCTTCCAGTCAGAGAGAACAGCAATGCCAGACTAACATGGGAACATCCTTTTAACTCTGCAAATCCTTCCTTTCCTCACTCTGTTCCTCAGCTGCTAGCAAAAAGAATCAAGAGTTGTGACCAGCATCTTCCAGGTACACAACAGCAGCCAAAACTCCCTGACTATTTGCCACCACTGGATGATGGCCTAGGGGCAACAGTGTGTCACAGCAAGATGCTCAGTGGCATCTTGTCCCACTCCCCAAAAAGGATCGATTGCCCTTCCCTGCACACCTGGCAGTGGGCAGATGTAAACACTTACCTGCACCTCCGTCCCTTCACCCGGCTGCAGTGCCGCTTCCCGGGAAGGGCCGGCCTCCGTGCCCTGCCCTGGGAGCACTGTGCCAGCCTGCTGGGGAGGCACACTCAGGCATTTCTTGTCTCCCACAGTGGGGAAGCCCTGTGGGGAAGTGCCTGGAGCCTGCACCAAGGAAGCACTGGGGGAGGGAGGGTGTGGTGGGGAAGAGGCTTTCTCTGGCAGGGGCCGCGCTGAGCCGACGGGGCTGGAGGAGGGATCAGTCGATTTGGCATCTGAGCTCTCAGCAGGAATTTTCTGTTGGAGCGGGAGCGCGGGTGTGTGCTGTGGGCTGCGGGCAGGCAGCGAGGCCCTGCGGCCCCCCCGGGGCAGTCTGGAGGGGACAGTGGTGCAGACAGGGGAAGTGCAGTGGGAGGATCGCAGCAGGAGCGAGGAAATCTGGGCTGGAACGGAATCCACGGACTCCCCGTACTGAGACATCGTCCTCACAGAAACCTCGCGGCACACCTGGAACATCTGAAGCTGGGACAAGTCCACCAGGACACTCCCAGCTGTTGGAGAGGTAACTTCTATCACCTGTAAGCAAAAGAACAGGAAGGAATTATTTATTGTGCACAGCTCAGCCCTTCTGAGAAGAACAATTCCCAACCCAAAGTTAAGACAGACCCCAAAGCTCTGGAGAGCAGCTGTGCAGAATTTCCACCCTCTGCACAGTATCTGAGAAGAATGATCAGTTAAAGAGAAATTTGAGAAATTGAATAGTCTACAAAATATGAATATATTCACTCCCACTCCAGATTTTAACTCTCCTTGTTTCCTAAGCTTTAAAGCACTTTTCCCTTTTTTTGGCCACTCTTTCGACTGCCTTTCCCAAACTCCTCCTTTTTTTGACCTGTGAAGAGGAAAAAGCATTTCCACAACAAAAAAACAATTATCCAACACAGCATCATTCTGTTTTGCACTGTGCTCCTTCAAACAGCATCATGTGTGCACAAGACCACAGGACACTTTCAATACAGAATGTCCTTGGATGGTCTGTACCTGTAATAGTACTGAACGCTGAGGTGTTTGTATGTTGGAATCATGGAATGCTTTGGGTTGGAAGGGACCTTAAAAACCATCTCATTCCAGCCCCTGCCATGGGCAGGGACACCTTCCACCATCCCAGGGTGCTCCAAGCCCCGTCCAGCCAGGCCTTGGCCACTGCCAGGGATCCAGGGGCACCCACAGCTGCTCTGGGCACCCTGTGCCAGGGTCTCATCACCCTCACAGGGAAGAATTTATCCCCAATATCCCATCCATCCCTGTCCTCTGGCAGTGGGAAGCCATTCCCTCCTGTGTCCTGTCCCTCCAGCCCTTGTCCCCCGTCCCTCCCCAGCTCTCCTGGAGCCCCTTTAGGCTCTGGAAGGGGCTCTAAGGTCTCCCCAGAGCCATCTCCTCTCCAGGTGAGCACCCCCAGCTCTCCCAGCCTGGCTCCAGCACAGAGGGGCTCCAGCCCTGGGAGCAGCTCCGTGGCCTCCTCTGGACTCGCCCCAGCAGCTGCATGTCCTTCTCATGTTGGGGGCCCCAGAACTGGAAGCAGCTCTGCAGGTGGGTCTCACCTAAGCAGGGCAGAGGGGCAGATTCATCCCCTACCCTTCTGCCCATACTGTGGAGATGCCAACTTTATGATGGATCACTACACCTCACACCTCACATTGCAAGAAAGCCCCAGCTGGTGGCTGTGTACTTGTCCTTGTGCTCTGTCCATGCCCCGGGGACTCACTGTTTCCCAAAGGATCAGGCCAGTGCCTAGGCTGAGCAGAAGGGGCTGACTGTCCTGTTTTGCTGCTGAAGGGTCCTGCTCCAGGAGCACCTCCAAAATCTGGACAGATGTCTTTTGTGGTGTGCATCACACAGCCCAAGCAATGTCCTTTCTCTGATGTCACTCCTTTCCAGGCCAAGGACTGTCACTGCCTCCTCAGGACACCTTCCTGGATCCAGCTTTCCATGTCTTAAGGTCCGGCACTTGGTGCTACCCCTGCAGCAGCCCCAGCTGCCCTGCACCCCCAGTACCTTCTGTCCATCTGCGTACACGGCATATCCGGTGACCCGCACCCCGTTGGAGGACCCCTCAGCATCAATGGTGACAGGTAACCAGCTGATAACCAGGATACCTGGAGAGGGACCAGCTTCTACTTGGACATCCAAAGGAGCATCAGGTGTGCCTGTGAGAGACCAAACACAATTTCCTCTTGCTTATCTGGCTACAGCATAAAGCTCAACCATGGTTAAAATCAAAGAGCAAACTCCCTACCAGATTCACCCCTGCAGAACTGAACTACAACAGCCAGGCCAGTCCTGGGAAATGACAGAACCAGAGGAAATAAGGTGCTCTTGTTCTGTGAAAGCTTTAATGCACAGAAAACAGAACTCTGCAAAAGTAGCTGAGGCCATGATGCAGCAACCCTTGGAGCAAGGTCATGGCAAACCACCTCTTCCCTGCCCAACCAGCTGCTGCAACCAGCACAGAGAATGTCTTCCCAGAGCAAATGAAAGCAAAAGAGCTAATCAAATTTTAAAATAAAGGAAGAAAAACATTAAGACAAAACAGTGCAGCACCTCAGGCTTTGGGGACCTAATCCACCTTGCTTCCCTTTGCCCCATGGCTTCCCAGCAAAGGGCCAGCTGAGCACAGCCTCTCCGCGTGCAGAGGCCGCCGGTACCTGCTAGAGGGGTAGTGAAGTGTATCACAGCTGAGTCCCGCTCCTGCCCCTCGGGCACCTCCTCCCAAGGAATTTTCATGGGCCGGGCCTCCAGCTTGGCCACGTACTGGGTGCTGGGCTGCAGGTTGCGGAAGGTGTACCAGTACACGCCCGGCTTGGTCACATCACACTCCTGCCCGTTGAGGTACACCCCGTGGCTGTAGTTGCTGTTGCAGGGAAGCCACGTGACCTCTGCTGACGTGGCCGTGACACTTCTGACTTTCAGCATCGTTGGTGCCACGCCAAAATCCTGCCCCACAAAGAAAGTGCAGCGCAGCTTATCGGAGCTGCCGAGCTCCGTCACCGTCTGCACGGACACGCGGTAAGCCCTGCTGTGTAAATCCAGCTTTTCTATCACTGCTTTGGTCTGAAGGCCACTCTTCACGTTCTGACGTAGCTCTTCATCCACATAGATGTTGTAGCTTTGTATGTCTGGGCAGCCAGCTGGCAAAAGAGGTGGTTCCCAGCCTACAACTATGCTTCTGGCAAGCTGCTTGATCAGAGTCAGTTTTCTTGGGTAAGGCACTGCTGTGTGACTAACGGGTTCCTCCTGGTCTCCTTCTGCTCTACTGGCCAACGGACTGACGCTACTCTCTTCAATGGAGAACTCACTCTTATCTCCACTGCTGGTGCTTGCACTGACCAAACTTTTCTCCTGGTAGGAGCTATGGGTGAGATCATTCAGCTCCGGAGGCAGAAACGTCATGAGGTCATCATCTGAAACTCGCTCAACAAAATTGGAGGGGACCAGCCCTCGCCGGCCATCCATCAGCTCCCCTAAACAGAAAACAGGACACCTGTTACCACTGCTCCTGCCACTGAGCCTTCCAACTCAGCTGTGAGGACTATGGGACAACATCTACACCAGGGTACAACTGCTCTGCAGTCAGGAGTGAAAAAAACATGCCTCATGGAGATTATTCCTGGCAATGTTTCCTGATTTCCTAGGGCTTCCCTTGTTAGGTTCCAATGGACACAGTGAGGAGACTGCTCCACGCATTTCAGAGCCAGCTAAGTAAAAAGTTGGGTTGTGTAATTAGCTAAAGGGTTTCTCCTTCTTCATTATCCCATTCTTCCTCATTACAGCTCTTTCACTAACTTTTTCAGCCTTCCCGAACTATGCAGATGGACGATTTTACATCTTCTTCCAGCCAAACAGATTTGGGGTTTGCAGTCCTTCCTCAATAAAGTCCATCTTTCCAGCTCTGTATTTAGCTCTGGCCTTCCTTTTAGCTCCCTCCTTTCTCAAGTTAACTCCTGTACTAAAGGTGTCCCAAAAAGACTTGTGGGGACAACAGATACATAGCACTTTGTGCAGACCCATCATACCACGAATGAGCAGCACATGGGGCCTGCATTGCCTTCCCCTTTCCAAACTCTACCTACAGCAAATCAAATGAAAGCAGGGAAAGCAGAAAAGGTTAGTAAAGAATAACCTTTTTATTCTTTAAACAATAAACAAACAAATAAATGATAGGCTTGGGAATAGAAAGAAAGAAAGAAAAATGAGGCAGCAGTCACAGAGCAAGCAGTGCAACACACATGCATTTGTCTCAGCTCTTGCACAGCACCTCAGGAAATCGGGAACCATCAACCCTTAAGCAAGTGGCTCCACAAAGAAACCTCAGCACACACGTACAGCCCACAAATCTTGGTTTTGATTCCATCCACCTCTTAATCAACCAGGATCATGTTTGCAAAGGGGCCCAAACAGAAACACTGTGTGACAGCAGCGAGGGTCACAGCTGTGGTTTGGGTTGATTACTGTATCCCCTCTCTGCCAAAAGAGCACAAGGCAATGGAGCCCATCACCTGCTGCGGCTCCTGGCTCACTACAGTCACTGCAAAGAGGGAAACAGCCCATCTGCAGAAGGGGCTGAACACGTTCCTCTGCATGGTGAGGGAGGAACCGTATGGGGATTGAAACCATAGGGCATGAAATGTGGAACTTGCTGAAAGTAGAAGCAAAATTTCCACTGAAATCACTAGACCAGGATTTCATGGCTGAGACTTAATTTAATCATAACGTAAATAAAGCCTTTTCCAACAGAATCTGCTCTTCCTTCTAACAAACTAACTTTGGGCAGAAAACCTTTACCTTGAGGTTTCAAGGTTCACTAAATTCCTCTTTCATTTTCTGGAGAGAGATCAACTCTCCACAGCAGTTCAGTTACACTTCATTTTACTAAAACACACCTTCAAAGAAGCCATCTTCATCCATGTCTCCATAGATGTAAATATATTCTCCAGCAGTCAGCGGAAGCTCTGCCTCTGGATTTTCATTAGGTCCATCAAAAGGATTGTAACTGAAATATTTACAATTAAAACACTTAATTTTCACAGGAACCTCCCCAGCAACACATTCCAGCTGTGATGTTGATAAGCTTTCAATTCACTGGGAATGCATCCACTTTGGCAAGCAGCGAATTCCAGAGACAAAGGACAAGACTTTCGCTTACACATAAAAATATTTACTAACACATAATTTCTGAGGAGCAGAACAGATGACTTGTGATGTCCAAAGGAACAGGGATGTGAGGATGCTGAGGGGACTGGAGCACCTCTCTCTGAGGACAGGCTGAGGGAACTGGGCCTATTCAGCCTGGAGAAGAGTCAGCAGAAAGGGGGTTTTATCAATGCACAGATATATTTAGGGTGGGTGTCAAGAGGAGGGGCCCAGACGCTTTCCACTGGTGCCCAGCAACAGGACAAGGGGCAATGGGCACAAACAAACAGGACATTCCACCAGAATCTGAGGAAAAAGTTCTTTACTTTGAGGTTGAGCACGCACTGGAAGAGGCTGCACAGAGAGGTTGTGGTGTCTCCTCCTGCTCTAGCCCCACATTTTACACAGCACTCCAAAAACTTCACTAGCAAGACCATTAGAAATACATTGGTGATATGGGTAGGACTCCAGGCAGTTCTAACCTGCCTACCCAGGGGTCCTCAAACTAATCAGAGGGTGTCATTTCATAGGAAAATGCCTCATGAAAAACCTTTATCTTTACAAACAGCTACTGCCAGTCCCTGCTCTTTACCCCTTAAAAGGGTTTAATCATGCCAAAGCAATGTTTACCTCTCTGTGATCTGACTGAGACCTTACGGTGCCAAGACTGACACGAAGACACAGACCACATTTGATGTGCTCCTCATAAGCATGGAATCATCCCAGTTCTCTTCCTCTCAACTCCCAGTGCAAAAGCTGAAGGACTGGCAATACACTGAACTGTGGCGATTTGGGCTTGACCGTGGTGGCTTCAGTGAATGGCAACAGTTACCAAAAAATCTGGGTTTACTCTGTGCTTTTTTTTTTGTCCTTTAAAAATTAGATTCAGAAAAATTTTGGCCAAAAATTCCGGGAATTCTAAGCTGAAATTTTCTTAATTGTTGGAATAAGATTTCTTGGAGAAAATTTCTTGCACTATTCTGAAAAAATCAGACAATTCAATGATTATGTCAAGTCGAACTAATTTTCAACAGGGAAAAATATTGAAACAGTGCTGTTCACTGAACAGCTACTGAGCTTAATGTGCTTTTGTTGAGCTAAGCCTGGACTGTGCAGGAAGTAACAGGTCTCAAATCATGGAATGGTTTGAGTTGGAAGGGACCATAAGAATAATCCCATTCCAGCCCCTGCCATGGGCAGGGACACCTTCCACTATCCCAGGTTGCTCCAAGCTCCGTCCAGCCTGGCCTTGGACATTTCCAGGGATCCAGGGGCAGTCACAGCTTCTCTGGGCACCCTGTGCCAGGGTCTCATCACCCTCCCAGCCAAGAATTCCTTCCCAGTATCCCATCTAACCCTGTCCTCTGGCAGTGGGAAGCCATTCCCCCTCATCTTGTCCCTCCATCCCTTGTCCCCAGTCCCTCTCCAGCTCTCCTGGAGCTCCTTTAGGCACTGGAAGGAGCTCTAAGGTCTCCCCAGAGCCTTCTCTTCTTCAGGCTGGACACCCCCAGCTCTCCCAGTGTGAAAATCCAATGGAGAAGTAAGATAAAAGGTCTAACCTATTATTATCCACTCCTAACAGTGGTGAATCCAGAGAAGGGTGTGAAGTAGAGAACTCTGGACAGCCTGTGTAATTTCAGAGCACAAGCAATTGTTACTCAGTACCTGTATCGAGCCAAGAACACCTGGAGCTTTGCAGGGCCTTGGCTGCCTAGCTCTGGCATGAGGGAGATGCTGTCAACATCCAGTTCTTCCATTTCACTAGCAGTGTCCACCTAAAAATGTTAAAGATAAGGATCTGAGTAAAGGAACACTCAAAGTGCTTGTGCATGGTGAATACATCCTCTGAACTCGTGGCTGGTGTCAGTCTGGCTCCTGGCCTAAGGACCATCTGTAAGGATGACTTTTTAGGTGAGGTAGTAATAGTAAGAGGCAACAGCCCCAAAGTGGAGCTTCAGTCAACTGTCAGGAAAACGTCCTTGCCCAGGTGGGGGATGCAGCCTTGGGAACAGTTCCCAGAGCTGGGGGACCTCCATTCTTGAAGAACCTGTAGCCTCAGCTCAGCAAAGCCATGGCCACACTGATCTAGAACTGGTGACAGTCCCACTGGAGCAGGAGATTGGACTAGAGGCTCTGGAGACCTCTTCCACCCCATACATTCATAATTCAGTACGCTGATTTCTTGCTACCTCTAAATGGTAACTGTGCCTGTGTGCAACACAGATGTCGACCTGAACGAAGGAGCTCTGCTGGATGTTGAGGTCTTTACCTGCCTCTGTCCTCTCCAACACCTGTGCATTTTCTGTATGATGTCTGTGTACTTTAGACAGAGCATTGATTGGAACTTTTGGTTTTAGCTGGCTCTGCTAACAGCATGTGCTGAATGAAAAAGTACAGGAGTCAGGGCAGAAAGCCCCCCTTCCTGTTACAGCCTCTCCCTTTTTAGCCAGCAGCTCCTTCTGCACTTCCTAAGCCAGAGGCTGCACCCTCAAGGCATTTGGTGCCTACTGGAGAAGCACCTCTGAGAAATTTCTCTCAGCTTCTTTGATCCCGGTGAAATTTGGGGATTTTACATCCAGTGGCAGTGGGTTGTGTAATGCAACCCTTCTTCTTGAGGCAATGCAGTCCCTGGGGTTTGTCTGAAATTGTGCCAATGAACCAATTCAAGCTGCCTTTTTAAAGCAGACCTCAAGGCAAATGCATTTTTGATGAAGACCCATCGCAGGCACCAGAACACGAAGTATTTTTCCTAATACATGAAGTGCCAGAGTTAATCTCAGAAAGAGTTCAAAGCATCTTTTCAAGGTAGTGTATTCCTTGTAATGCAATCCTGCCCTGTGTCCTTGTGGAACAAACACCTCTAACACCCAAATGGAGGGGCTTGGCCTGGAATGTTCCCACAACTATGTGCTGTTGAAGCCAAACACTCCAGACACTGGCTGTTTTCCAAGGATCCCACACTGATCTCTGCATGCATCTATCTCTCCAGGGAGGCACAGTGGCTTCCAAGCTTTCTCTTGAACTAAAAAGTCAGCATTTTTCCTGCTAGACTGGCTAACAGTTCCATACCGGTTCTTCCCCAGGTGTGACCTTCACTTTGTCTCTGAACGTGGCACTTCCCTGAGCTCTTACACAGTGGGAGGCTCTGCCTGGCACTGCAGCAGCCCTTTGTTGTGGGTGTCCTGACCTGGGCACCCCAGCACTTCAGTGGCTTTAGTGCTCAGGAAACCCTGAAAGAGCAAAAGGTGCCCCTCCGGCCACCACACCCAGCCCGGCTCACAGCACTGCTCTGGCCCAAACTGTCCCCTCAAGCGATGCACAGGGGAGAGCATCAACCCCAGCTCAAGTGAACCCCACATCACCATGAATGGGCTCCTGGGGAGGAGAAGCAACAGCCATCAAGGAGATCTTGGTGACACAAACATGCAAAGCCTGTTAGTTCCATCCCTCTTAGCACAAACTCGGCATCTTCTCATGATTTCTTTCACCAAGTAAAATCTGAGTAACTAAAAACACCAGACAAGAAGTTTGAGTTCCTCATGCACAGCTCAAGGCCAAAAATAGTCTGGACACAGTTTCTCCTCATGCTAAAAATTCCAGTTTGTAGCCTTTATGTGTTTTAGTGGGAGCTGAGATGCCACAAGGAAGCTTAGCAAGAGCCATCTCACACTTCCCATCCTACTCCTTCTCCAAGCTCCCAGGCACTGTCTAACCAGTTGTTTCCTTCGTGGACCACAGCAATATATTCAAATGAGCATTACAGACATGGCATCCAAGGTGATTTCAATTTTCCTACAGCTTTTCTCTTGTTTTTCCCATTTTCTTCAGGCAGCCAGAAAGGAATCAATGCAACCATACTGGTGAATGTGTGTGACCTTACGGGGCAATGAATGCAACTTGACTGGTGCTCTCAGCAATGCATTTATTCCCTTCTGGCTGGAAAGCACAGGCGGCAGAGGTGACTCCCATACTGACCTCTGGAGTTGGGCAGGATTTTGGGCTGTTCTGCATGGATTCTGATTTTGAAGAGCTGGACTGAGATTCCCCTTTCTTGGATTGTTTCTGAGCACTGGTGGGAGCAGCTGGGGAGCCCACGGTGGTGTCTGGCCCCCGCTGCGACGGGTGCAGCTCATCACTCCCTTCATTGTGAACCTTCTTTGTGCTCTGATGGGGGAGCAGCCCAGGTACAGCTGATTCTGCAATAAAATCAGCTGTGCATTAGTTACAGCCACAGGCAGGATACAGGACCAGCATCCCAGGGAGCAGCCCAAGCCTCTACAAACGTGCCTTGTTCAACAGACTGGTCACCTGTTCTTTCCCTGGCCACAGAAATGCCAAGTTCTCTTTACAAAACGAATCAAAAGTATTTGCAACAGGGACAGAGATGCCAAAATGACACTAAACATTTGCGTTATCCCCTTTAGCCCTTTTCATTTATATAAATATCAACCCATTTGTCAAAGCCCTCTCAGGCACGTCCAGCAATTACCCTTCTCCCAGCAGAGCTGTGGGGCAGAGCTGCACAGAGCAAGGGGCAGCTCCGAGGTCACCAGAGTGGAGGTCAGAAGGTCGATTTTTCCCGTCTGCAGCCGGAATTGTTGGAGTTCCTGCGACAGGAGGCTGAACTGCTCCGTTTGACTGCGACACTGGTCTTCCAGATCCTTCACCCGGGCCTGCCAGGAGAGAACAAGGTGAGGAACAAACCCCTGTTGAAGCACTGAGGTTCCAAACAGGATTTGCCTTTGCTGCACACCTTTTCCCAGACTCCAAGGAGCTAAAGGATGCTTTTAAATGCCCTGCCTAGGAACAGTCACTGGAAACTGGCAGCTTCACACCTCTACTTATCTTAGAAAAGCTGAGGCTCATCACTTCTGAGGAAGCTGACTGCAAACTCCATTACGACTTATCCCTAAAATGCTGGGTTTGAACTTCAGTATCCTCTCCCAGCCCTGCACAAGACCAGATGAGGTAAGTCAGAGATAAATAAGCCTTAAAAAGATTCAAAAGGCTTTGCATGGTTTTTGGACCATTAAAATCATGTCTCCAAAAGGAATTGCTCTCCCAATCTTGTCCATCACTCCAGAGGCTGCAGCAAGCTCCCAAAACCTTAACCTGACCTCCCCACCATTCCAGGCAGGACTACCAATTGTCCCTCCAGACCTTGGCTCCTCCAGGCACTAGGAAGAGCAGAGAGCTCACGGGCCCACGTTGCAGAACTCTGCTTTGATGTGTGGAGCCCACACACTTCCCCACCCTGGGTCCTACAGGGATGATTTACTCCAGGCAAATGCATGCTGAGGACAAGAAGGCCATATCTCAGCAAGACTAGGTGCCAAGGAGCCTTGGGAAATACTATGGGGAGGGAAGGACACATTCCTGCTAGAGAACCATTTGTATTTTCCCATATTCTCTTTTTACTATCTCTAGAACTTCCCCTTACAGAATATTGCTGTTTCCTGGCTGTCTTTACACATCCCCACATTCCCCCAGGCTGTGGGCAGGTCAATTCCCAAGTGCTGGCAACTGCTCCTTTCCCTCCTCTCACTGTTTTTTGTAGGTAGGATGCACCAAAACAGATGACTGCCCTGCACTCTTCAAAATTTTCCATTCTACAAAATGTATTTGAAGTGCTTTTTCTCCTTCCAATTCAAAATATAAACGATGCCTTGAAATATTACATGAGACAGAGAGTCTGGGTTTTTAAGCAGCTCTAAAAATAACATTTCTGACCTGGAAAAAGCTCTCTCTGTGGTCTCGGAGTAACACAAAACCTTTGTAGCCACTCCCTAAGGATTTAGGAGGGTCATGCATTTTTATTTCACTGTGACGTATCTGTTTTAGGCGTTTCAGTTTATTAATGTTCCCTCCACAAGTCCAAAGGTGCTCTCATGCTCTAAGGAAAGCCTGGAGAAGTCTCTCAAGTTTGGCAAGAACTGTCTCTGAACTGAAATCAGATGCCAGGAGGAACTTCCAGAGGTGTCTGTGTTACCCACTTGCTCAGGCAACTCCTTGTTTACTAAGTCACGTTGCACAGGACTCCTCTGCCATTATGAGTGTTTGAATTTACTTAGTTTGGATTTTTCACATAAATACTTCTCCCCTACACATTACATCTTAAAAGAGAAAAGAAACCCTCAACAGTAAGAACAGCTGCACTGGCTCAAAGGAAGGCTTCCTCAAGTCCAGCATCCATCCCTGATCCCACCTCAGGACACAGCCTACAACAACAGACAGGTACAAAATGACTGCAGGACCAGAGCGGGGTTTCCTGTCTTCTCTGGAGACATGAGCCAGCAGATGCATCTGGATATTGTGTTTAACAGCACTGTAATAGTACCTTGTCCTGTAAATTCACAAATCACAGTTTAAATCCATTTACACTGGCAGCCAAGCCAATAGCCTGGATAATTCAGTTTCATTCTAGACACCTAATTAGTCACGTGTCTTTTAAATCCGTTATTTCAAACAACATACAAACATCCCTTAAGTACTACTGCCACATCATACACAATGTGTACTTCTAGCAGCTACTCACAGGGGATCACAGACAGCTGGGAAGCAGAAGGTTTCCAGGGCAGTGCTGGGAGGCAGGAGGATGAGGAAGAGGGGGCCCAAGGATGTGGCCAGAAGGTTCAGGGAACCAGCAGGAATCAAGCTCCAGACACAGAGAAGGCTTCTGTGTTTATGCCCAACTCAAAATGGGGAGAAAGAGGAGTTTCCCACAACTGGGACTGGATTTCCAGAAGAGGCTGCAAGAGCAGGAGCAGAGCTTGGTGGGGTCAGTTTAACCACTAATTCAGGAACTGGTTCTCCACACCCAACCACCACCAGCTCAGCCCCATCCTCTAAGACACTCTCCTTCTTGGCTGGTCTGTTCCACTTCTCCGGCTCATGCTCTCCTTTCAGATGTCCCTTGTTCCCTTCCTCCGTATCTTCTGCTATGCCCCTCTGAGTTCAGAGAATCCCCATTTTGCTAGAAGGGAATTCTACAGGTGTGCAGTCCAAGCTCTTGCAAAAAGCAGGGCTGATGCCAAAGGAATTAAAGGAATATCCAGAACTCTACATCAATGTGGGTGCCACTTCTACGGGATATTTTTCACTTTTACAGGATATATATCAGGCATACCCCAATAAAGTCCTTTCCTGAGAGTTCCCAACACCTTACTGCTTTTTTGATCAGACTTGGGGCTGGCATTTTTTTTAAAAATCCCCTACCTCCAACCCTGCACCTCCCGCACCATCAGGGAATTCCGAGCCCAACACTGGGCATGTTTAGTCCCTGCTCTCTCTCCTCCATGTGCCTTTGGACCATCAGTGTTACCTTCATTTCGTCTCCCCATTCCTCCTGAGATCTCTGCCAGATTGGAAGGTTTTAAAGCAGTTTTCTACCACCTACAAACCCCAGCACTTCTATACTAGCCTTCTTTCCAAACCACCTGTGAACAGGCCAGCTAGCACAGCTCCCAGTAACTAATGGAACTTCATTAGTTACTGCCTCTTCTGGGAAAACTGTTGTCCACAATCTCTGCTTCCCATCTTCCACACAATTACAAAGCCAGCAGGACACGTCTTCTTCTCCAGGACACTCCTTTGCAACAGTGTCACCAATGCCTTTGGGGTTTGAAGGAAACACTTCACTCCTGGACTGCAAGTACTTCCCAAAAGACACTTAAATGTGGAGAAGGAGCACAGTTGGACAATTCTAAAAATCTGGAAGTGCCAAAAAGCTAAGCTCCTAATTCTAATTGGTCAAGAAAGCAAGACACTTAAAGAGAAAAGCAGCTGCTCCATCAAACTCGTAGTGGGACCTCCCTTAATTACACTTATTTCTTGGCAGTAACACTCTTGACATCTTTTCCAGAGTATAGTTAAAACAAGAATATCAAGCGACTGTCAAAGTCAGGACAGAGGGAAAAATGTCCTGTTTGACAGGATTAGAGCAGTACCTGCATGCAATCCAAAGTACTCTGGGAGCAAGAAGAAAAGCAAAAAGAGATATCAAACCACATCAGCAGATACACTACAACACTCTGCCAAAGATAACCCAACCCTCAGTCTGAATGAAATTGTCTTCTCACCAACTTACAGTGTCTGCCTTGTTCCACACTGAGATTCCCACCTCATTCCCAGCATCATCTGCTTGCCAAACAAAAGCCAAAGCCCACACACCAAATGCATGAATAAGATAACCAGGCACTTGTGGAGGGCCTCCAAATCACAGTGTGCTTTGAGATAAATGACAATACGCTCAGAGTGGCTGCTAAATTTCAAGCCCCCTTTTCCCAGCACATTGCACCCACCCAAAAGTCAATGGAATGGACATTTGTGCCCAGGCCTTCCCCAGGTCTGAGACCATGGAGTGCTGGGAATCAAAGCACAGCTCAGAACCTGGCTGTGACAGGATCTGAAGCAGCTGACAGCCTGCTCAGTCCTGCATCCTGCTCCTAGGTCAGGGAAAACAAGCAAAGTTGAGCTCTGGTCACCTCATTTCCCAACAAAACTGGATTCCTGGAAGGAGGCTGTCTCCTTTTGCATCTGCCAAAGGCAGATGAAATCTCGTCTCATGTACTTTGGAACCACTGAACTCCCTCATTCCCATGACCATAGCCCTCAAGCTTTTCCTCCTAAGCTGAGACAGTGCTTCTCTCCATGGCATTCCTGCATACACCCCATTCCATACTCTCCTCAGCCCTGTCATTGCCTTGTCCCAGAACTACAGAACACCTGAGGCTAAAGGAGATCACCTGGAGCACTGGGATCACCTGATCCCAGCCCTCAGCTCAGAGCAGGGTTGGCTGCCCGAGAGCTCTGTCCAGGTCTGAATATCTCCAAGGAGGGAGACTCCACTTATGACAATCATGGGACAGAACTCTTCAAACAGGAAAATGGACTACACTCATTCTTCATTACTACCACATCAAAAAGCAATTCAAGCACAAGTAGAAATGACAATACATAGCACAGGCATCTCAAACCCCCTAATTATGCCATCCACTGATGGTTCTGGAATGACTATGATTATAGTTAAGTAATCTAAATGACTGTTGCTCTGCATTAAACTGGCTTTTAATGACAATTCCTCTTTATTTGGTCTACTTTATAAAATTCAGGGTTGGGTTGAATGGGCTCTGAGAAACCTGGTCTAGTGGAAGGTAACCCTGCCTACAGCAGGAGGTGGAACTGGATGAACTTTAAGGTCCCTTTCAACCCAAACCATTCCATGATTCTGTGATCTCTGTACCAGTTTTAACTGATATGGCCCTTGCTGAAGAACACGACAGGCCCCTCAAACACAGAACAAGAGGACTGTCTGTTTCTTCCTTTGCACAGGGAGATGTCTGCTTAAAGCCTAAACAGCTACTCCAACCCTTCACTGAGTTAGTTCAGAAAATGTTTGGCAAACATAGAATTATCAAATCCCAGAATGGTTTGGACTGGAAGGGACCTTAAAGCTCATCTCCTTCCAAGTGCAGGCACACCTTTCAATGGATCTTTCACCTTTCACCAGACCAGGTTGCTCCAGTGGCCTTGAAACAGAACACAGGAACCCTCCCTGCCCCTAATGCTGCTCAGAACCCAGCTAAACACCAACTGATGTAGAGCAGCACCTGTATCAGCTGATCCCATCTCTGCAGCCAAAAGCAGAGGTCCCCAAAGATTTAATGTCACATCCCCCAATACTCACATAGCCTGCAACATTTCAATCCTGCTCAGCAGGAGACCAGCACTGTTGGGCTCTACAGCTCAGACACTGGCCAGGCCCCCTCCAAAGTTGGTGCTATTTGCAGTCATGGAGCAATCTCCTTCATCAAGGACACTTCCCATCTGCATCAACAATCCTGGGCTCCCAAGAGCCACAGAGCTGCACAGCAGTGGGCACAGGGAGCTCACTCTGACATCCCTGACTGTTTGTCACCACTGGAGACAGGAGCACAGCCCCAAGAGATCTCACTGTCTGGGTGTACAGTAAGGCCTTCTGCTCATCTCAGATGTTTCGGTGCTCAGAAAACCTCTGAAAGAGCAGAAGATGCTCCCCTTGCCACCACACCCAACCCAACCCTCTGGCAGTCACTAAACTGCCACATTGAGTTCTGGGCTTTGGTGCTGTGCCTTTGCAGCTCCAGGACTCCAAGGTTTTCTCCCAAGTCAGCCTGACAGACACCGAGCTGATGCCAATCAACCCCAAAGCAGTGCTCAGCACATCTGGCAGGCTGCACAGGTACACTGTCAGCCACCAGGCAAAGCACATTCCCTGGGCATATCAGAGCAAGTGGGACAAGGGAGCTGCCTCAAGCTCCACCACTCCTTATGCTCAGGTTTTCCTTTTTTTCCCCAATAAATTTTTCCTGTTTTTCCCTAATAAAACAAATAGAGCACACATACACAAGAGAAATTTTAAATCCCATGGACACAAGTATTGTCTTTTCACGGGATGCTGGAAAATGGAGCAGGCAGATCTGAGTTTGATTACCTAATGCATCCCTGAAAGAGTTTTTGGGCACGATCTAAATGAAGTAACCAATCTAAGGACTGAGCAGGCCAGGATTTAATTCCCTGAACTTTGACCCAAATATTACTTCCACTGCAGCAACATTTTACATCTGATCAAGACACTACAGCATTTCACATAAGAACCAACAAAACCCACGGCATCCAAACTGACACTATAAACAAAAGGTGCCGAACCTGGAGCCACTAATCCCTCTTGTTTCTTTCTGTCTTACCTCTAGAAGCTGTACTGCTCCCTCATGTTCCCTTCTTGCCTCTGCCTGTGCCTAAAGAAAAATAAAGAAGGGAGTAAACCAGAAAGCAGCCAACCTGAGTTCACTTCTACTGTCATCCTACCTCGGTAGTCCATTGTAGACAGGAGCACAGGTCTGGTGAGGAGCAGCTGAGGGAGCTGGGAAAGGGGCTCAGCCTGGAGAAAAGGAGGCTCAGGGGGCACCCTGTGGCTCTGCACAACTCCCTGACAGGAGGGGGCAGCTGGAGGGGGGCTCAGGTTCTGCTCCCAGGGAACAGGGACAGGACAAGGGGAAACAGCCTCAAGCTGTGCAAGGCGAGGGTCAGGTTGAATATTGGGAAAATTTCTTCACAGTCCCCGGCACAGACTGCCCAGAGCAGTGGTGCAGTCACCATCCCTGGGGTGGTTTAACAGCCCTGTGGATGTGGCACCTGGCGACATGGGGCAGTGGTGGCATTGCAGTGCTGGGGGAACGGATGGACTTGATTACCTTGGAGGGCTTTTCCAACCTTAAGGATTCCCTGATTTCATGATTTAAACCACTGTACAGTCTGGAAACATCTCTGGGCTCTGGACACACGGCAGTGAGAGGTCAGAACTGACACTGACAAGCGAAGCCCTTCACTTTGCTCAGGTACCAGAGTTCACCTGGACTCAGACACCCTTACCCTGCAGACCCGCATCTGCCTCCTCACGCACACCTCCAAAGGAAACAGGGTGCAGGAGTCCATTCGGAGAGGAAAACGCCCCCGTCACACCCCACGTACCTGCTGCAACCGCCGGACCTCCTCCTGCTTCTCCTGCAGGACTAGCAGTGCTTCCTTGTGCTCCACTTCCAGCTGCTGCCTCCGCTCAGCCACATTTCTCATGTGCTGCAAGACAAGGCACACACAGCTGAGGGGTGACACCACTGAAACCCTGTCCTGTGTTCTACCAACGGCCACAAGGCCAAACCAGGGCCTGTATTCTGCGTCATCATTGCACAAAGTAAGAAATTCCCATCACAAGCCAGAGCAACACAGTCACAGAAAACCCTCAAATCAGTCATGGCCACCTTATCTCCTACCCAAATCCCTGAAGCAGCCCTTCCAAAGCACCTCTGTCCACTTTGGAAAGCCATGTTTCAGGATCCTGCAGAAGCAGAATTCCCACTTCTGGGAAGCACAGAGACAAAAGAATGGTCAAAAAAGGCAAAGAGACAACATGTGCCATCCAAAAGCAGCAGCAGGTGTTTGGACAGTCCTTCCAGCCATGTGGATCCTACTGACCTTCAGCACCTGCTCTAGATTCTCCAGCTTGGTTTGGAGTCCTTGATTCGTCTGAATTACTGAATCCCGTTCCTTAGTCACCAAAACAACCTGCAGTTTCAGGTCAGCATTCTCAGATTCAACCTGAAGAGAAAGGATTTTCAGTAAGCACAAGCAGCCATAGGTGTTCCTTACATAAATAACAGAGACCAGTTTATTTCTGTGCTTTCTCCTGAGAATGATACCAAAATCAGGAATCTTCTCTCCCTCTGGTTTTCACTTTCAATAAATAAACGAGCATTTGTATCAGGCCTCAGTGTGTAACACTTTATTTGCACACTTCTTCTCTCCCTAGATTGATCTCCCCTCCCCATCTGCAAGGAGGAAGAGATGGGGATAGGAACAGGCGACATAATGAAGAGATAAAAAAACAAGCATGAAGGTCTGTAAGCATTTTTAATCCTACCTGGTAGGATTAAATACAGACAACAGGACAGAAAATTCAGTAGCCTGCTGAAATCATCTTTGCCTTCTCCACTTACCACAAGGAATTTTTGGTTCCAGGGTGCACTATGGCTTGACAACTACCAGCAATGCAAGCAAAGACAAACATTTCCACTTAGAGCAGTTATTGAACACGTAGGAAGCCTTATGCATGGCGGCAAATGGACACATGGGACTGACAAATGACTTTCTTACTCCTGTGCATTACATTTGTCCAGAGAAGAAGCTGGGAACAGAAGCCCAGAACAGCACAGGACCATTACTGAGCTGGAAACATGAGAACTGCATGCTCTTCTCAGTAGTTTTGCAGAAGCCAATGCTGCCAACCTGACAAAGACACTGCTTTTACCTGTCCTGCCCACCCAGCCTTCTCACTCAGCTGCAAGTTCTCTTCAGCCAGTCGTGCATTTTCACTCTGCACCTCCTGCAGCTGGATCTCCTGTCCAGAAAGAGCAGGAATTACTACACCAAGGCCCTCCATCTAACTCCCCCAGATTATCCCACAGAGCAGCTCCACTGCTGCTGTTTCCTGATGGTGCAGGATGCTGGTGGGATGCTGCTCGAGGGGTGGGAGGCAACAGTGAGCAGCACTGCTCAAACAGAACCCAGCCCTGGGCCAGACGATGGGGTTGGACCTGGATGACCTTTAAGGTCCCTTCCAACCCAACCCACTCTGTGATTTCTTAAGCAAAGGAAAGAAGAAACAGAAGGGAGAAATCCAGATGCTCTGCTATCACCTGCAAAACCTCCCTGGAATTAAACAGGATTTCAGCTAACAAGTAAGAAGCACAATAAAATGACAGTGGGATGGTGGTATTACCATCTCGATACCTGTCTGGAGTGCCTGTGAAAATGCTTAAGTATCTCCCCAAATTAGCAAAAGGCCGTGGAATTTCATCCAGTGAGTTATGCAGCTCTATTCAGCCCACAGGTAGCTGAAAGACTAAATAAACAATCCCAGCCTTGTGGGCTGGAGCCCCAAATTTGTGACACTGTTCAGATAAACAGAAACACTGCTGATTCCTTATTACAATGAACTGAAGAGAATCCAAGAGAGGCACACAACAACTTAGCTCCTCTTCTCCCATTATAACAGTAGGCAACAAAAACACTTACTAGTTCTTTGCATCTTTTATGCTTTTTCCTCACTTCATGCTCAAGGTTTTCACATTTTTTGCGCTTTTTCTTGAGTTCAACTTCCTGCACAAAACAAGCAGAAGCAGATCAGCAACCCCACACTCCTACAATTAATAGGAAATTCAGGCTCAGCCTCTCAGACACAGGGCTGTATCAGTTATTTTTATTTTCTTACGAAAATCTCTTTGTGACAAGCTTAAACAGTGTAGAAGCCAAGGGAGATTTTTCTGAAAGTTAGGAAAATCAAAAAATAAAACAACTATTCCTCTCTTCCCCAAGCCTCCAATCTGGAAACAGTTCTGCTCCCACGTGCATGGACTGTTCCTATTTACACAGAACAGTAGAGAGGACAAGGTATGGGGGACAAAGCAACAGAGCTGTTTAAAATTTTCATCTTTAAACACCAGCTGTGCTATTTTAGCTCCCATTCTAATTCCAGTGACACCTAACAGAGCACAGACATCCTCTTTATCTGCAGCTACTCACTACCCCTCAGACAGACAGGAGCTGCTAAACTTCCCTGTGAACTGTCTTGATTTGCTGAAATAATTCACAAGGGACACATTCCTCATCCACTTCTGTCCCCAGTTCAAGTATATGTAAACCCAACACAGCACAGAACCTACTGGCATGTTCCCCTCTCATTTGAGTGTGACACATTCCCCTGCCAGCCCAGCAGCTGGAGCTGCCACCCAGCAACACTTTGCATGCAGATGGCCTGTGTTCTCCTACCGATTCCCTGAGCTTCCCGCTTTTGCAGAGCAGCTGCACCTAAAAAGACTTCAGTCCCCAAAATCTGTACCTGCATTGCATGTGTGAAATCCCCAACAGAAATAAAAAAGTAGAGCACTCCTTCCCCCAAACCAGGTTCAAAACTCACCAGCTGCTGTATCTGTTTGCTGCTCTCCTGGTTTGTCACTGCATTTTTGGGAGGGAAATTTTCATGTCCTTCAGAGGCAGGTCCCAGTGGCAGCACACCTGGTTCCACCTGAAAGCATAAGAGATGTCAGAGAGCTCAGGGACATCCAGGACTACAGTGCACAACGAGGGAGAAGGGACTTTCCTGGCAGTACCACCCAGGAGAGCAATGCCCCACAGGGAATTCCTGATCTCTGAGCCACAGCACTTGTCATGGAGAAAGCTGGACACCATGCCAGGGATCTCAGTGCTGGGAATCTCCTGGAGCCCAGTGCCAACCAGCCCAGCTTGACTGAAGCCCTCCTGAGGCACAGTGGGCCTCAGATCCCAGCTCCCATTTATGCCTCACCTAATGACTCAATGAGAGGCAGCAGCAACACCTTTCATGGCCCTTCCCAAAGTGACACAGAGAGGAGAAGGGAGAACACAGCCCACAGAGGGCAGAAACAAGTGAAGATGTCAGAACCTAAAGGCAGCGAAGAGCAGACAAACACTACCAAGAAATGCAGCATCCCACCTCTGCTGGTAGCTGGGAAGGGCTGAAATGGCAGCAGTGCCATGGCTTATGTGCCACCACCAAACCAGATGGAAGGAGACAGTTTTTATACACATTTGTACACAAGTTTCTAACAAAACGCCTTTTCCTTTGGGTCACAGACAAACACACCTTAATCCTCTGAATTTTCGCTCTCAGCTGACACCTGACATTGTCTGCCCAGAATAATCCCTGACTGGAGGGCAAGGACTGAGACACACAGAAGAAAGAGGGCCTTGATAAGGTTTTAAACATTAACTGTAAAGTTATTTTTGACAAGCATATCTTAGGGACAGATCTTTAAGATCACCAAAGCCAACCTACACAGTGAGGAAGCAGCAGGACTTTATGAACCCATCTCAGCCTTAGCCTTTAGCTGACCTCTACTCAGACATGGAGTTCCTCATTTCGCTCTGAACACCAGCGCTGAGGAATCCATGGGATGAGGTCTGAGCTCCCTTTACAGCCAGTCATTAGGGCAGTGTCTAAGCACGATACCTAGGATGTGATTTTTAACCTATTTTTGGCTTGAAAGACATAGGTTTTATCTACATCTATATCCATGGCTCTTCTGCTGAAAGCCTGAGAGTTCCAAGAGCTCACACTCAAGCCCAGGCTAACAAGGACTTCTCATTTTTTGCTACAAAGAAAATTCTGAAATCACCTCCCACGTGAACCTCGTTCCCCACCATCCATGGAGTAAGGTTCACTGCAGAGTCTGACAGTCTGAGCACCAACCAGCACGTGGAAATCTTGGGATCCTCCACCCAACCCATGGCACCTCATGAGTCCCAGCCCTTGGAAGCTTTCAGGTCTGCTGTGAAACCTGCATTTAACTGTGGAATATCCATGTGGAAATGTTTCTGAGACTTTTTTTTCTTTTTCAATCACCTTGCTCATATGAAGTCTCAAACTGGTATTTCAGAGAATCCCAGAATCCCTGAGTTCAGAAAAGTCCTCCAAGACCATCGAGTCCAAGCTGTGCCCGATCCCCTCCTTGTCCCCAGCCCAGAGCTCTGAGTGCCATGTCCAGGCCTTCCTTGGGCACCTCCAGGGATGGGGACTCCAAACCTCCCTGGGCCTGACCACCCTTTCCATGGGGAAATTCCTGCTGATGTCCAACCTGCCCCACCCCTGCCCCAGCCTGAGGCCGTTCCCTCTCCTCCTGTCCCTGTTCCCTGGGAGCAGAGCCCGACCCCCTCGGCTGCCCCCTCCTGTCAGGGAGTTGTGCAGAGCCACAAGGTCCCCCCTGAGCTCCTTTTCTCCAGGCTGAGCCCCTTTCCCAGCTCCCTCAGCCACCCCTGGGGTTCCAGCCCGGGGTGCTCCATAGTACAGGGTTCAGCCAAGGGACTGGCAGCAGCCTCCTCCCTTCACCAGTGCTGTCAGACTTAGCCTTGCTGACTCATTCATCAGCCAGAAAATCTTCTGGCAGTGGGGACAGACTCTCCTGAGTCAGAGAAACAACCACATGCATGAGAAAAGCCATCTTGTCTGACAGAACCTGCAGGATCAGGTGAAAATCAAGGTACGGAAGGGTCATTCAAGGAAGGTAAGGGCAGGGCAGAGGTGAAAAAACATCTGTGCATCTCTCTTCATCACAGTGGAATTTGGGGGCCACTGGGGCAGAAATCTCAAACTAGGAAGAACAAGGCTGAGAACATCTCTGAAACTGAACTGTCTATAAGAACTGTGGAAGCCAACCAAATAAACAGTAACAAGCCACCAAGACTATGTAATATCCACCCAGGGTTCAAAAACCCCTTTGGCATGAACTGAATCCCTCACTTCAGCAGGAACTGAATCAATACATGCAGCAAGTCACTTCTCCAACACTTGAGTCTCACTGACTCCAACTCCAACTGCCTTAACACAAAATAACTGGAAGAAAGAAAGCAAATACCATGTTTTAAAAGTATTCCAGAGTTTTAAGCATATTCCAGTAGACATTTTGACACCAGTTTTGGGCAAACTGATAGAAATTGCAACAAACGCAAATACTTTAAAAAAAAACC
>VZRQ01011047.1:171534-191618 GCA_013397975.1 Machaerirhynchus nigripectus | reverse complement strand
TCCGCCCCGCTGCTCTGGGGAGACCCCCTGGAGCTGCCTCCAGCTCGGGGAGCGAGTCCTGAGGAGGCCACGGAGCTGCTCCCAGGGCTGGAGCCCGTCTGCTCTGGAGCCGGGCTGGGAGAGTTGGGGGTGCTCACCTGGAGAGGAGAAGGCTCTGGGGAGACCTCAGAGCCCCTTCCAGGGCCTAAAGGGGCTCCAGGAGAGCTGGAGAGGGACTGGGGACAAGGGATGGAGGGACAGGACACAGGGAATGGCTTCCCACTGCCAGAGGGCAGGGCTGGATGGGATATTGGGAAGAAATTCTTCCCTGTGAGGGTGGGCAGGCCCTGGCACAGGGTGCCCAGAGAAGCTGTGGCTGCCCCATCCCAGAAATCGCCCAAGGCCAGGATGGACGGGGCTTGGAGCACCCTGGGATGGTGGAAGGTGTCCCTGCCCATGGCAGGGGCTGGAATGAGATGCACTTTAAGAGCCATCCAATCCAAACTGTTCCATGATTCTATGGAAAAGAAACATTACCCGGTTTCCTAGGTGGAAAAACACAGCACAGGAGCCCTGTGCTAGGGGACACGAGCAGGACTGAGCTCCTGACACGGCTCAGTGTCCCTGTGCTGGCGTGGGCTGCCAGCAGCATCCATGCCCCTCCTCACCCTGTAAGACCTGGTGCTGGAATCAGTCCCTTTGGAAACCAGCACTGCACCTATTTGCAGCAGATGTGAACCACCGCCCTCATCTTCTCCAAGTGAAGTTCCCTAAGAACAGTAATTAACTGAGTAAATAGCCAGACTTCCCGATCGCTGGCCCACTTGTCTCACCTCCCTGCGAGCTCTCCCTCCCAGCGCTGGGTCTCCCAAAGCCCCTTTCAGTCGAGGTGCACCTTTGAGGCAGGAATTTGTTGGTCCCAGACGTGCAGCAGCACTGGGCATGGCACTGCCTGAGCTCATTTTGGAGGAACGCAGACACTCCTTGAAATTCTTGAGCGCGATCTGCCTCTGGAGCCGCAGCACCTCTCGCTGCGATTCCCGAAGCAGGCGGTCGAACTCGATCACGTTCAGGCAGTGAGGGTCATCCTGTGGGAAACCAAACACGGCACCATGGCACTGACAAGCTCCAAAAGGAGGGACAGGTCACATTTAACATGCAAAGTCCAAAAGAGGAGAGGCGGGGAAAACCCAGGTAGTGTGGCACACACGCATGGCTGACTCCTGGGTCTCCAAAGCCTCTAAACTCACTTTACATCCTTTATGCAAATAAATTACTCCTCGTGAAGATAAAACCCAGCCTGTAATGCTCCTGCAGCTCTCCCAGCGTGATGCCCAGGGCTTTTCCAAGCATGGGCCATCTCAGCACATGCCAGCAGGGAGCGTGGCAGGATAATGTCATTTCATGGCCCGGCCAAACCAGAGCTCTCGCTGCTTTCTTTACTCCTTCGTGTGGGTGCTGGCACGCGCTGGGCTTTGAGAGGCTGCAGGAATGAACATCTGGGATTTGGTCAGTCCTTCCTCAGGATAATATTTGGTTTCCTAACATTCTTGATTTCTCTCCTCTCAAGACTGTGTGTGTGATGGACACCTATCTTTAGCACAAGGGGTCACTCCCATCCACTCACGACCCAAACACAACAGTTTTGGAAGGAAACCAGCACAATCTGACTCTCAAAAAACCGGGGAGAATATGTCACCAGCTGGTTTGTTTCTTCAAAGGTTTCCAGATTTCAGGAGGCTGAAGAAACATGTACTTGCATGTCCATACATACAAAATCGGGTTATGAAAACCTGTCTTTACAAATCTGCTGCTGGAGGAGACATAGTTCATTCCCCTGGAAAGCTCCTGAGCCAGAGAATTCAAGACATAATTGGTATCCAGGACAAATTTAATCTGCTTCCCTGTTCGCTTCTTATTTGCCCTAAAAATAGCGTGTGCTTTATAAATGCAGTTTGCGGAGAGAACCATGGTTACTCTCACGCTGCAAGGGGGAAACTGAGGCAGCATTAATGGGAACTGCTTATAGATTCAAGAAGTGAGCAGCTGGGCCTCCTCTGTGCCAGACCCATGTTCAGGCTATCAGGGTAGTAGTTCTTTAAACAAAATTGGCTGTGGCTATGTATAAAATCTCCCCTCCCCCACCAAAAAACGGCAGCTATTCCCAACAGACAGCCTCCAAAGCCTGGGGGAACAAGGGAGTAGAAAAAAGCTCAGTCCTCCCCTCAGTTTCTATTATACCCATCCCCTGCAGCTGTTCCCCCAGTCCTCTACTTCCAAGAACCCATGCTGCAAGAAATTGCAGCCTGGATTTAGCTGGAGCTGGGGTTTGGTTGGAAGCAGATCACTGGAGTATGATCTCAGGAAATTATTTTATTCCATCCTAAGAGCCCTGGCTTTGCAAAACAAGGCCAATGCCTTTGCAGCCCAGGGTGCAGGGTACTGCCAGGGAACTGAATGGATCCATTTCATAGCTACTGAAAAATTTCTACTGATTTAAATACCCAAGATTAAAATTGATTTGGTTACAAACTCTGAGCGTGCATATCATATCTCTGCATAAAACCCCCTTCATTGGCATAATGCTTTTGCATGCTGCAGACAGATTAGGGGAATTTGGAATTTTAAGTAGCTGGAAATTAAAATTTAATGAGTGGTTTGCTTGGAAGAGAAATGGGAAAAACAAGATCAGACAGAATGATCTGTATTGCTCTCGTTTCTGTGGATTCCCTGCTCAGGCATCGATGTCCTGGTTGCTGGTGCCACAGACAGGGTCACCTTTCAGGACAGGGTGGTCACCCAGGTCACCCGTGCCCTAGGAAGGCAGTGACTGAATTTGTCAGCCCTGAGGGTTGCACCTGGGTGCTTTTCCTTGGCCAGGAATGAATCTTGCTCACCCACTTCTGTCACATTCCTTTGCTATCTGTCACTCTCCTGTCCCTAGCAGGTTCAGGTTGCCCAGCACACTCTGCTAGGAAAGTCAGAGTGCTTTGGAAAGGGTCTGTTCCCCTTTCTGTGGGGGCCTGAGGTGAGAAATCAAAGGAATGGGAAGGAAACTTCTTGCTGACACTGTAGAGCACAGACAGGCCTGGATAAGTTTGTCCTGTGGTTTAGTGCCAGGAAGGATCAATGGGGCAGCTCTGTACAAACACCAAATACACCCCATTGTTCTTATCCTGACTAGATCTACATTAGGGAAAGACTGGGAATTCACCTTCAAACCTGTAGTTAAAATGAACATATGGGGAGCACAGGGACAAAAATAAAGCTGTTTTCAGTGAGGAAGTATTTGTCACCTAAATACCACGTAAGTAGGGCAGGTAGAACTGCAAGTGTTCAGCTCAGCTGGGGACAGGGAGGTAGGGTAGCACTTGACCATATCTGCATTAGCAAAACAGGGGAAAACCAGCATGGGCCCAAGTGAGCTTCTCTGGAGATTTGAACTGACCTAAACTGAAAACATCCAGTGTGGGAATAAAAGATGCAACTGATGCCCAGAACAGGTTGCTTTAGTCACCTTGAGTGGGAACCATCTCACCCAGCCCCAGCTGCCTGCAGAGGGTCCTTTCAGAACCCTCACAGAGAAGAGGTTTGCAGGAGCTCTTGGTCACCTGACCAGTCCTAGCTCTTGGGATGAGCTGAATTACTGCTTTATCCCACCATCTATATCGGCATGGCCTGTGCTGGTGCTGAGGGGAAGGCAGGTCACCAGCCCAGGAGCAGACACCAGCCCTGGGGATGGTTTCACGACACCCAGCCCTGCCCAGTGGTTTGTAGCCTTGGTCAGAAACATGTCAGGAGGCACTGAGTTATCAGCAGTCATGGTGGCTGTGAGTCCTCAGAAAGCTGCAGCTCAAGGCTTGGGATCTAGACTGGTTTGGGGGAATGTGCTGGTTGGCTTCTCAAAGAAACGCTTTAAAAGGAGGCCCTGCTGCTACACCTTGCATGCAGCTCAGCCCTTTGAAAAGTCACCCTGTCTCTGTGGCTTCCCGGGGGTTTCCAGGGAAGGAGTTTTAGTCACTGCTGGAAATGGCAGCTCAGATCCATGAACTGATGGAGGGACAAGCAGGATGTCCCCCAAAACGCTCTGCTGGAGAGATCTGGACACTGTCTCTGCCACACACTCCCCCAGTGTCCCCATTTAGCTCACCCATCAAATCCCCTGCCCTGTTTTCAGCCTCCACTTGAGACTAATTCCCTTCACACCACTTCCTGGAGCCTGGTTTCCATCACTGCTGTTGCGCCACTTGTCCCCATCCCCAGAGTAATGTCCCACAAAGTGTCTCACCTTCCCTGCCAAGAGTTTAGCCTGCAGTTCCCGGCATTCCTGCTGCAGAGCTTCAATCTGCTTGTCTTTTGCCAGGAGAGCACTGGCTTGCTCTGTCAGGTCCTTGGCACGCTGGCGGGCAAATGCTTTCTTGCACAGTTCCAGGCTGGAGCCCTTCAGAGGCACCGGAGCAGTTACCTATGCCAGAGAGCAGTAAGGTGTGTTCGTGTGTGATAACCACCACCCCATCACCCCTTGGTGTTCCTTAACACCACCCCATCACCCCTTGGCGTTCAACAACCACCACCCCATCACCCCTTGGTGTTCCTTAACACCACCCCATCACCCCTTGGCGTTCAACAACCACCACCCCATCACCCCTTGGTGTTCCTTAACCACCACCCCATCACCCCTTGGTGTTCCTTAACCACCACCCCATCACCCAGCACAAGGAGCACTGTCAAAAACTGCAGCCTGGCCCCAAAGGACAGACAGACAGATGTGCAGGACAGACCTACAGAAAAGTAGAAGAGGAAAGGCTGGATGGAAAAGTGGCTCAAAGAAGAGGTGGGAAGGACAAGGTACTCAATAGGTAGAGCCAGCATGGGGGCTGCAGGCAGGGCAGAAGTGGGGAGGGGAAGGAGAGAAAAACAGGATGAGGTAAAAAAGATAAGAGAAGACAGCAGAGAGGAGGGGAGAATGGCAGGAAAGATGAGCATGGGATCAAGTACAGCATGGGATCAAGCATAGAGGTGGCCAAACCAGGAAGAGAAATGGAGCTTCCGTGGGTTTCTAGGCAGCAGGAAAGAGCTTCGGCATGGATGGGCAGAAGATAGAGGGAAAGGCAGAGGCTAAGGAGAGCCCAGCAAGGGCCAGCACAGCGGGGAGGACTGGGACAAATAAAACAGTATTTGTATAGGTGCTGGACGGTCTGCATAGTATGTCAAATGGTTTCCCTTAACATAGTATCTGACAAGTCCATCTGTTGCCCTGCAAGTACCAATATCCCGTGACAGACAGGCAGCACAGTGCCTGGGGACAGAGAGGGCAGCAGTGCCAGGAAATCCCCCTACCTTCTCTCCAGCACAGCTTTCACTTCCTCCTTTCTACCCTAAACAGCTTGAATTCCCCGTCACAATCCCTGTTTTCCTTCAGGAAGGTGTGCCCAAGATCCCACACCCTACAGCCACCTCCCACTGCTGCTGCACCGTGTCAGACACTCCAGGGTTCACAACAAGCTGCTCTTGGGTTGGAGGAGGCAGAAGCCCTGTGGTTTGCACAGCATTTCGAGCAAGGTGTGGATGGGACAGAGCTGCCTCTCACCCCTTCCTGTTTTGCTTCACCGCACTCCTTTTCTTATTCAAAACCTTCCTGTTTCTTTTTGATGAAGTCAGATGAATTATTTTCATGATTTGCCCAAAGAAAGATGAGTTGATTACGTTAAACTATGACCTTACAGTAAGAAACCAAGCAGGAAGAAATTCCTCAAACCAGCCCCCAAGAGGAGTAGAGAAGCTGGCAATGGCTGGGGTTGGTGGTTCTTGCTCTGCTATGATGTGCAAAGCACGTTTGCTGTAGGTTTAAGAAAAAGGGAAAGAAAAGGCCTCTCTAGCTCAATGGAAGCAGAAAGCCAAAGGTCCTGGAGGTGAGGTGCTCTCCCAGCCCAGCTCCCCAGCTGGCACCCACCACTTTGAGGTTTGCCTCCTGGAGCTTCCGGGCTCTCTCCTCCAGGCGCTTGGCGATCACTGCCAGCTCTGCGTTCTTCCTCTTCAGGTGCTTCACCTTCTCCTCTGTCTGGGGGAAGCAACTCCTGCGCTGGAGAGCAGAAGGGTAAGTTGGAGGTGAAGCCCTTTCTCTGGAGCCCACATCCCTGACTCTACCTGACCTATCAGGGCACACAAGCCTTTCCCCAGCCAGGGCTTGGCCTGTTCTCCTAGAACTATCCCAGCCACTGAACACCAACCTCTGCTGCCTCTCCAGTCCCTGAAACCTGTGTTTTCCTAGTATTTTTGTTAATGTGACCTCTCGGTCCCCATGAGATGCCCCTCACCCCACCCCAGCCCATCCCACATGGTCCTTCTCCATCCACAACATCCCCGTTGCAGGCTCTGCTAGGACTCCACATGTCTCCAGCATCAGGGTATCCTGGCCACCCACCCTTTGGGCTTTCTCTTCCAAAGTCTTCCCAGTTTATTTCCCTGGGATTACAGGACTCAATACACCCCTGAGGATTTGTACTGCAGCACCACAGCAAGCTTATCTGTGTCCTTTCTCTCCTGACACCAAAGCATGAAGCGGGAGAAGGCAACAAAGGACTTTATGATATTTGCAAAGCAAATTTCCTTTTTATTCCTATTGATTCTGTTCACTCTTAATCCCCTTTTATTTGTTATCTGTCCGTTCCAATAAGCTGCCGCTTGCCAATGGCTCCTTCTCCCAAGGTTGAACCCAGATGTGTTGTGCCGTCTTTTCACATCAGCAGAAACGTCAGGTCGACTGATCCTCACGATTATTTCCCTCCCTCCCCCTGTGAGAGTGCACCAAGGGCGCCTGGGCTGGAAGGCTGAGGTTGATTTTTGAGAGTCAAATTTGATGAGAGCACAGGCTTGTGCTTCACTAGAATCCAGATGACTGATAAGGGTTAATGCCTCAGGGTGCAGATCATCCTGAATTTACGCTTTTAGTGTAAGAAAATTATCTAAAATATGCGTTTTGAATGGGGTGATATAAATCTGAAATGCTGAGCAATCAAATTTGCCCAGTGTGGCTGGGCTGCATCCCCACACTGCAGGGTTGTGCAAGGGGTGATGCTCTCCAGGGAGGATGCAGGAGGGGAATATTCCCTCTTTCCTGAGGGTCCTGGCTGCCCACCTAGGGAGTCAGGCGTGAGGCAGCGGGCAGAAGGCAAAGCCAGCCTGGCTCGGCTTTGGGGTGCAGCTGGGGAGGACCTTGGTGCTGGGCTCTCGTGGGAGCAGGGGGCAGTGCTGCACTGTCACCCAGAGCCAAGGCTGAGTGAATCAGTGTTTCTGCTTTTCCAGTTAAAGAGGAAATAAGAGCAACTTCTGCTCCCCTGCCCAGCCCCGCTCCGCACTGCGGGGAAGGGTCCAGCTCCAGCTGACACCTGCAGTGTGAAGGCACCCAGGGCACCCAGACCCCCTTCGTCCTCTGGCCCTGCCCAGATGATCCTGTGAGTTCAAGAAGCATTTGGACAACAGTCCTGCACATGGTGTGACTCTTGGGGATGGTTCTGTGCAGGGCCAGCAGCTGGACTCGATGATTCTTGTGGGCCCCTTCCCACTCAGCACGTTCTGTGATTCTGTGATCCCCTCGAGCTGGCAGCAGACAGCAGCTCTCTGTGTCCAGGACTGCCTCCCCACAGAGCATCCCACGACAGCATCTCCTGCTCACCAGCAAGCTGTTCTCCTCGGCCAAGCTGGAGCAGCGGTGCCGCAGGTCCTCCAGCGCACTCAGCAGCTTCGTGTTCTGGCTCACGAGGAAGCCGTAGTCAGCCCCACTCTGCAAAACAGCACGGAGAGGCAAGGCAGGGCTTCAGCTGCCCCGGGGCAGGGACTGCAGGGCCTGCAGGACCACAGGGATTCACCAGGGGCAGGGGCAGAGGGGCCGCAGCCTCACACCAGCCCCAGCCCTGCGGTGAGCCCAGCCTGGCTGTGCCAGGGGCTGGCAGGGTCAGGGTGCTGGGGGAAAAGGGTGGGATGTGGGGGCTGATTTCAGGGGGAGGCAAGGGGCTGCATGTCCACTGGGGGACAGCTGCCATCTCCATAGCTTTAAAAATTCTTTCAACTTCTACCCATGGAAAAAGCCCAGATCCTTCTGTTGTCCTGAGCCATGGCACCATCCGAACTGGCTCAGGTGAAACATGGCAGAGCCAGCAAGACCCAGGCAGGCAGAACACAACCCCTGGCACCGCAGACACATGTGCTGCTCCCCACAGCTAAGGGACCCAGTGGCCTCCAGCACCACGTGGCTTTGGAGGCAACCAGACTTCCTCACCCTCCTCCCCACATCAGCACTCATGTTTGGCCCAGGAGAGTGCCTGGGAGCCAGACCCCAGATCTTCCTCTCTGTGTCAGCCTTGGCTCCGGAAGAAGGTGACATGCAGGATTTTTTGCAAACACCAACTTCATTTTGCCACCTCAAAAGCAGCAGCAGCAGCAGCAGCAGCTCTGCCGGGAGCTGTATATAGAGTTTTGTGGTTGCTGCTTCCTGCCGAGAGCAGCTTGCCACAGGCTCGCTACCGGAGCCGGCTCCCCGCAAGGATTTCTGGGCGTGAGCAAAGCTCAGAGCCGAGCTGTTGCTTCACAGCTGCCGTACCGGGAGTGCCTCGGGAAGATGCAGCCACATGTTTTCCCAGCAGCCAGGCAGGTCCTGCAGGACCTGCTCCCAGAGTCCAACAAGTCTCCGCTGAGCGGCCGCGACCTTCCCGGTGCACTGCTCTGCCCTGCAGCTTTCCAGCCAAAGCCACGGGGGAAACGTCCCTCACTCCCAAAGGAATGCTGCCCAAGCCTTCTGGGCAGCAAGAGCTCAGGCAGGAGTTCAGCTCTAGGAGGTCTGAGACTGGCTAAAACTCACAACACTTTTGAACAACTCTGGTTTCTCCATCGTGTCCAGTGTAAAGATAGGGCACGAGATCAGTGCCACAAAGTCCCGTCCCACTGAATTTCCCCGCGTGGTGCCGTGCCCGTGGCTCTCCCAGCCTCTCACACCTGTGTGGAAATGCCTTGACAAAGCAGGGAGGGAGAACACAGCTGAAGGAGGTTGAAAACAACAACAACAAAAAAAACCAGAAGATGACACCCAGCCCTTCCCATCAGGCTCACATGGTGTCCCCGGTCCCATCAACCCCCTGAGACCACAGGATATGACATGCCACGAGCTGACAGGCTTTTGGCAGAGTGATTGTAGATGTCCACCCTCCCTGCAGAAATCCCAGGGTTTGTGAAATGCCCCATGGAAGGAGACTTTACTGCTACCCACATGTGGGAAAGCAAGAATATATTTTCCTCTATTTTTTTCCCTCCTAGGCACTCCAGGCCACCGTGCCTGGGGACATCACCCTGCAGCACCTGGGTGCCCTCTCCTGCTCTCCAACAACTTAGTGCTGCTCCCAGGGATGGTCAGGGTAGGGTCAGGAACAAAGGAAATCCCTGAACCCAGCATCCCAGGGATGCCAAGAAGCTCCCCTGGGAGCCATGCGCACAGCTGTGTGCCCAGTACCAGACCCTGCAGCATCAGTCCCATCCCTGCAGCTTTACAGGGACAGTGAGGTGTCCAGGGAGCATTTCCCCCATCACCAGCTCCAGGAACAGCAAAGCACCTCCTCAGCCTGGGAATCCACGCAGGGGACACCGCAGGTGACAAAGAGGAAACAAAGCAGGGCGGGTTCATGGGGAGAGGGTCCTACTGGCATCTCCTGTGCTGTGCATGGCTGCGCCTTGGGCTGGTCCCCTGCTGCCACCCCCAGAGCCAAGCAGGCAGCCCTGGGATGAAGTCAAAGTGCATTATTTCCATCTCCTTGCCACTGCCAAGAGGCCTCAAAATTCTTGCCTGTGGTTGCACTGAGACAGGGCGAGCACCGTAAGCCAGCAGCCTCTGCGCTGGGATGGGAGCAGGAGAGCCTCTGAGGAGCTGATGTGCTCCTGCCTCTCCCACCAGCTAGCCAGGACCTCCAACATCAGCAGGAGTTTAAGTAGGGGAAAATCAGACCCTCCGGCATGGCACGGGGATCTTTCGGGGACCTACATTCAAATTTCTGCATTTGAAACCCCATTTCTGTAGCCATAAACCATTCAATGAGGGCAGGATGCTCATAACCCTCACCCCCACCCTGCCAGGCTGTCCCCAGCTCAGCCCAGGTTTCGTGTCACGACTCCAGGGCCCATGAGATGGCAAAGGCTGGCATGTCCTTTCCCATTCTGTGGATGTGGCAGCCTCCCCGGGCAAGGTGCCATGGAGCAGGAGAGTGTGGCTGTGTGCTCCAGGCTGGGGCCAGGCACGGGGCCAAGCCTCCCCTGTGCCAGCACGTCCCTCTGTGGCCACAGCTCCTTGGGGCTTTTCCCAGAGAGGCACAAGGGACATCAGCAGCGAGAGGACGTGGAGGCAGGAGATCCTTGCTGTGCCAGGACGTCTGTCCCGCACGGGGACCTCGCTGCCCACAAAAGCTTTGCCAAACCTTCCCGTCGGCTCTGAGCCGGCGCTGGCTGCGTCAGCTGAGCCCTCCTCCAAGACCACGGAGAGCCTGGAACCGAAGGGCTGTCTAGACGTCATCCCACGCTCATTAAACATTCATTTCCTATAATGAAATGGCTTTTAATTTATCAACCGCTCTGCAGCTCCTTAAGGATCCCGCGCTGCACGGCGCAGCCTCGCTGCTGGCTGCACTCAGGGCTCCCACGGTGCTTTTCACGGGGAGGAATCGTCAGGGAGGAGAGACACAGAGGCTCCCCCCAACGTGACTCATCCTGATGAAGACATACAGAAGTGTCAGCAGGAGCTGGAATCCAAATGCACCCCTCAGTCAGGGAGGTTTTCCGTGAGCTGAGGCAGAGCTGACACCATGGGGCAGCAGAGAGGGTCTCCAGGCAGCCACATTCCCCCAATCAGGAGCATCCTTGGCCACTAAAATATTAACCTAAAAATTAACACGAGGTAATTTTTTTGAAAAACTAACTTTCTTTTGCCACAGGAAAGTTTCTAAAATGAGAGGAAGGCAGGAGCAGAGCAGCAGGGATGCTGAGGGAGGAGAGCAGCAGGCACATGGCTTTGAAGCCTCCGTTACAGGGAAATCAGCATCATCTGTCATCTCTTTTGGCAGGTAGAGCCAAAAGTTTCTCCAAGATGCATTGAGAACAGCAAACAAAGAAAAGCCTCAGCATGGCAGCTGCCAGAAAACTGCTGCGTTTTCACCCGAAAGCTTCAAAAAGCACGGGAGAGCTGCAGTGGCTTTTGCAGGGAGAGGTGCCCAGCCAGGCTGCTAAATGGGTCACGCAGGCAAAATCCCTCTGGAGTACCCAGCATCCAGCACAGTCCTTAAAGTCCTGCAGAAAACTTGCAGGAGGCCGTTGGGGGACAGTAAATCAGCCAGGCACTGCCCGCAGCCGTGCTCCGCAGTGCGGCTGGGGCTGTGCTGGCACCGCGGCACGGCCTGGCACCCACCGGCCCAGGGCTCCCCCAGCCAGCCCCGGGGAACAGCCAAAGTCTGCACCCTGCCTTGCTTTGAAACCCCTGCTGAGAGCCAGACAGGGAGGAGGAATTTTACCAGGTGGCCCCGTGAGTAGGAAGTCTTAGGTGGCCTTTGGAAAAAGGTGGGCACACGGTTGATTTGAAAACAAACCTAACTTGAAAGTGTTTAAACCATTGACAATTTCAAGATGCCCTGCAGTGACTTCTCCATCTGCAGCTGAGCCAGGGTCCAGCTGCTGGGTTTGCTTTGCAGGAGCCGTCTCTGAACACAACCCCCCTCTGCAGACACCTTGCAGAGTGATTTCCCAGGTGAAGCTATCCCAGCTCTCCTGCTGTCTCGGATATATTAAATCCACCACCTCTCCTTCATCTGAAATCATTGTCACCAAGCCTCCACCATGTCAAAGCCCTTTAGCTGTTCGTTCCACCTGACTTTAGTAATTAGTTCCCTTAACTTCTCAACCCTCTTCACTTGGAAGTGAAGCCTGTCATTGCCAATCCATTTTCTCCTCTTCCAGCCAGTTTCAAGGGAATCAGCCACCTCACAGGACGAAGTTATTTTCCACAGGCTGCTCTTCTGCAGTGCCCTCACTGCATGTCAAAAGCAAGACAAAAATAGCCTCACCTCCTGTTCGGTCAGTGAGCAGAGCCAGCCCCGGCGCTGCCACTGCCGGCACAGCGAGCAGCCAGCCCAGCTCCGCCCAGGGAACAGAACAGTGCTGCCAGAGGTGTGGGAGAAGTAAAAGACATGCCTGGGACGAGGCTGTGGTTATCCTGCCACTCCTCTGACAGGCAGCGTGTCCCACTGCGCTTGTCCTGCTTCCTTCCTGCATTTTGTGCCGTTCCTGGTTTCAGACACAAACATCTCTCCCGTGCCCTTGCCTTTAGGGCACTTCCCCACAGCCCTGTGTGCTGCCAACTCCCCTTTCTGTCAGTCAGCATTTTCCCCTGCTGCCCATCCCTCTTCCAGCCTACTACTTGCCCTTATTTATGTGATTTCCTCATTTATCTGATTTTTATCACCCCATGTAACAAATTCACGGAAGAAAAAATCCATCCAAGGCTATTAACTTCAAAGATCCTGCCTCCAGCATGAGGAGTGCTGGAGCCATGAATTGGAAGATCTTGAGGGACTGTTCAGGGGAGCAGTCACTATATATTTGCTGTTTCTCTGCATTTCCCCAGGCATCCTCTCCTGCACAGCCTCTGACCACTGCCAGCTCTTCATATGCTACTCACTGGCTGTTTAAATGAGACACAGCTAAAATTGGAGTCTTGCAAAACCAGGTCCTCTCTATCTTTAAACCCTCTGTGGAAGCACTATTATGAATCCCAGGAACACAAACCCAGCTATTCCAGGAGGAGAATAATCAGCTCAGTAGCCCTCACGGCCCTGGCTCACTGTCCTTTGATGAGCTCAGCTTCTCCAGCCTCCCAACCAGGGAGAAATTAATGTTCCTGCAAAACTGAGACAGGGAGGAATGTGAGTGGAAAATAAACTCCCAAGGCAGAGGATCAGCTCTCCAAAATCCAAGGCTGCAGCCGGGTCCAGGGTGCAGTGCGGCACAATTCCTCACCTTTAACAGCAAATCCAAAAGACAGGAGGATTTTCAAGGAGATGAGAGAAAGTGACACTGAAATACCTCAGGGCTGCTGGGAGGGTGGCTCTGAAATGCTCCTGAGGTGCTGCACATGTTTCATTCATCCTTCACCATCAGACAGAAAACAGGGCAGGGAGCTGTGAGGAATGGAGGGTTTGGAGAAGCCATGGGGGAATCTGGGAAGGGAACAGTGCTGCTCAGGGTGCACGTTGTCACGGTGCTGATCAGTGCTGGTATCACCAGTTCTTTTGTTTGGCCAGTTTGCTCCTGGCCCTGCTCTCCAGTGGGCTACGGAGACGTGTTCCTGCTTCTGGCCATGTCCTGCCTGGAGCAGAGACATGACAAGGTCTGTGTGGCCCTCGACAGGCTTTCCCCAGCTGTGACCCAGCTCTGTCCGTGTTAAGCACAAAGTGTTTTGCAATCCCAGGATGTGTGTGGCCACAAACTGCAGCTGATCCAACCCGTCAGATAACCTGCAGCAGCCCCGGGTTGTGCAAGACTCCTCAAGTACAGGAACATCACCCTCCTGCCCCTGGGCCACCGTGTGACCCCTGGCCACCCCCGTTTCCCTTTGCCCCCTACACACCTCGTGAGAAAGATATCTGCATTTTGTAGGGTGAAAAGCAGGTACAAAGCCTGTTCCACCAAGTACCCTTTGAACACTGGTGTACAAGTGTCTCCCTTGTCTCTTATCAGCTTCCAGAAAGATTTGGCCAAGCTCCACTCTTGGTAAAGCAGGACTGTGCTCCATCCCCACTGCACTCAGGGGACATTGCTGTTTCACTGCCCACCTGGGGAACGTGTGGAAGACAGGCTGTGCACCATAAAACCTGGCTGTAACATTCTGAAGCCAAGACAGCTAAGCTGTCTCTTTCCCCCACTGCAGCATTTCTGAGTGCTGCTGAACAAATCATTGAATCTGCAGAGAAGTAGCTCATGCAATGGTATTTCCACTAGCAAAAAAATGCAAAATGTAGAAGATGTGGGAAGCAATATGTGAAAAACTTCAGTGCAAACACAGAAGGACTTTGCAACCTCTGCTGCTGTGTACTCATACACATTGCAAATCATTTGAGCTAAAACATGGGTACTGGCTTGCTATAAGACATTTTTGGAGCTTTTTGTTGCTTAGCTCTAGGCAGAGGTCAGTCTGCAGCTCCCAGCACTGTAGGCTCAGGCCCAGACCACCCCGAGGTCTTTGTGGAGCATCTGGACTCTTTTTGGATGCCACGTGTCAGATAATTCTATTTTGTAGGCATGCAAAAAACCCCCAAACCCCTGGTGAAGAATGATAAAATTTAGTTCTTTCCAGGTTTGGTATTTGATGGCTGGAGTAGGGATGATTGTTCTCTGATATCTCATCTTTCTTGTAACAGAAACTCTAATCCACAGAAACACTCCCAAGAAAGGCATGAAACTTCTGCCTTCACCCTGGGAAGCCACTGAGCTGCAGCTCAGTAAATCCCCTGCCCATGCAGAAGAGCCACAGCCCTCTAAGAGGATCATGGCTTGCAAAGTCAACACCAACTCTGCTTCTCACCACAGAGCCTCAGCAGCAACATCCACGGTCACAGGTGTGCTTTGGTTAAGTGGAAGTACTCGATTCCTCACCATGTTCAGCTCTGAAGAGGCATATTTGCTCTTCCCCCTAGCAGAGTACATCAGGGAGCTGAGGGGCAGCTTTGGCATGTACAAGTCAGTTTTTGCCCAGAAATCTGCACTGCGGTTCTCCCCCACTTCTTCCTGTTTTCCAAATCACTGGCAGCTTCCCAAGGGGCCAAGAGCACCTTTTCTTTTGGGTCACTTTGGCTGAAAACCTGCTCTAGTTGCCCAGGCAATGCATGATTAGATAGGAAGGAATTGCTCCCTGTGAGGGTGGGGAGGCCCTGGCACAGGGTGCCCAGAGCAGCTGTGGCTGCCCCTGGATCCCTGGCAGTGCCCAAGGCCAGGCTGGACGGGGCTTGGAGCAGCCTGGGATGGTGGGAGGTGTCCCTGCCCATGGCAGGGGAGGGACTGGATGGGCTTTAAGGTCCCTTCAACCCAAACCAGTCTGGGATTTTGTGATTCTAGGTTGGGATCAATGTTCCTGCTCATCTCAGTAAAGCAGGAACTCACTTGGGGCATTTATAGGATTTTGTGCTGGACTGAGAAGCCCCAAATCTCCAACAGCTTTAACAAGAGACGGAGGGGGAAAATCATCTGCTTGCACCCACCACAGAGCCAAAGGTTGATGTCAAGGTTGGACTCGATGACCTTGGAAGTCTTTTCCAGCCTTAATGATTCTACAGAAAAGTGAGTGGCAAGAGCAGCAGCAGCTGATGCTCCACAGGGTGTTTTCCCAGAACTCTGGGCAGGTGTGTGGGGTGCAGAATGCCCGTGCTCCCAGCAGGAGGGGGGCAGCGAGGCTGCCAGCACTGCACGTGCCATTTCTCTTCTTGTGATTCCCGTAAGAAGGAAGACTAGAGCCAGAGGACACGAGAAAGACATTGGTGAGATGTAGAGGGTGAAATGAGAAGGATGCTGAGGTGAAAGATCGTGGTGTGGCAATGGCCAACAGTAGCATGGTGTGACAGCCCTGTCCCACACCCGGTTTCTCTCCACCAGCCTCACACAGTGAGGAGGCACTGCTCGGTGTCCCTCACCCTCCACGCCCCACACAAGTGACCTGGCCAAGCCATTTGGACATGTCTTTGCACAGAGGGCACGAGCTTAATTAGACAAAGAGCTAAAATGAACGTTGCCTTCACCTTCCTCGTCTCGCCTCGCCTTGTTTTCCGTTCATTCCTACAAACAGGGAGGCACTGGCCCTCCCTGGCAGGCAGCTGCCTGAGGTGGCCATGCACCCACAGTGCTGCAGCAAACAGCACTGAGGCATTTACATGAGGCTGAGCACTGCCAAGCCAAGGAAAATTAATTTACTCAGATTTTGATGGAATACAATCTTCTAATTGGGATTGCAGGGAATGGCAAGAACTGGCTCCATTGCCCAAGGTCTCCTGGTCCTACTGCCATCTTTCATTCAGCTGACCTACCCTTCCCAGTCAAGGGTGCAGCTCTACACACCCTCAGACACTAAATGAACAGTTTTCCAGCTTTGCCAATGGAAAATTTGAAGTTCTTGAAAGACCATAAATTCCTGCAGAAGGCACTGAGCTTATCAGTAAATGCAGCTTGGCCTGAGCACTTGACGTGGAGGACATTTACCAGCATTTTATAATTCTTCCTGTGTCTCTGCTTTGTTTTATTAAGCCCCACGGGGACCAACAGGGTTTTTTTTGTGGCTATTTAAATTCCTACTCACTGGAGGGTTCCTTGATTTAAGCATTTTCAGTTGGGTTTACGGATTTATTGAATATTCTCAGCTCCACATGACCTCAAGGGAAGCTGAGGCTTGGATTTTAAGAAATTCAAATCCAAAGCAACCTCTTGTGATTGAGAAGGCGTCACGAGAACCAGCTCCAGAGCACCCTAACCGTGCCCCTTGCCTGTGTGGTTCTGGGATGGGAAGAGGGAATGGTCAGCTGCTGAGCTCATCCCTTCCATGAGTGATGTGGGGAGCTTGGGGAGATGAGTAATCCTGGCAGGGAAGGATGCAGGGAACACGCAGAAAGTGAACGACCTTGATCCTCTCCCCTTGTCCAATGCAGGGCACCAGGAGGCAGCTTTCCCTTCAGCAACCCACTCCCAAACCACCCTGAGTTTTCCAGGGCCAAAGCAGATCCCGCTGGAGCAGCATCCCCTAGGAGATGCAGGCAACTGAGCTCTTGTGGGAAGTGCTCTAAAATCCATCTGACAGCATTCTGGGAACCTTCCAATTTCCAGCCAGACTGTATCTGTGCCACTTTAACCCCATTCTTCCTACACAGACAGCATTTTTCTCCTTCTCTGATATTCATTATTTGGATTGGGATCCTACCCCTGCAGTGCCTGGAGATTCTCAGCAGGAAAGTAATTTCTTACGTCTCATGTCCACACAGAAATTTTGGGAAGCAGGACCAGAGCAATTCCAAAGGCCCAGGAGGAAGGATACACTTGTGACCACCCCCTGACAGCATTATCCAGTGGGGCCATGGTGGGACACATTGCTCTGCCGAGGAGCTGGGAAAGCCTGCAGTGCCTTGCAGGATGTAGGCACACGTGACAAATGGATAGAGAGATGTGGGCACAAGTCTCAACAAGGAAAATTCCCACCAGGCTATGGACAACATTCCTCTGGTGGGATCACAGCCCTTGGAGATCCTCAACACTCGCCTGGTCAGGACATGATCAGCCTCTTCCAGCTTTGGAGCCTTCTGGGGGCAGGGGCTGGATGGGAGGCTCCAGGTGTGTCCCCTCGTCCCACCCCCCTAACTCCAGAGTTCCTCTGCCAGCTCCCAGATGGGAGAAGGGCAACAACTTTCCACTCTGCACTCAGGAGAGACCCAGGCAAGAACACCAAGATTAAGCTGACCTCCCGTCAGGCCTAATGTCCCCAGTCTGTCCCCGAGGGAATGGCTGAGCAGCGGTGGCGGAGGCTGGGACACACAGCAAGAGCTTCATCATAAAACCAACACCTTTAATCAACTCTGTCAGTGATGAGCCCTCAGGAGGCTCTTCCCACACCAGGAGAGGACGCCCTGGAGGCAGCTGTCCTGTTCATGTAATGCAGCTCTGACATCCCAAGGACAAATGTCCTACAGGAAGGCCGGCTCCGGCAGCAGGACATACAGGGCGTGTCGCAGCCTGGCCGGGAGCAGTCAAGCTTTGGAGGGGAGCTGTGCTTGTCTTGACCCCAGCCCTAACACAGCACCTTGTCCCCGGGCTGGAGGATGTCACTTCACAGCCCAGCAGCACCAGCACCTGCTCTGCTGGGGACAGCAGCACTGAGCTCCCTCCTAGGGCTGAGTTGGAAGTCTTTCACATCCCTAGAGCCACTTGGCTCCAGGAGAAACTGTTGGATTATTTTTTTTTCCAAGAAAACACAAGGTAACCTTTCTGGAGATCAGTATCAGTGATAAGGATGGTACTGCCATGGTGCCACCAGCACCACCCCAGTGACATCACAGTGCCACTGTGGCACAGCCGTGATGCAGCAGAGCACCATCACTCTGGCACCAGCGTGCATCTCAGCACCACCAGCACCACAAGTCCCAGTACACTGGTGCTGTGATGGTACCACCACGGTGCTGTCACGACCCCATGGCAGTGGGAAGGCTCCCACCAAGCCAGGAGCCTCCAGGATCACAGGAGTGCAGCCCAAGCACCAAGGCAAACTGGATGGCAGGTGCTCAGCAGTCACCTCCCTAGAGACCAATGGGGGGGACCCACTGCAGGGATCAGCAAGAGTTGGTGCACTGCTCCCATCCCCACAGGTGCAGTTCAGCTGCTGGAGCACCCACAAACACCCCCCTGAACCAGCCACCTGCCCTCCTTCCCATCCCAGCCTTCCCACCTGCGCTCCCACCAGGACACAGCTCCTACTCCCTCCCTTGGCAGCCAGCTCTCCCAAAGGGAAGTGTTCCAGGCCACGCTGGACAGGGCTTGGGGCAACCTGGTCTAGTGAAAGGTGTGGGCATGGGCTGGAACAAGATGGTCTGTAAGGTCTCTTCCAACCCAAACCATTCCAGGATTCTCTGAAGACAGTAAGTCTGGCACAACTGACTGGACTCCTGGGATACAAAAGAGGAGTGGGATCAGAAATCCATCCCATTCTGCTGTGCCATATTTTGACTGTACTGCTTCTGGCACAGCCAGGGCTGGCGTCAGTCAGACCAAGGATCAGTGTGGTCTTTCCCTAAGCACCACGATAAACAGCCCTTCAGAACAGACCCCTAACAAACTGTGCTGGAGTGAATCATGTTCTCCCTCGGTGGGTTTCCAGGGGCGCCGTTTCTCCCTCTGGCTGCTCCAGGCTGCTCTCCAGCTGCGCGCAGCAGCACGGCACAGCCTTGCTCAAAACCCCCTGCTAAACCCTGACCAGCACTGGTCAGCTCTTCTCCCCCGTGCTCAAGAAGAAAAGCCCAAGAGCCCATTTCTCCCCTATTTTAAAAGCACCACAGAGCTTCCCCAGATCCCAGGAGACCCCAGGAAGATAGCTGATGTTCCCCATGGGCAAGCCGTCCTAAACAGGGTGAGCTGATGAACTTTGTGACCTAGATCAAGGCGTGGAGACCCTCAGGGAGCCTTTTGGGCTGTTTGTAGGGAGATGCTGCAGGGGCCGGGCATTGTGCTGCCCCGAGGTGCCCGGGTGCTGCCTGCAGGGGCTGGTTCCTCCTGCAGTGGAGGTGCCCCAAGCCCCCCAGGGCTCCCCAGAGAGGGCAGGGGATGCTCCGGGAGGGGGTGGCAGTGAATCATGTCCCTGCACTGCCTGCAGAGCCATTGATGCTGCCGGAGCGGGGAGATGCCGCAGGGATGGCTCAGCCTGGGCTGGTGCAGGGCTGTGCCTGCTCCAGGTGGGCTCTGCCCAGCGCTGGTCCCGTCAGGGCTCCGGCGAGACCCCGCACCAGCTCCAGCGTCTTCCAGGGCAGAGGCAGCTGGAAATCCCTGCTGAGGGCAGCGAAGGCTCCCTTCTCTGGCGCGGCTCCCAGCCCCACGGGGATGGGTTTGTGGGTGGCTCGGCCGCAGCCCCGCGCTCCCAGTTCCCCGTGCCCGTCCCGTCCCGAGGGACCCCCCCCCCGCCTCTCCCCCAGAATGAGCAAACACCCCGACCCCCGCCTTACCTGGGGGGGTCTGTCTGTCCGGTCCATCGCTCGCAGCGGCCTGACGAGCTCCGGCGAGGAGTGAACCCGCTGGGGGTCCGGCGGGGGGACGCGGGGGCTTCCCGAGGGCTCTTCCCGGGGCTGGGGTGCTCCGTCCCGCTCCGACGCCGGGGACAGCTGGCAGCCGGCCGTGTCACCCCCCGCGCCTTCACGCGTGTCCAGCTCCGGGCGGGTGGAGGCGGCGGGGGCAGCGCTCTGCCCCGGGGCCGCGCTGGGCACGGCGCGCTCCGGCTCCTGCATGGCTGGGGCAGGGCTGGGCTCACTCCGCACCGGCCAGGGCTGCCCGGGGCGTCGGCAGCC
>VZRQ01011047.1:160448-171364 GCA_013397975.1 Machaerirhynchus nigripectus | reverse complement strand
GGCAACGCCGCGGGAGCGGGGTCTGGTGCCTATTGATGAGGCGGCGGCACGGGGGGGGCGGCCGCGCTCATCCCGCATCCCCCCGCACCGCACCGCACCGCACCGCCCCCGCACCCGGGGCCGGGGAGCCTCGGAGCCCCGCACGCCGCCGGGGTCGGGGTTTGGGGACAGCACCGGCTCGAGACCCTGCTCGGCTCTGCCCGAGGGCTGCTCAGCTCTGGCCCCGGATACCCGACTCCGGCCCCAGGATACCCAGCTGTGCCCCAGGGATGCTCAGCTCCGTCCCGGGGATGCTGAGCTCTGCCCCAGGAATATCCAACTCTGCCCCAGGGACGCCGGATTCCGTCCCAGGGACACCTGGGTCTGCCCTAGGGATGTCCATCTCTGCCTCGAGAATGCCCAGTTCTGCCCCAGGATGCCCGTTCTGCCCCAGGGATGCCCGACTTTGCCCTGGGGATGCTCAGCCCTGCCCTAGGATGCCTGATTTGCTGCAGCGATGCCCATCTCTGCCCCGGGGATGCTCGACTTTGCCCTGGGGATGCTCAGCTCTGCCCCAGGATGCCCGGTTCTGTCCCAGGCGTGCTTGCACACCTTCCTTCCGTGTAAGCTCAACCTCGGTACCTCCCTGGCACACCGTGCTGGAAACAACCCTCTTCTGACAAGGGCTGGGCCCCTCCTGCAGCACTCCCGGACAAGAGGCAGAGGGTGGTGCGGGCACGGAGGGAGGGGGTGGCTGATACGATCCTTGGCGACAGGAGCTCGCAGCATAACGCCACAGCCGAGAGGGCACTGCCATCCCTGAGCACACGGAGCAGGCAGACGCGTGCTCTGTCTCTCTCTGCTCCTCCCTGCCGTGTTGTGTCTTTGACGAAGATCACACCATACCTCAGGCTGCACAGTGTTAGTGATGCTCAGGGAAAAGCCACTGGGCCACCCTGGGGGGCATCTGTCTGCCCCTGCTCCCCAGCCCCACTCAGTGCTTGAACCACTGCAGAGCAAGATTTGCTGATCCCAAACCCAAGAGGGCTTGACGATCCCCAAACCCCTGAGCAGCTGGGACAGGTCCTGCCTCCCCACGTCCTTGTGTGTGGCAATAGCTCTCAGTCTCACTGCTGGTGCCTCCCTGCTGCGCCGTGGGGGTGGCATTTGGCATCTCACACGTGCTGCTCCCAGGAGAACCTGCCTGGGACACCAGCTCCAGGGGAGGTACCGTGGGGGTCTTTAGTCTATCAGACACCACTTTGTAGGCACCTCCTTTGAGCAGCTTCTCCAGCCCATCCAGATGTGCAGATGTGTCACCTCTTGAACCCAGTGCCATCGCCTGTGTGTCACCTCTGCCTGAGCCCAGGCAGCACAGGCAAGTCACCATCAAGACAGTAAATTCCCTCCTGACTGCAGTGGGATTAAGACCCACTTGGATGGGTCCTGTGTGTGGGGAGTTGCCACGGGGTCTGGCAGAGTCTCTCTCACCTCTGGGTGTGGCTACAAGTCACCTCTCACAGCATGCAGGACTCTGCCACCCCACCTGAATCCCAGATCTCTGAGCCCATTCCTAAGGGGTGTTTGTGTGTGGTGGGGGGGAAGCCTCAAGCTTGTAATGAGCAGAAAATGCAGCCAACAGACCAAAGGGAAGATTCCAGAAAACTGATCCCACCTTCCTGTGCTCTGATACTCATGTACCTTCAAACCACCAGCTTACATGACTCCTTCTGCTGCAGGAAAGGGTCAGGAGAGATCCCACCATCTCCCACCTCTCAGATCCCCTCAGTTCCTGCCCACGACTGTTCCCCTGGCAAGGTACCAGGCAGGCTCTGCAGGTGCTGAACCGGTGTGTGGAAGAATGCCCAGGCACTGCTCAGCTCCCCGTCGAGACAGAACAAGCAGGTTTCCTTAGAAGGAGGCAGCAGCAGTGGGAGGAGAGAAGTGCCCTAAAAAGATCTTGTGTGGCTGCACAGCCTTCTCAGAACCCTGGCTTGTTCCGTGCTTCCACTGCCCTGCGCTGCTCTGCTTGGCTCATCGGGGACGTGCTGCCACCACTGAGCGCCTTTCCCCTCGTCCCACTCATCTGTGCCAGACCCACCTGGCTCCACGGCACTGCCGGGACCTGCTGCCCTGGAGAAAGAGGGGCCAGGGATCCCCCAGGCTCACATCTGGATCACCCACAGCCTCCAGTGAAAGCTCCAGTCAGGTGAGCTGAAGGACGGGGTGTCCACACCCCCCACACCATTCCTGGGGAGAGGATATCTCCTGGAGCCCTGAGCTTGGGAAGCTGGAGATGATCTTTCACACCTTGGCCAGCCTACAGCTGGATAAGTCCTTAAAGTCTCCTTAAAAAGGAGAGAGGAAAAATTCACCTGGGTAATTGAAGACTCAGTGGCTCAAGAGCTCCCTGAGCTGTGAGTCACTAAGTTCTCGTGAGGGCTATGGGGATGGGGTGCTACAGATCCCCTTGGTCCTCCAAGTCACCCAGGGATCTGCCAGGGGCTGTGCTCCCTGCAGAGGAGACCTCAAAAGATCCTTGGAACTCTCCCAGGACAGGGGAAACCACAGGCTCAGGGAAAGGAGGTGATGATGTAGAGAAAATGATGAGAAACAGTGGCATTGGAGAGCTCCAGATCAACAGCTCAAATGTGGGGAGATGACAAAGGATCCCAGGAGAGCCCTCCAGCAGCTCCCCCTGCTCTCCAAAGGTCTCCATGGAGCCAGGCCTGTGCCATGTGGTGCAGGGACAGGGATCCAGGTGCTCCCTGTCCTCTCCGTCAGGGAGCAGCAAGGGTAGGGCTGCTCCAGTGGGCAGCAAAGGGGAACCCAGGTGTGATCCAGCACACACGGTGTCCTCAAACCCCAGAGAGCCATCCCAGAGCTTCTGGGCAGGACAGTGGTAATGGGGTTCCTTGGCAGCCCCAGACAAGATCAGATGAACCAGGACAGGGGCCCCAGCCAGGACCAGGTGGAGACAGAGTTGGGACTACAGGTAAGGCTCCAGCAAAGCTGGGTCCAGCCAGGTGCAGGGCCAGAGAGAAGCTGGTTGGTCTGGGCTCCAGCCAGCACAAGAGGCTGGAGACAAGATTCTTACAGAGATGATGTGAGGAGATCAGACCCCACAGAGCTTTACCTACATAAAAGCTCAGCCAAGGCCTGAAGAACCAAGGCTGAGCCTCACTGATGCTCCTGGCCCAGCACCTGCAGGTCCTACAGGCAATTAAGTCCAGTTAGCGCCTGATGAGTCCTCCTGAGGTCCTCCCCTGGTTTTGGGGATTCCAGCAGGCACTGGAGCGGGTAGTGGGAGCTCTGCTGTGATTTCAGCTGGGAAAGAAGCACAAGAATGAGCATGAGGGGCCAAAGCAGCCCTGAGGGAGGTCCCCAGGGTGTGGTGACAGTGGTGTGTGTCAGCACTCAGGGGCATCTCCAGGCTGAGGTGATTGGTGGGTGCCAAGCCATTCCCACCCTCTTTCCAGCAGTTCCCTGGGAATGGCTCCAGCACACGATCCCTCCTGTCTCTGTGCTCAAGCATCGCTGGTTGCTGCAGGGACATGCAGTAACACGAGTGGGCACCTGCTCTGCCAGCAGACCCCTCCAGCTCCCATTCCCACCTCCTGAGCCTGAGGTCTGATGTGTCCTGGAGCAGCTCCAAGAAGGAGATGCACATGGCCACATTGCTTGCAGTCGCTCCTCCCCCTGGCCCTGCCATCCCCAGCAGCACATGGACACTGGTAGGGAATGGCTCCACTCTCTGGAGCAGCACTGGGATGGAACCCCTGTTAAAAACAACCTAGAAAAGGAGTGTGCTGGGCTGGCCCTGCCAGGGGTCGCGGTGAGCCCCAGCCATGGTAGCCCCAGACAGCGTGGCGTGGCGTGGCGTGGCGTGGCATGGCGTGGCGTGACATGGCATGGCGTGGTGTGACATGGCATGGCATGGCGTGGCGTGGCGTGGCGTGGCGTGGCGTGGCATGGCGTGGCGTGGCGACACCAGTTCAGGCGCTGGGGCTGTGCAGGAGAGCCTGGCAAGAGCCTGGCTGGACCCTGTCAGTCCCTACAGCCCTTCCAGAACCATCCTGAGAGTGCTGGGGTGGGTACCCACCCCCCCCAGCCCTCAGAGGGGTCTCAGTCCCAGGCCCTGCCCTGCTTGGGGCGTTTTTGGGTCAGCAGAGCAGCGGGGCCTGGGAACCATCCAGCCTGTGTGGCACCAACCAGGGAACGGATGAACACAGAGAGGTCCGGCAGAGACTGTGGGAGCTCACCCCAGCAGAGACAGGACGTGTTTCCTTGCAGGAACCTGCTAAAATGCCTTCAGGATGGAGGGAGGGTTGAAAAACTGGAAGGTTTTATTTAAAAAAAAACAGGAAAAAAGTAGCAGTTTCTGTTTTGCTGCTCTCAGCAAGAACCACATTTCCAACCGTCTCTCCCAGCAGCGACCACGGAGTAGTAGCTGTAACCACAAGAGTCCCTGGTCATGAAACTTGGATATTTATCCTTCCTAATACTTGAGTACACATTATTAGGAGGTGAATTTTCAAAGCTTTTGCATGTTAAAAATGTGAACTTGCCTTTCCCTCCCGGCGCTCACAAACCGAAAGCTGCTCAGGGCAGTCCGCAGTGGCTGCTTGGGGTTGTTTTTAGCCCTTTTTCGTTTTTACTGTTTAAAAACTCGTCTCCTTGTGACCATGACGACAGTTTTGGTTTGATTTTTTTTCCTTCCACATCCCCTTTGAACAGCCACAAAGCCAGGGAACGTGGGAAAGCTGGGACAGCAAGGAGAAGTAAAACACCCCAGTCCTTTCTGGACAGCCCAGTGAAAGAAAAATACCACAAACTCTTAACCCCCCCCCAAATGATCCTGAGATCAGCACAAGAAGTTTTACAAAACGTAAAAACTTTCCACTGATATTTGGGCTCAAAAAAGAAAAAAAAGTATTTTAAATATATTTTTTTACTGTTTTTAGATGCTCTCTCCCACGGCCAGGACATGGGGAGTCAAAGCCAAAGGGAAGATGCCTGAAGGGCTTTTGGGAGCTGACTTTTGGGAACAAGGACCAAACCTCCTCTGTGGAAGCTGGGTTGGTTTTAGACCCCCAGGAAATACAGGCCAGGGGTGTGTGGCTGGAGGGAGACTGGGATTGCAGGAGGATTTTTTGGCTTCACGTGGCCTTGTGATCACGGCTGGGGCTGCCACGGGACACAGCAGCTTTGCTGGTGACCCTCAAGGGACTGGAGGGACAGTCCTGTGTCGGTGGGCTGAGATTTGTCTGCCACCACCCCCACCCTTGGTGTCCCCAAGGCTCCCCAAGGCTCCAAATCCGGGATGACCCCACTGCACGTGGCCCTGGGCACGGCAAGGAGCTCTTCCCCAGTTCTGCACTTCCCAGGAATTGAATAAAAAAATCCACAAGTCAACACCGGAAGAGTTTTATTGAGCAGTCCCTCACCCCGCTGAACCCAGCAATCACCAGCAGCCCCACTTTGCCTCCCCGGCTGCACGTGGCCACCCCTGCCCAGCTCTTCCCAGGGCTTCACCACGTGGAAAATGAAGATGGGGGAAAAACGTGCATCGGAGGCTCTGCTGCCTACCTGGCCTCCCGCTCGCTCCAGCGGGACGGGTCCCCTCAGTGGCACTAAGGGACACTGGGCTGGCGGCCCCTCCCGCCCACGCGGCCGTCCCAGGGGCCGGGGGACACGCGGGGACGAGCAGGGTGTCCCCAGGGAGGGCGGTGGAGCTCGGGTGCTGCTGTGAGCCAGGCAGGGCCCGTTGGCGGCTCTCGGCCCGCGCGCGGCTCCCGACGGGCTCGCGGGTCCCGGCGCTGCTCCGTGCTCTCTTCTCCGTAGCCCACAGTACACTCATCCATAAAGTAGGAAACACTACACCCTGCAGTGCTGTTTAGTAGTGCTTTCTACTTTATGGGTGACTGCACTGTCTCTCAGTCGCTGTCGGCGGCCGCTCTCCTCCGGCGTGCAGCTCCTTCCCCGCGCGGGGCCACGGCCGCGCCCCACACGGCCCCGCCACGGGCCCCCTCCGGCCTCGAGGGGCCGGGGACGGGAATGGCAGGTCTGGTCTGGCCCCGGGACAGAGACAGAGTCCCTCTGGCAGTGCCACCTCCTGGGAGCCACGCCAAGCACGGGGGACATTCTTATCCCACGGGGGAGATCCTGCCTTCCGCTCCCTTGTCTCCCCAAAACCCCCACCCCGAGCACAGGGGACAGCCTCACCTTGTCCCCATCGGTGAGACCCTACCTCATACCCCATTGTCCCACCTCGAGCCCTGTCCCGGGCACAGGGGACATCCTCACCTTTTCCCCAAGGCAGGGAGGCCACTTAATACCTCATCCTGGTCGTAAGGGACAGTTTTGACTCATTCCCAAAGGAAGGACCTCACATCAGACCCCGTCCTGGTCACAGGAATAAGCTTTCACTTGTCCCTCAAGGAGGGATTCCACGTCAGACCCCATCCGGGTCACAGAGAACCCAAATGCCTGGTCCCTGTTGGTAGGGACCCCACCCCAAACCCCATCACCCCCTCTCAAACCTCATCCTGGGCACAGAGAGTGTGTTTGCTTTGACCCCATGGGGACACCTCCACCTCATACCCCATCCCATTCCCAAAGGACCCCCTTGCCTTGTCCCCACATGGGACATTCCACCTTCAACTCCATCGCTGCCCTTCAGACCCCATCCCGGTCTCAGAGGACCCCCATGTCTGGACCCCAAGGGTGAGATCCCACCTCAAACTCCATCTCTGTCTCTCAAATCCCATCTGCATCACAGAGGGCCCACCGTGCCATGTCCCCATGCGGGGACCCCACCTAAATGGCACCCTGGCCACAGAGAGCTCCTCTGCCTTGTCCCCGTGGTGGCGAGCCCAGGGCAAACGCCATCCGTGTGACAAGTACCCCTGCATTGCCTCGTCCCCATGGTGGAGATCCTATGGCAATGGGTCCCTCTAGAAATGTCCTCATGGGGACCCTCCTTGTTCCCCCATCCTTTACTGAAGCCCCCTTGGCCCCATCCCCCTGCCCCACGGCCACAGGAGCTCCATGTCCCGGCGCTCCCCTTGGGCCCCCCTTGCCCCATCTCCCAGACACATGGAGATCCTCTGGATGCCCCCACGGCCCTTCGGGGTCACCTGCAGGTCCCCACGGTTGAGACCACCCAGCCCCAAGAGCCTCACCTGCCACACCAGCCTCCACGTCCACCCGGTCCCATCCCGGCTGCCACCAAAAACCCCCTGGGTGTCACTTCTGCTTCGGGCACTTCCCGCCTCCGCCCGCCTGCCAGCACGGCACCTCCTCCCCTGCCGCCGCACCGTGCCTCCCGCGGGCAGGGCCCCCTTACCTGTCATGGGCCCCAGCACCCGCTGCCCCCCTCGCGCTGGCACCAGAGCCACCGCTGCCAGTGCCCCTGGACACCCTGCGCTGCTCCTCCAGCGCCGCGTGGGCGCCTCGATGGGTCCCCCGTTACCGGGCCGGGGCGCGGGCGGCCTTCGCTGGGCGCCGGTGGCACACGCCGGGTGTGGCGGCGAGCGCCAGGTGCTGGTGGCCGAAGCCAGGTGCCGGTGGCCTAGGCCAGGTGCTGGTGGCCCGTGCTGGGTGCCGGCGTCGCGGGGTGCTGCACAGGGTGCTGGCCCGGGAGCAATGGGCCCCTGCGGGGCGCGGGGCTGCTTTTAACCCCATCCTGCCCACGTGGCCCGACCACAGGAAGAGCCGTCGCTGCGGAGCAGATAACGGTGCCGGTCCCACCCAGCGCCGCCCCGCAGCCCGACCGCAGCCGGCCCAGCACTGGGCAGGAAGCACCAGCCGGTTACGCTCTCCTGGGCTTTGCTGCTGACGGCGACAAACATGTTTGTGCTGAAAAAAAAAAAAAAGAAGAAAGAAAGAAAGAAAGAAGGGGGAAAAAAAAGGTGTTTGCACAGGGTGACAGTAACTGAATCCACCTCCCACGGCTGCGCGGCTGCAGCACGGGCCCGTCACCCCGTCCTAGCGGTGGGACCTGCGTGGGAGCAGCTCCTGCCCACGGAGGGTCCAGCAGCCCGTGGCGGGGCCGCAGGGCTCAGGGGCGGCCTGGTCGTGGGGGTGAAGCAGTGGGGACACAGGTGCCAGCGAGTCACGGGCCCTAAACCCGCATTTTAGGAAACGCATTGCGCAAGAAGCTTCCTGGAGCCTCTCACTCCCTCAGGGCTCTGCAACGCCAACCTTCCCCCGGCCCGGGCAGCTGTGGTGACCAATAGGGATGTGAGGCCCCGGGAAGAAAACCTAAAGCTGGGTTTGGAGGTTGGCACGTCCAGGTCGCAGTGGCCCTGGTGACGGCACCGGGACGGTGCTGGGACACGGAGCGGGAGGATTTGGGATGCCAGCACCGCCCTGTCCCAGTGCTAGGGGAAGCCCACCACTAAACTAGATCAAAACCTACAAACTAAATCTCCAAAAGTGACTGTGAAAGGGGCCATGTCTGTTCCTGCACTGGTTTTCATGTGCCTCTGCAAAAGGCTCCTTTTTAGGCCAATGCGATTCACTCTCAACGTTGATAATATGGACGGAAATGTATAAAAAACGGTACTGGTGAGGTTTGCAGGAGACAGGGGGAGAGCAAAGCCAAAAATAACCGAGCAGCAGCACAAGCAGAAGTGATTTGACTTGAGCTGCACATGTGCTGATGGCAGCAGGTAAAAGAGGCTTCAGGAAAGAGGGAATTGGCTGGGAAGCCCTTTCCAAACCGAGGATGAGCTGGTGGAAGTTTCAGTGGAAAAACCAAACAGAACTGGCTGGAGTGAGCCCATCCACCAGCCCAGCAGCCCTGTCCCTGTGCCTTGGCCTGCCAAAGGCTGCCCTGTCTCCCACCCTCCCCCGGCCCTGTGCCCATCTCCATCCCTTTATGGTCACGGGGCTGGGCACACTGTTCCCTGTGCTGGAGAGAAATTCAGAAAGGAATGTCAGTGGTGTTGGTGATGTCTCCACAGGGCTCTTTCGGCAGCTCTGAGCCCAGGAGCGTCGCTCTGCCTCGCCAGGGGCCTGTGGTAAGCAGCCACTCATCCATGGCAGAGGCTTCCATGTGCAGGCTGGGTCCATGGGGCGGCCTCCTGATGCCAGGTGACTTCGGGTGCCTCCCAGACTGGCCCTCCTGGGGACCTGAAGTGTGTAAATATCATTTTTGGTGTGAACCACAGAATATCCTCACTTGGAAGGGACCCACAAAGATCATCAAATCCAGCTCCTGGCCCTGCACAGGACACCACAACAATCCCACCCTGCGCCTGGGAGCAGATTGTTGCCAAGCCAGAGACCATCCTGGAGACATCCCCCAGTGCCATCAGCCACCTCCGTGCCATGGGATAGTCCCCAGCAGTGGTGGGTGCTGTCACTGGGGGTGAAAGTTGCACAGGGTACAGGCAACCGCACTCTTACAGCAGAGAAAGGAGCCTTTTAGGGGGCAACCAGAGAGAGATTTGGCCCCAGAGGTGCTGCTGAGGGACTTTCCCCCATGCTCCAGGGTCAAGGCCATGTTCCTGGCTGATGACAAACTGGTCCCTGGTAAATAACTGCAGGCTGGGAGGAGGAGACAGGGTGAGAAGTCAGGCCCAGTGAGGAAATCTCTGTTTGAAGCTGACCATGTGGCAAAGCAGGATGAAGATATTTCCCAGCAGAGGCGGCTGGGGGAGCTTGCACCCAAGGACAAGATGTCAGGGGAGAGTGAAGCACATGGCCAGGGCCGGGATGTGCAGGATGGCAGCGGGGAGGGAACTGCACCTTCCCAAAATGGGGTCCCAGCAGAGCCCTGCCCAGCACCTGCCCGTGCTGCTGAGGGGCCCAGCAGAGGGGCCACAGGCGCCTTCCCAGCAGAGAAGTGGGGGGAGGCGACGCTTCCTCTTTCCCCAGCCCAGCACGGATGGGGTATATGACATGTTGTGTCCTGAGCTGGTTTCCTTCTGCCTGCACTGGTCTCAGAAAGGAGGAAATCAGCAGATCTCATTCCTAGGGCTCTGACGAGGTCTCTGAAAGTCTCCAGCTGATGATGAACTTACCACGTTGCCCAGCCATTCGTTAATTTTACTGGCTAGCAAACCAGGCTGCAGGAATTCCCACCCCAGCCCTTGGCTCTGGATCATTTGGTCCTGCTCCACTCGTGTCCATCTGAAGGAGCTCCAGGAGCTTTTTGGGGTCGGGGGAGGCTGAAACAGCTGCGTTTCCTCCCCTGGGAACCTCATGAGAATATCCGGTCCCCAGCTTTCCCGAGGCCCCTCTCCACACCTCCCCACCTGCTCGGCATCTTCCGGGGCCTTGCTGATGGACCCCAGGTGCTGCTGCCCAGGGTGCAGCTCCCTGAGACAAGCCACGTCCCCCGGAGGCAGCGCTGCCCACGCTGCCCTCCCTGCCCTCCCCTCGGGGCCCGCGGGTGCGGGGCAGACACTGCCACGCACCCCAACATTTCCTGCACACGGAGCACCGCGGGTGCCTGGCTGCCGCCCTGCAGCCCCGAGTCCGCTCCGCCCGCAGGGCTGTTCCTTTTCCAGTAACCCTGCCGGTATCGGGGAGCGCAGGGAGCGGGAGCCGGGCTCGGGGCAGCGGCGGCGCCGGGCGCAGCGCTCGGCAGGGGGAAGGGCCCTTGTCGGGCTGCGCAGCCGAGGCGCTGCGAAAGCGCTGATAGTTCTTATCGGCCCTGCAGCAACTTCCCCTCCTCGCCTGCGGTTGCGGCGCTCGCTGCCGGCAGGGGAAGTGCTGCCCTCGGCCCCAGGGCTGGAGGAGACGAGCTCCAGCCGGCGCCTCAGCCCGGCCTGCGAGCCCCGCTCGGTGCTGGGGACAGCGCTGCCCCGCCACGCTCAGTGATTCCCACCCTCCCGCACCGCACAGCTCCCGTCCATCCCACACCCCACAGCTCCCGTCCATCCCGCACCCCACGGCTCCCGTCCATCCTGCACCCCACAGCTCCC
>VZRQ01011047.1:90432-151481 GCA_013397975.1 Machaerirhynchus nigripectus | reverse complement strand
CGGCCTGGGCCGGGGACCCTCCCCGCGGGGCTCCTCCGCCAGCGCAGCCCCGCGCACAAAGAACAAACGCAGGCAGCAGACCGGTACATGGATAAATATATTAGTAAATAAATATATTTCTGAGCACATCAGCATATTCACACATCTTTGTGTTTATCGGACATAAATACAGTTTTGCATATATATAAAACGTATTCTTCCTTTTTTTTTTTCTGTGTGTGGTGTTTGGTATTTTTTTTCCTGGGTCATAATTTATTCCGAAGCCCCGAGAGCCGGGACAGACTCAGCAAAAAAACCCAAACGAAACAAAAAGCAACAAGAAAACGAACCGATATTCACATTTCCAAAGGATCTGAAGGGTCTGTGTGGGAGGGGAGATAGCCAGCCAGCCCGACCACATGCCCAGTTCAGGGGGTGGGAGCTCTGGGGAAGGGCTGGGCCTTCAGTTTGGACAGCGGGAGCTTGGGATGCTCTGGCTTCCGTCGGTTTCCGGCTGTGACTTCGGATGAAAGGGAGGAAAATGAACCGTGTCATTGCAGGGATGCTGGAGAAATTCCGTGGTGGAGCCCACAGGCACCGAGCACTCAAAAGCACCACCCAGAAGCCAGCGCTAAAGGAACTGTGAGGAACCATTCCCTGTTTTCTCAGATACCGCTTCTTCCCTTCCAGGCAGCCAAGGACAATCATCCAACTACTGAAGAGGATCTTTCAAACCCGCCTTCCCAGAGAGTCCCTCCCTCTCCTCCCCCTGAGCCCCCACCGAGGCAAACCTGCACTCCAGCAGTTTGTACGTGAAAAGGAGCAGCAGCATAAGGTGAGGAAAGGGAGACACTTGGAAGCAGGCATTGCCCTGGCAGCCTGGTAATACTGCAGTGGGGAGTGCAGAGGGTGCACGAGTGCTGACCACTTTCCCAAAGAAGCTTGTGGCTCGAAAATTCAGGAATCTCCTCTTTTGTTAGGGATAAGGAGGGAAAAAGAGGACTTTAGAGCTGCACTTGTTCCTCTGAGCAGTGAAATGCATCCCTGGAGGCTCTCTGCCTTCCTGACTCCTAAAGAAAGCAGTGGGAGCACCCTGGCTCTGAGCCCTCCAGGGTGGTCAAGGACATGGGGAGTGGGTTCAGACAAGCCATGGACCAGGAGCACAAGAAGCCGAATTGGGGTGAATCCAGATCCGCTCCTGGATTTTTCCTCTAGTTTAGGACTGACTTCTCTGCACGGGAGAAAACATCTGAGCTTGTGTCTTCTGCTTGCACTGTAGGACAAGTGAGAGCCTGCAAAGGTCTAAATGTAATTCTGCTCGGTTCTTTGATGAAAGAAATTCATCTCTTCCCTAGACTGAGAGGTCCCACAGGGCCTGGTCACAGGAGACAAGGAAGGAGCACTACAAGGGAATAATGTTGGGTTTAAAACAGTGCTATTGGCTGATCACTTGACTGTCAGGGACTGATTAGCAGCTGGGACAAAGATGCCTTTTTCGAGGATTAAGGGCAGCAAACCCCGTAAAAAGCTTTCCCACCAACAAAGGATGGCAGAGGATTATCCTGAACTGGGACTGCATCACCAGAGCGCTCTCTTGAGAAGCTGCTGCTTCAAAGGAAGACATGGGAAGCTTTACTGAGCAGATGGGAAATCTGTCCCTGCATCAAGGTTCAAACTGTTAGGAGTTATCTTCAGCTCTGGTGTTGTCTCCTCACCAATGCTTCCCTGTGCTTGGAAGCACTTGGTGCCATAGGAATGTGCACTTCACGTGGGAATCTGGCTGATTCTTTGGCCTGACTGATCATTTAGGGCAATGAACTTGACAGGAATTCTTTGCTGTTTGAAAGCTGCATGGGTTCTATGTATTTTGAATTTGGCAGGTTTTATTTTGCTTGAATGTCTTCAAATTATGAGATGTAGGAAATAAGAACNGTAATACACCAGACCCTGATGCTTTCTCAAGTTTTCTCCCTAAATCATCAAAATGTTGGGAAAGACAGAACCGTCCTTTTGAAGGATCATTTCAGGAGCCTCAGAAATATGAAGTTAAGGCTGGGTGATGGATAGGGCTCTGCTCTGCATTTATTATGGAAGCTTTTGCTGGGAGTTTTTGCTGTGTCTTGGGGCAATGAGAGGAAGGAGAGAAGCAGGAGCCACGTGAACTCCAGGATTTTCTGTAACTCCTGTGATGGGGACATCTGAGATATGTTTGAAATATGCTCTCAACAGGGTTGGCCATGACAGCTATTTGAGGGTAGGTGGAGGAGTTAGAGGGTGAGAGACTTGTTCACACTGCCAGATGAGAGGGTGGATTCTTTGCAATGGAAAGAGTCTGACCCAGCTCCTTCCCAGAAATGCTGACGTCCCTGTGTCTTCCCCTCTCCTGCTGCTGGCAAACACAGCCAGTGGCTGAGACGGCGTCAGCTGAGGGACACTGAGGTGACCAAAAGTGGTGAGAGCTCTCTGTTTCCACTGAAGTCGGAAGCAGCACCTTGCAGGGCAGCCCTGTGAGCGGTGAGATGGAGAATAGCTTGATCCTGTGTCTGAAATAAGCATGGAAAAGTTAATTGAAGAAGTCTGGCTTTTGACCTAAGTGAGGAAATGAAGTCAGGAGCTACCAGGCCACAGAAAGTAATTTCTGCAGCTTTTGGTCTCGAAGGCTTGTTTATTTTTGCAGTGTTTAGCAAAACCTTCTGTGGCATGAAGATGCCAAAATAGCAGCTTGCACTCACTCGGTGAGCTCTCCCTGGGAGCCCTGCCCGGCTCGGAGCGGTGCCGCGGGATGCCGACGGGCTGCCTGTGCCCTCCGCAGAGACGGGCCCGGAGAGCAGCGCTCTGTGTCTGTGGGACCTCGGGGCCTGGGGACGTGTCGGGAGGCCACGAGCGTCCCACTGCTCTTGGCAGTCCGTGTCTCGGCGGGGCAGGGGTGGGCAGAGCCAGATGTGAGCAGCTCCACGAACATCTGTGTCCGCTCCAGCTCCCAGTGAGCGAAAAGGCCAGGGTTTTATTAAACTGAGTGTTCATGAACATCCTGGACCTCCTCTTCAGATCCTGCATTCAAAGAAAAGGAGAAAGAAAAGTGTCAGCTACACCTGGCTGAACATTCCCAGGCTCTGCAGCTGCTGGGGCCCTGACTCTGCAATCCAGAGAACACATGCTGCAGGAAAAACCACTAAGTGAAAGCTACTAAAAAAGCCACTAAGCCACTGGAACAGGCTCCCCAGGGAATGGGCACGGCCCCGAGGCTGCCAGAGCTCCAGGAGTGTTTGCACAATGTCCTCAGGGGTGCACAGGGTGGGATTATTGGGAGGTCTGTGCAGGGCCAGGGACTGGACTGGATGATCCTTGGGGGTCCCCTCCAATTCAGGATATTCCATGATTCTACGAAGTTTCTCCCAGTTTTTCAGAGGGGATTTTCTGGCCACCTCTCAACCATTTTATTCCTCTAAGGTGAAGTACAATAAAACCTAAAGATAAGACATCAAGGTAACTCCTTAAATATTTCAGAGGAGGCAGGCTAAGGGCACCCAGGATTCACATCACTACTAGGTGTTTGCTTTTGAGGCTTTTTGATGTTTGCTCTTTGTGAAAATCTGTACAGCTGACTGAAAAATTACTAGGAATGGAAAATAACAGCAATTCATATCTCACAGAGCCAGGGTGCAACAGAAACTCCAGGCAGTAAGAGCAGAGAGCAGTGATGCAAGACAGGAATGACACATGTTCCACAGTGTTCGAGAGGTTGCACAAACTGCTTCTGAGTCCAGCTCAGGCTCAGGCTCTTCCCCAGCCCCTTCCACCTGGGGAATTATCAGCAGGCAGGTGCTGAGCAGTTTTGTTGGAGCCATCCAACAAGAGGGCTGCCTAAAAAGGTGCACCCAAGTCACTGCTCCAGACAGCCCCTTTCTCTCCACATCACTGCCTGTTGTCACACAGACCACGGTCCCTTCGCAGAGACGTCTCTCAAGCCTGCCTACAACTCTTACACAAGGTCAGCATAGCCCCACAAAGGCATACAGACATTATTTTTCTTACTTCCCTTTTCCTGAATGTTCCTGAGATCAAAGGAAAGAAATGCCCACATAGAGATTCATAGAGGGCAATTTAAAACAACTTTTCAGAACAGTCACAGCAAACTCTTGTCAGTTATATATCACCAGCTGTAGGAGCAGAGCCTTTAAAATTAAATACGTGGGAAGAAAACAAACACGTGAGATTCTGCTTGGAAAAATGTAGTTCATCAGTGTGGGAAAGTGAATGCACATGGTGTTACACATGTACACACGTGTGCAAGCATGGCCACAGCACCTGAAGACAGAGTTTGAGCCTATCTTGCATTTGTGACTTGAGTCACAAGTATGTGCAATCAGCCATTTCCAACTTGTCACCAGCTTCCCTTGTCACCAGCTTATGTGCAACCCGAAGAGAGACTGTCCAGCTTCAATCCCTCTGTGTTAAGATGCCTTCAGTCTCAAATAGCATTACTAAAATCTTAGCTGAAAGCTGTGCCTGCGTGAGTGTCCCCTGCTTGTGCTAAGAAAAGGTCGTGAACTGGAGAGGTGGGAGAACCTCGGCTGCTGGACTGGCCATGGCAGGGCACTGACCTGGAGCACACCTCGGTGACACCACAGAAACCGTGTTCTTTGGGTGTTAGGTTTTAAGGGTGGTCTTTTTCTGCCCTCTAATCCCTTTCCCCCTCCCTAGTAAAGATCAAAGACATGACATGAAAGGGACTCAGGATGAGCAGGAGGGAGGAAAGGGGGAGGATGCCGAGAGCGCTGCAGGAGGCGAGATTTCCCAGGGAGAGAAATCAAGAGATTTCATCAGCCTGTGCTGGAGTAATGTGGCTGTTCTGGGATGCTTTCCGGGCGTGCCGGGGCGGTTCAGGAAGCCATCCAGCTGGAATTCACTGCCAGTTGTCTGTCTTCCCTTAAGAGGATCCCTCAGTATTGCTCCAGGATTGATTCTCCAGGGACACGACTCCCAGGTGTGGTCTCTCCCAGGCAAGAGAAGAGTCAGGGATGCACCTTTATGCAAAGCCCGCCAGGCTGATGGAGGTGCTCAAGGAAGAGGCATAAACTCCAAGGTCATGCAAGGCTCTTTGGGATCATCCACAGTTATTCCCTGTGATGCCAGTGCACGGCACTGCCTGCACAGGCGGAATTTCTCCAGGGGCTGTGGACCAAGATTCAGCCTCACCTGGGAGCTGAGCTAGGTAAGCACACACCCGGAGGGTGCTGCATCCCACAGGAGCACCAGCTCCTGGAAGCCCTGGTTTAGGAACTTCCTGAGCCAGAGGGTGGATTTGCATCTCTGCATTTGCTACCTCTTGATCTGGGCTCTCAAAACCATTTTACTTCTGGCATCTACATCCCCTGGGCAACCAGCACCAGTTTCACTACACACCATGTGCTGCCTTTTGGGTGTTTTAAAGCCTCCGGTTCCCGTTTGATGCCATCACTTACTTTGTTCTAAGTACTCTCTTATCTGCCTTCTCCTCTGCTCTCCTAATTTCATATCCTCTTTTTCATATCCTCTGCTAATCAATTTTTTCCCACATGAAAGTCTCACTATTCTTTCTATTTTCTCAGAAAAACCCATCGCTGATTGTACTAGACACCTTTCTGCCCTTCCACCAAGCCTGATTTTCCCTTTCTTCTTCCACCCGTTTTGGTGACCAGGAGCTGTGAGATCACCACAGGCTTAAACAAAAAGGTACCTTCTGCTTGTCCCACATGGTTCCCAGCCAGCTAATGATAACGATGATGATGATGATAACAACAATAATGATAGTAACAATAAAGTTGTGATTTTTACTTATAAGTGGCTCTGCTCGTGTGTGGCATTTTGTGCTCCTTACAGGGGATTTCACCCACTACTCTCTCACTCGACAGCTCAGCAGCAGGGGATCCTCCTGTAACACTCTGTATCCAGTTTTAATGCTGACATCCTGATGGATTTTATATGTTATACACTTTGCTATCTCCTCTCCTTGTCCAGGATACTTATGAGCTTGCTGCAAGGCTCAGACAGTTGGAGAACTCCACTTTTCTCCTTCTCTGGGTAATTCCCCTCCATTAAGTCTGATCTGCACTCTGTCTCTTTATTTTTCAGTGAGTTATTTACCTGTGAGCACCTTCCCTTTCATCCTTTCAGAGCTGCCTTCCCCTAAAAGATCTGCCAGGTGTTATCTCTCCCTGCAAAAGCTGGGTTGCCTCCTCCCCTGGTTTTCACATTCAGCCATGTGCCTACAAGTCAGACCCTGTATTTGAATTTTTAACAATTTGCTTGGCTGGAAAGTCAAGCTCATCGTTCTGTGGCTTCAGCTATTTCCAGCTGATACTGCCCTCAGCTCTTCCTCCTGGCTCTGGGCATGGATAAGAGATTGCAGGCCACGTTCAGGATTTATCAGCTTTGTGCTTGAGCCCTGCAGGATGCCCAGTGGGTGATCTGTACCCTTGGCAATTTGTTACTCTCCACTGTGTTTCAGAAGTGCTCAAAGTGGTGATTTGATTCATGAGGGATCCTGTCACCCCCGCCCTGAACGGAGCTGTGCCAGGTGAGAACCTCCCCGAGCACTCCCCTGGTGATCACCAATGCAATAATGGCAGTTTGCTCCTCTGCTCTGCCCCAAACATCCCTCAGACCCGTGTTACTCCTGGATCCAAAGAACCCCGGGCAGCCTTCTCCCTTCTGATGGAGCTGGAAATGTTTGCACTAACAGTCTGACTTACACAAGCTGTTCACAGGAATACTCCCGGCCTGTCTCTCCACGGCTCTGCACCTCACTTGGCATCCAGCTCTGTTCTGACTTCCTTCTCCAGCCACACCTTGGCTTTGGAAGAACAGCTTCCGAGTGCCCTCCCTGCTCTGCTGCTTGACCAGCCTCTTTCTGAGGCTGTACATGATCCCTGTGCCCAAAAGCATCTTAGTCTTTTGACTGCTTATTTTAGCACTATTCTCTTAAGAGTCCCCGTCTGTGTAGGCTCCCCTTTGCAGCCTGTTATAGATACACACATACATACACTGAGGCAGTGTTCTAACCCCAGTGCCACCCTCCTTCTGCCTGGGGGCAGCTGGGGATTTTTGTGTCACTTGTCATGGGACTTCACACTCTCCTGAGTGCAGTGTCTCTCCCATGCCACCAGAAGAGACACACTCTTCCCCTCTCTGTAATTTCACCTAGGAATTACAGGGTCCCACTGTTTGCTTTTCTTTTAAACCGGGTTTCTGAAAAGTTTATGTCAAAACTTTAATTTAAAGCTAGGCTTTCTAATTCATCCACTTGTATTTTTAGCCTTATGCCATTTATCTGGAGGCAGAGATGCATTTTTCCTTGGTCTCCTTGTCTGTGTTTTGTGTCCTGCTTGTGTGGGACTGTCTGTTGAGATTGTTCTTTGCTCTTTTTTACTTCTCTGTTGATTTATACCTTTCCCAAGATAAAGAACCAATGTGATTATAACTCAGAGGTTGTGTTATGTCAACCAGTGTTTTCAGCATGGTGGCTTTTCTGCATAAGCCCTGCACAAGCTCTCTGCTCTGTCCTCTGCTCCTAATAAAGTTAAATCCTGAATCGATGTCTTCTCTCAATCTTGCAAGGGAATTCTGACTCTCTGGCTGGCCCTGAAAGCATCCACAGAAGCTACTGCAGTAAACAGACATAGATCCACAGCACTTTCAGATACATTGGTCCTTCTAAGTGCTGGAACAGGGAGGGAAGAGGGAATGAAGGTTTGGTGTGCTTGGCAAAGCAGCTGGCACTGGCTCTGGGTGGGGGTCAGAGAGGATCAGGAGGTGGGCACGGACTGGGGCCACTGGGACCATTTCCAAAGAGACAGAAGCATCCCAGCACGGACCTTGCAATGCCCTGCACCCTGTGTTAGGTGCACAGACTCCTGCTCTTGGAGCCCTCCCAGGCTCATTTGGGAGCTCAAAGCAAGCCCTGAGCAGCCTGCCCTGAGCCAGGAGGGGCCTTTCCCTGGGAGGGCATCAGCACTCAGAGCTCCCTGCAACCAGAGACATCTCTGCCCTGATGCCTCCTTATCTCTCCCACCACCAGCATCCCTGCAGGCCTTGGAAGAACCTCCCTATCACCTATCTGCAGTGTCAGGCACTTCTGCATCTGGGAAAAGTATCTGTTCCTGGGAGTCTGGGAGGCTGGAGGGCTACAGGGAGCCAGCACCATGCCCATCCAGCCTCCCCTGCCCCGCTGCCTCTGCAGCACCGGGAGCCTGGGCATGGGGTGGGGCTGGATAGACAAGCACTGGGAGGAAGTTATTATCTCTGCGGCACAATGGGCACAGTGAGTCACCAGTTTAAGGCCAGTGTTCTAAGAGAAATTAGACAGCCAGATCTGTGTTTGGTACCTAAATCAAAAGGATTTGCCCGAGGACCTGCAATGAGTCAGTGGCAGGGTGAGGAAGGGAGCCAGGCTCTGCTCCCAGCCAGCACCTGCCCCTGCTGACTCGCAGGTTGCTGCCTTCAGAGGACCTGAGAGAGCAAGACCTGGGAGCTAAACTCAGGTTCTTTCAAAGAGCTTCATCTCAAAGGCATTTTCCCTCTCTTTGTGAGAGATGTGCAGCAGTTAGGCAAAGGGCCAAACTTTAATTGCATCTGATTTCCAAAAGACACTAAAAAGCCACTCCCACGCAACAGAAGCAGGTGAGAAATGAGGGATGTGCAAATCCAGCTACTCATTTAGTCTGTTCTACTACCCTGGGCCACACACACTTCCTTTCTCACTGGTTCCAGTTAGCTGGGCTTAGCTAAAACAACTGGAGCCCAAAAAGCCTTAATGATAATGACTCTGCCAGAAAGACACCCAGACTGGTGCAAGGACACTGAAAAAAGTAGTCCCACCCCTTCCTTTGGGAGATATTCCAGCTGCTAGAGATGTTTAACTAAAATTAGCCACCTTAATTCTCAGATGCAGTATTTCAGGGTTTGGTGCACTCTTTAACATACTTGCTCATCATTCAGGCCATCACCCTCACAGGTGAGCTCTGGGATGCTCCTGCAGTCAGTGCTCCTTGTAGGAAAGCCCATCAGGAAGGTACCAGGTGTCCTGGCAGCCAGAGTTCCTTCAGCAAACCCCCCTCATTCACCTGCTCAGTGCCAGGAGAGACAAAGGCCAGACTTACCCTGACCACCCAGCTGAGATGGGCAGTGAAGGCGGACACTCAGACTGTGTCTGGGGGTGCCCGTCCCTGAGAAATCTGCAGGAGCTGAGCGGTTTCCCTCCCGTCCTGACAACCGCTCCTCCTGCTTCCTCGGCTCGGAGCTGGACTGTGGCACTAAACACTTCCAGAGCGGCCGGGAGCCGCTGGGCAGGGGAGCGCTTGGGATCAGGGGCTGGGCTTCGGGAGAGCAGCGGTAGCCAGCGGGATGGCCGGGAGGAAGGTGAGTGTCACAGGCTCTGGGCTCAGCCGAGTCCTTGGGCAGGAGAGCGGGGTCGGGCTCCAGGGGACACTTTCTTTTCCTTCGGTGATGCCTGCTCTGTAAGCTGTGTCTGGGGGGCAGCGGGACAGACGGTGTGCCAGCTGCTCCCGACTGTCTGCTGGCATCTACACTGAAGTCCGACCTGTTTGGAGAAGTGGAGGGGGCGTGAGGGGGCTCCCGGCCTTCCTGGGGACAGGCTGGCTGTCCTGCTGGAGCTGCCTCCTGCAGCACCGCACTGCTTTCCAGAGGCTGCTGAGAGTGATGGCTTTTCTCAGTCCTCTTTTGTGTCCGAGCACTGTGGAAGGCAACCTTGGCCCCGGAGTACCGGGATTTGCGTGGCCCCAGCCCCTGCCCGGCCCGCCCAGGGGCACCCTCCGCGTCCCGTCTGTAGTGGTGGTGCTGGTGGTGGTGGTAGTGGACGTGGCTGAGCACCTGGGGCTTGGCCGGAGCAGCGCCCCCGGGCACCATCAGGTCCAAGGAGCGGGGCCGCCTCTCCCTGGGCGGCCGCAGCTGCTCCTGGCCGTGGTCCGTGGCGGGGCCCTCGGAGCTGCAGTACACGAAGGGGTCGTAGTCGCTGCTGAGGGAGCTGCGGAAGGTGGAGCAGCTGCCGTGGATGCCCTGCAGGCTGACGTCCGTGCAGTTCAACATGGAGTCACTGGAGGAGCCGTGGCAGGGCCCCGAGCTGGAGTCACTGCCCGGCCCGTCGGCCAGGTACCCGCTGTGCTCCGTGAGATAGCTCTCCCCGGAGCCGCTGCTGTTGTGCTGGTGCCCGTGGCCAAGCCCCCGGCGCAGGGCGGGCGCACGGTGCTGCTTCTGTGCCAGGGCTGCCTTGGGCGCCAGGCAGGGGGGCTGGGGCTGAAGGGGACACGTCCTGTGGGGTGCCAGCGCCTGCCCGCATGCAGAGGGGTTGGGGTGCTGCTGCCCCAGCAAGCCCGGGGCCAGTGGGGCCACGTGGCCGCAGGCCAGCAGGGAGGTGGCTGGTCTGTAGGGCATGTAGTGGATGGTGCCAAAATCCAGCTGGGAGAGCTCTGGAGAGTGGAAGAAGGGGTTGCCGTGGGCTGGCTCTGGGGGAAAGCTCCTGAGGTTCCTCTGAGGATACGCGTGTGGGAGGTGGTAAAGGGCATGTCCTGGATGCTGGCGGAAAAGGTGGAGTCGCCGTCCAGGCTCGATGTCCTGAGGGACCAGCCTGGAGCTGGCGCCCATGGCCTGGTCCCCCGAGTCTCTGGCTGTGGAGAGAGAAGGGAGCATCCAGCACACGTCCCACAGCCCTGCTGCAGCAACCCCGGCAGCGATGCTCCACTGCCCTCCCACCATGGCCCCACATCCCACCCCTGCTCTGCAACTCCTCACTGCCACCACCAAACCACCCTGATGGTCCTGCACACCCAGCACTCCCCCTGCTGCCGCAACCCCCAGATCCCATCCTCCCTCCCTTCCCCACAGGTCCTAGGACTGGAATCCCTCCTCTTGGTGCAGGTCCCAGCCCAAGTCAAGCACCTCTTTGTACCCTGCGGGGCTCACAGGCAATGGACTCCTCTCCATGCACACACTGCCCTGTCCACTCCGTGCACAGGGACACGAGGACCTGCTGATCCATCTCCCAAGAGTACCTGGAGCTCCTGGGCACAATCCTGCACCCAACCCTGTCCTCAGCCAGGAAATGCTGTGTCTGAGCCCTACCAAGAATATTGAACATGCAAAGTGGACACGTGTGGTGTTGCTGCAGCCAAGGGTCAACACACTCCCGATGGAACTCGTGGGAGCACGAGATGATCCGCAGTTCCTATAAAGAAGTGGAGAGGAGGAGGATGAGCAAGGAGAACCATGTTCCAAGACCTGGATGGGTCCTTCTTGATGGAAGTGAGCCTTGAAGGATGGACCAGTGAGGGATCTGCAGCCCAGTTGTGCATGGAGGAGGCTGTGGAGCACCTCTGGTTCTGCTCTGTGAACATCCAGAGAGGTGCAAGCCCTCGGGAATATGGAGATTTCAGGCCAGGTGCTCTGGAGCAGCAAACCCAATTTTACCCTATTCCAACATGGGCATTTTATGGGCGTTTCACCCCACAGCCACAGCTGGAGACCAGCCTGGAGACACGACTTCAGCAGAGGCTTTCTAGCCCAGGGGCAGGCACACCTCCGTGGCTGCAGTCCCTTTCCAGCACTCAGGAGTTCAGAAGGAAGCATCTCACAGGCCTCCGGCTCCCGCCGTGCTCGGCTCCCGCTGCTGACCCCCGGCCCGGGAAGGCAGAGCCGCGGCTGCCGGCAGCCCTGCCCAAACCCACCTGCCCCTCGCTGAACTCCTCGAGGCAGATGGCGCAGACCGGGGCGGAGCTGCAGCTGCTGGCCGAGTCCCAGCGCGGGGCCGGCCGCGCCCGGGGCTGGTAGCGGCGCGTGGCCAACTGCCCGATGGCCTGCAGGGTCTGCTGCTGCACCGAGTCCTGCGGAGATAGGCAGGGCTTGAGGAAAGGTTCAGCCTTACTCTGCCCTCCCGTCGTCAAAATGGGATTATCAGAAAGTTGGGGACGATACTCGTCTGCAGAGGTGACTTTCTATCTAAGCTGACTCGGCCAGAGTAGGCTTTGTCACCAGCAGGAGACATCTGGCCCTAGACATTCAAAATCACTCAGCAGTGTTGAATTTTTGATCCCCAAAGGATTGTCTGTCTATAGGACAAATGGGATATTCTCAAATATGGGAATACATCTGACTTTGGGAAGATGATTATTTAATTTGTTCATTTTTATTAAGAATACTAAGTCATACAATCACAGAATCTTGGAATGGATTGGATTGGAAGGCACCTTAAAACGCATCTTATTCCATTTCCCTGCCATGGGCAGGGACACCTTCCACAATCCCAGGTTGCTCCAAGCCCTGTCCAACCTGGCCTTAGACACTTTCAGGGGTGGGGCAGCCACAGCTGCTCTGGGCACCCTGTGCCAGGGCCTCACCACCCTCACAGGGAAGAATTTCTTCCCACATCTAATCTAAATCTCTCCTCTTAGTTTAAAACTGTTCTCCCTGTCCTATCACTGTCTGCCCATTTCCCTTCCCAAACAGTGTCTGTTCCTGCTTTTCCTGTATTCCTGTTTGCTCAGACACATCTGCTCCGTGAGATCCCTACCTGAGTCCTGTTCAGCTGGCACTTTGTGCGGACAACAAAAATCAAAATGATGACGACCACAGTGCTGACCACTGTGAGAAGAATCCACACATCGTAGTCTGGCTGTTGGATAAAACAGGACAGAAATTACTCTTGTGTGGAAATTCGCTTGGGAGTTGGAGGCTAGGGGACTCTCAATCTCTTCCGGACCATCAGCCTTGGAAAATATCATTCTTGGCCAAGCTCTTCCTCTTTGCTCTTTACAGGTGAAAGAAAAAAGAGTTCAGTCTCTTCTGCACATCCCTCCAGGAATGGAGTATCTCTGTCGTGCAGCATCTCAGCTGCCCTGAGACCATGGTCTAAGGTAGCACGAGATGAGAAAATCAAGGCTTGGTCTTACTTGAAGAGACTGAGAATCCCCTTGCCTCACTCATGACATTAAAGCAAAAGAAACTAAGTAAGCTGAAAGTGCTTTTGAGCCTTCACTTGCAGCAGGTCTGAATCCTACAGACAACTCCTGCAACAGGCCGTGCTCTCCATCCCTGAGGAGGAAAGCTCAGCCTCTCTGGGAAAGCCCAGGAGGCTGGGAGGGAGGATACAGGAGGCAGTGAGAATCATGTGTCTCTCACCCAAGCTGGTGGCTCCTTGACCTCTATCTTCACGTGGGCCTCTCTGTTCTTGTTCACGACGCCCATGAGGAGCTCAGCGTCGTGGCCCCTGATCAGGACCACGGGCTGGCTCAGGCCTCTGGGCTTCCTCAGCTGCAAAGAAACAAGCACAGTGAGAGCTGATCCAGAACAGCCTGAAACAAGGGCGATCCCAGCCCCCCGGCACATCTGTTCCTCATGATGCTTCTTGCAACACTTCAGAGGCTGACTGCTCCCCCAAATTTACACTATCCCTCTATGATGAATCAGATGGAAGCTTCTCTTTTACCAGTTTTCCAGAATGGATTTCTTCATTTTCCCTGCTGGTGACTCCTCATGCACAACTGGACATCGCTTGGTGTCTCCTGAGCTCCTTTCAAGCCCCTGTGCAAAAGCTCTTGGTCCCTCCTCTTCCCTGTGAAGTGCCAACAGCACTGCTGAGTGCTGCCTTCACCACAGAAACGCTTCCTCTGCTCTGGACCCATCCAGTTCCCCTCCTCCCTAGGAACATTCTGCTTGGTCCTGGTCACACCGGCAGTTTTGCACTGTGGTCCAGGCAGCCTGGCACAGGCTGGCTCAGCCAGTGTCTGAGCCTGCTCTCCTCCAGACTGACCTGGATCAGGGTGGCCATCAGACCCAGTAACCCCTTCCCATGAAGGTTGGTGGACAGGAATGGAGGTGCAGATGGTCAGGAAGACCACGGAGGCAAGGCTGAAGGCTCTGAGTTGCTGATAGGATTTGACACTCTTGGCTTTGGTGTACCAAATGGGAAAGCTGGAAAAGTGGAAGCTGAGGCTTGCGGTAGGGATCAGAGACTGGGATCTGAGCAACCTCGGCATCACCTCATGGACCTGCATTTGCTGCTGTGTTTCTCTGGCACCAGATATTAGGTTGTAAGTGCATGAAAGGGCCACGAGGGATGGATCCAGCAAGGAGTCAGCCCAGAGTTTGGATAAGCTCAGGCACCAGTGCCCCTGTCTGTTCTCTACCTAAAGCTGGATGTTTCTCATATCCCTGGATTATCTGGATGGGGAATTGATTCCCTTCCAGAGATGACAGCAGTGCTGGGGAAAGGGACATCTGGAGGTGTCTAAACCAAGGTTAAACCTGCACCAACAGCAAAGCAGGAGGCTGTGACTTTGGCCTGAAAACTTGAGAAATCACCCTTCCCGAGGTACACAGAGCTGTCTGGACTAGATGGGGTGGGGAAATCTGTGACTTCCCAAGAGGAAGCATCCAGCTCCTGGCAGAAAAGCTCGATTGACCAGACAATGTCTTTCAAGAGAATGGATGTGCCATGGAGAGTGTCTGTGTGTGGGGTACAAGCCAACATCCAGCACCAGCAGCATCCTCCCGGGACCTCCCACTGGTGGCTGGGGGGTCCCAGCCTGAGCACATTTCAGGACGGGACAGGACCACTGTGTTTTAGCTGAGGGTATCCCTGGGATCTGTACCTGATCAGCAGCACTTTCATCATCAGTGATGTCGAAAAGGATCGCACGAGCTCCACGCTCCCCTGCCAGCTTCGCCTGTCCAAAACAACAGAAGCTTCAGTGGACATTTTGTACTGTAACCTGTGTCCACACCTGCCCCCAGGTCCATGTCTGCCTCCTGGGCTCTTCCCAGCAGAAAGAAGCACCTGCTTGGACTGAGGAAACCGTTCCCAGCTTGGGTCCTGAGCTTGCCTTGGGCTGCAGTGCCTGCTCTTGCCAGAGCCCTGCGGCTCACGGATGGTTTCTGCTGGAAGTTGTGGAGGTGAACTAGTTGGCGGCCTTGCAATCACAGCAACACACAAACCTAACCATTCCCCAGCTGTCTGCGGGCCAGGTGCTCCTTTGCTTCAGAGCTGGATTTGCTGGGGAGGGACGTGCAGCCCCGCTAACCCTGCTGACCTCCACAGACAGCAGAAATGTCTGCAGGTCCCCACCTGTCACCTGGCAGCAGCAGGGCTGTCAGAGGGCCTGACTCCCACACACTGCTCTGTCTGGTTCCCCCTGCTCACCGGGGAGAAGCTCAGGGGGAGCCAGGGCTGCGGGTCTGCTCCACGATGTGCAGTGCGATGGCTTTCCCAGCGGGGAGGGACAGCTCAGAGACCCACCCAGCTGAGCACACATGCCACCCTGGTGAGGTAAGGCAGCCGGGACCTCGGGGTCACCCACCTCCTCCCAGGCAGCCCCTGGACGGGCAGGCAGCGGCAGCCTCGGGAGACAGAACGTGAGCGGAACGCTGGGCTGGGCCGGCTGCTCAGGCGGAGCCCTTTGATCCGCGCGTCCCGAGCGCCCGAGCAAACAGAGCTGCACGGCCAGGCCCGGCTCGGGGCCACAGGCACGGCCAACACTGGCTCAGGGCCACAGGCACGGCCAAGCCCGGCTCAGGGCCACAGGGCACGGCCAAACCCGGCTCAGGGCCACAGGGCACCGCCAAACCCGGCTCAGGGCCACAGGCACGGCCAAGCCTGGCTCGGGCCACAGGGCACGGCCAAACCCGGCTCAGGGCCACAGGCACGGCCAAACCCGGCTCAGGGCCACAGGCACCACCAAACCTGGCTCAGGGCCACAGGGCAGGGTCAAGCCCGGCTCAGGGCCACAGGCACGGCCAAACCCGGCTCGGGGCCACAGGCACCACCAAACCTGGCTCAGGGCCACAGGGCACGGCCAAGCCTGGCTCGGGCCCTCAGGACACTGCCGCCCTTCCCAGCTGCACTGTCAGGCGCAGGGAGCCGGCCAAGCCCAGAGATGGGGCATTCCCGGCACGGCCGAGTGGGATCAGCCCCATCCCTCGCTCCCAGGCCGTGTTGGCGAGGGCCGGGGTCTGGGTACAGGGCTGGGAATGGAGGTGCAGATGGTCGGGAACAGGCAGAGGTGGAGGCTCTGAGTTGCTGATAGGATTTGACACTCATGGGGAACCTGGAAAAGTGGGATCAAAAGGCGCGGGACAGGGATCAGAGACTGGGGTCCTGCCTGGGGTCGAAGGAACCTCAGTGCTTGCTAGCACTGAAGAGAACTTTCAGGGAGCGAATTCCACCTGTCTGTCAGGCTTTGATGAACAACAAACAGCTCTGCAAAGATTTTATCCTGCTAAAGACACTGACTATGGGGCAATGAACAACTGAGACTGGAGAAGTGACTTTTCCCAACATCTTTCTGACTCCTGTTGCGAAGGACACAACTTCTGGTGACCAGGGACAGGGCCCAGGGAATGGCTGGAGCTGTGCCGGGGAGGGTCAGGCTGGATACCAGGGAAAGGTTCTTCCCCCAGAGGGTGCTGGGCACTGCCCAGGCTCCCCAGGGAATGGGCACGGCCCCGAGGCTGCCAGAGCTCCAGGAGCGTTTGGACAGCGCTGCCAGGGATGCCCAGGGTGGGGTTGTTGGGGTGTCTGTGCAGGGCCAGGGGCTGGACTCTGATCCTTGCGGGTCCCTTCCAACTCAGGATATTCCGTGATTCTATTCAAGCCTCTCAAAATCTGCTTGCTACAATAATTTTCTCAGTGCTTGCTGTCTTTGTGCTGTATCTCTTCAGCCACATGGCAAAGCCGAGCTCCCTCTCTGAGGACTAAAACACTTCTGGTGCAAACAGGTATTTACAGGATGATTTTGGAGATCTCAGCAGTCTGTCAACCAGACCTGCAGTCATTGGTTCACCCAGAAATAAAAAAAAAGCCCCCCAAAAATATACAAGTAATGATCAGAAAGAAAAATAAATCACTTTGAATTGATTCCAGAGGTCCTTCCCATGCCTTCCTCTCCTCCAACGCTTTCCCTGCTGGTTTTAGCTTTGGATGCTGAAGCAGTGATAGAATTTAGGAAGCAGGGAAGTGCCTCAGGTGGCTGGTGGAGTTCTCGTGCGGGGCTGGCCGGGGCTGTCCGTGTGCAGGGCTTGGCTGGGTGACAGCTGAAGCAGAGGTTGTGATAACACTCTGCACATGGCTATTTTTATCATCATTGATACAGCCCTGCAATTCCACATGCAAAGCTCTGCCCCAAGATGCACTTGCCAGGAAAACAAGGCTCCTGCTCCAGCCAGCGGCAGCCACATCCCACAGCTATGCCCCTGCTCCACAGGAGGAGTGTGGTCCTGGGATTTTGAGGAAGAGACCTCGGCATCCCTGCCCATGACAGGGGCTTAGAATGAGATGATCTTTGATGTCCCTTCCAGTCCCAACAGTTCTGTGATTCTCTGATCAGTACGATGCTGGAGGGAAGGAGCTTGGCAGAGGCCTCAGGGGGATGGAGAAGCAGACAGACACGAATTGCAGGGGGTGGAGGATCCATGATACAAGGCAGGGCCCAGGGATGTGGCCAGCTTAAGGAACATCTGCTGTATTTCGTGGCTAAACTACTCCTGTTCATGGGAGAAGAACTGTGAGCCTCCCTGGGTGAGATTTTAGAGCAGGAACACCTGCAGGATGGCAGCTGTGTCATGTGCAGCCGGATGCCAACATGCAGTGCTGGATTTGGCTCTGGTAACAGAGTAGTGATGACTGATGGCCAGTGAACTGTCAATCTGCCAGGTGAACAGGGGGATTTGTTTGTTTTGGGGGGTTTAGGGGTCCTGGAGAAGGGATCGGGGTGGATGAGCAGAGTGCAGCAATGCACCGTGTCTTGTCCCCCCGTGCCAACCTTCCCCAGCTGCTCCTTGGACTCACTGGTACTTCCAGTGCTGTGATCAGAGTCTCAACGATGAAGGACAAAACTCGCAAAACAATCAGAATCCCAGAATGGTTTGGGCTGGAAGGGATCTTAAAGCTCATCTCATTCAACCCCCTGCCATGGGCAGGGACACCTTCCACTAGACCAGATTGCTCCAAGCCCCATCCAACGTGGCCTAAGTTTTGAAACCTTTTAAGGTTCTGAAATGGAAGATGGGCCTGTGCAGCTGCTCCATCCTCCTGTTCACGATCTTCCACAGCAGTTGCACCAACCAAACAGCCACTGCTGCCCTGCCCCAACATCCTGGGGCATCCTGGCACCCCTGTCATGTGCCGGTCACGTCTGGGTGGGCATGGGAGAGCTGTAGGCACCTGCCCAGCCCTTTTCCTGTGTCTGTCACAAGCTGCCCAGGTGGGCCCAGGCTATTTTCCAGCTGTGGGGGAACTGACAGCAGGTGGACAACTCCATCACGCTGGCTCGTGCCAACAACTGGCACCAGCTCTAGAGCAGCAGCAACCCAAATTTGGGCTGGGCAACCCAGGAAGGGATAGGTACTGCTGCCTGGCTGCCCATGGAGCCAGAGGGAACCAGCCCTGGGATGGGAAATCCATCATGGCACCACATCCCTTTCCTTGCTTTTGATGCCACAGCCTCTGTGAAAAAACCCCGCTGGGCAGGAGCAAGTGCTGGGTCCAAATTTTGCCTGCCCTCTTCAGCCGAGCTGCAGGGAACACGGAAAAGGACCCTGTCCCCATCCCTACCACCTCACCACCAGCAGGAAGAAGGCAACAGGGTGGAATCACCTGAAGGCAATCCAGGTAAAGCCAGGAAGAGCTAAACAAGGGGGTTTTCATGCTTGTACAACACTTGTGGAAAACAGCCCAACATTTGGTACAGAGACAAAATAAAAAGCCAATGTCGTCCTTATCCATGCAACTTAATCAGAGTAACAAGGATTTTAAGGCTTAAAATGACCCTCGTTCCCACCTGACTTCCTTATTACCAGAGAATTGGACCAGTGACCTCAGCTTTTGGCACAGGAACTGCTGTTTCACTGAGGTGCCTGATCCAAAGACCTCTGAGATCTCCCAGGGCCAGAACTGTTAACAAGTCATGACCCAGCACTAGTTCAGCTGGTCTGCATTTATCTCATTGCTCAGCACTGACTCTTCTCCTGCCTCATCCAGTGAAGTGTTACAGCATTATTTTGGAAACAGAGCCACAGAGGATGTTTTCTGTGTCCATGTTTTCGCACAGGCCAGAGAGCACAGAGAAACACAAATCCCCTCACAGGCCAGGGAGCAACGTGAGGCTGTAGAACAGGAGGGGCACGAGGCTGCTGGACAGCAAAGAGTGCTGGATGCTGGGGTATGGGCTGAGCATCTCAGAGCTGCCAGGTTAGAGGGAACTCCACACCTTTTACAAAGTCAGGCAGTCCAAAAGGTGGGGGGATGTGTGCTTGGGATGGCTGGCATAGCATCTCTCCCAAAGGACCCCTTCTGCCAAGGACCCAGCTCTGTCCTTGTCGTTTTCTTCACTTCCCAACAGCTCTTTCCTACCTTGCTGCCTCCTCCTGCCCTTTTCTTTGCTGCACCACAGTTTCACTTCCCAGGCTGATGCCATTTCAGGCATGTGTGCACTTACCTTGTTAGCCAGGGACAGGCAGGGGTTGGGATCCCGATCTGGCTGTTCCAGCTTGACGATGGTGATGAATCCCGATTCCGTGTGTTCATCCTCGCTGGTGTTGCACAGGGATAGGGGGTGGGACTGCGGGACAAAAGCAAGGGAAACTCAGATCCTGGGGCTCAGCACTGCAAAGGAGGCTCAAGCCCACCCTGCAAACCCTCTGGACCTGCCCAGAGGTTCAGGACCCCCTGTGGCTGGGTATCACCACAACACTGCTACATCCCATGACCCTGCTTGAGCCAGTGGGGCTTTGACCACCACAAAACCCAGTCACTGTCCAAGGTGGGTGTCACCCCAGCCCACTCCAACCACCACAGTCCCCCAGAGCCTGGCTGGACTCTGTGGAGCTGGAGACCACAGTTCTACATCCTCCAGCTGAGCTCCACTGACCCCTCTGGCACTGGGCTTCCCAGGAACGTGGCTGGCAGACATTCCTCCTCAATTCCAGGGTTATACCCGTTAGAAAAGTGCCAGGAATGCTGCTGGCAGTGACAGGGGGTATTTTTGTTGCCTGTGCAGTGATACAACCCAGCTCCAATCCCACATCCACAAGCACCCGGCACTGCACAGTTGGGTGGCACCACAAAGCCACAGAGCTGCTTTTGGTAGCACCAAGTCTTGGGCATCAAAACAAGAACAGGTCTAACAAAACCATGAAAGTGAGTTAAAATCATCAAATCCTAAAATCACAGCACAGACACCAACTAGTTCTAATGTCTCATGCAAATGTCTGTGGCTGTTGAGTTTATATCCAACTCCTAATCATGTTTGGAACTGCTTAAAACAAAAGTAAAAGCAAAGGATTTCAGTGAAATTTGACATATTTTAAAATAGAAGTTCATATCCTTTTGTCAAAACACTGGTCTAGTGGAAGGTGTCCCTGCCCATAGCAGTGGGGAGAACTGGATGGTCTGTAAGGTCCCTTCCAACCCAAACTAGTCTGGGTGCTACAGTTTAGACTTCAGACTTCAGGACACCACAGACAGTGCAGTATTATCAAGCCAAGCACCACAAACTCTCCAAGTTCAGGTTTTCAGGGAAGCAATCGGATCTGTTACGGCTTGGAGCAGTCAGGGAAGCTCCCAAGTAACCCCCCGCTCCCTTGGAGCACTGGCACCGGCACAGCATCCAAGTGCCCGTGATCCCGCTGGATTCACCCGGAACGGCATCGCTCTGTGCTCTGCTTGCCTGGCTGGGAGCTTTGGTTAATGTGTGGTCGTGGCTTTGGGTTAATACGTGATTGTCACAGTCACAGAAAAACCCCAAACAGGAAGTGCAAAGAGTGTGTCTTGGGATAGCCCCAACAGCTCGGGGGAGCCCTCCTGAGCCCTCCCCGGGCTGCTCCCGGGGCCTGGGGAAGCTGGGAAGAACCTCACCTTGGAGCCGTGTCCGACCCTGGCTGTGACACTCATGGGGCAGTGACAGTCCCGTGTGCTGAGCTCGGAGCAGCCTCTCTGTGACCAGGATTGCTGGGCCTGATCCCAGCATTAGGGCGGGCAGGCCCTGGCACAGGGTGCCCAGAGCAGCTGTGGCTGCCCCTGGATCCCTGGCAGTGCCCAAGGCCAGGCTGGACAGGGCTTGGAGCAGCCTGGGCCAGTGGGAGGTGTCCCTGCCCATGGCAGGGGTGGGATGAGATGAGCTTTAAGGTCCGTTCCAACCCAGACCATTCCAAGATTCCACGATTAATGATGAACACCGGGAAAACGAGCAATGGACCAAGCTTCTGCAGCTCCAAATGTGCATGGGAAGTATGTGGAAAATGCTGGCAACTGTTCTGGATCAAGGCCCAGATGATAAATCTGGAGAAGACCTGCTGAGGAACGCTGGTCCCTGCACCTGAGGCCCTTCCCACGTGGGCAGCTGTCCATGGAGCTCTGGCAGAGCACTGGGCCCTCGTTGTTCTGTGCTGGGTCCCTCACAGACACGGATCAGGCTGGAGGCTGAGCCCAGGAGCCTTCTCAGCACCCTGCAATGTCCAGGGGCAGCTCAGGGGGATTCCTGGGGGTGGGACACAGGCACCATCCACCACAGCCACACACTCCACTTGTCTCTGCTCCAGAGACCTCTTCCCTCTCCTCCGCCAGCTCCTTCTCCTGTTTGTTGCTATACAGGCAACTCCTGCAGCAGCAGCACAGCAGCCAGATGTGGCTCTTATTTTCTACATCCTACAACAGCATTTCTTGGCATTCTCACTGCACTGTGAGGGATCCTGGCCGCACATTGTGCTCACAGGACAAGAGCAGACTCGAAAAATAATCTAAGGATGATGTGGAAAAACAAATATTGTGAGACTTCTCAATGCAGAGGACTTGTGCCCCAAGTGTGGCTGTGGCTGCAGTCAGGATCCCTCGTTCCCTCCTGGGTCTGTGGCTGCAGATGAGCTCCCAGGCAGAGCATCTCCCTCTCTGCTGGGCTGGGCAGCACCGACAGCCACAGCCACGGGGCCACGGCTCCTTACAGACCATTATCTGATCCAGGAGACAACAAAATCCCACTGCTGGAGAGAGGGCGTGTGTTCATATCCAAAACCAGGGAGGTTTCATCCATGCTGCCTAAACCCCACCACAGTCCTGATCCAGCACTCCCCGCTCCCAGGGGCTCCCAGCCAGCAGCAGGACCTCAGTGGTTGTTATGCTGGCCCCCACACAGCTGTTCCAGCTGGGGTTCCCTGGTGGAAGTCACACTGCTGCTCTGCCAGATCCTTCTTCCAGGGCAATCCCTGCCTGGCTCTGTGCTCCCGGGATCCCAGTCGTGCGCTGGGATCGGCTGGCAGGGATTGGACCCACTCTTGGGTGATTCAGCCCTGCAGCTCTGTCCACACCCTGGCCCTGGCAAGACACTGTCAACCTGTGACCCCTAGTTTTGTCACTCCATCTGTCTCTGTCACCACATCCCTCCTGTCACACTTTCAAAGAGGACGCAGAGCTCCTCCTCATCCCCATCTTCTTGCTATCACCTTTTTGGTTTCCTGTTTCCTTACCCTACGGATTCTCTTTATTTTTTACCTCTTCTGTCTACACTGCTACTCCTACAATACTGAATTCCACTTTTTAAACTCCTGCTTGCCATCTTTCCCGCTTTATTCCCACTAGGCCCACTACCTTCACACCATCCTGTCCCTCCCAGCATCACTCACAGGCTGCACTGAGCAGCAGAAACACAGGGAAAGGTCCTGGGCAATCAGGCCTGGAGAGGTGCCCAATTCCCACTTGGGAGCTTCATGTATGAAACAAGAGGAAAAAAAAGGTGACCCTGAGAGGTCATCTAGCCCACTTTGCTGCCTGAAGGCAGGATCAGCCAGACCTAAAACATTCCTCAGAGACACTTGCTCAACCTGTTTCTGAGACCTCCAAAAAGGGGGACTCCTCACCCGCTCCAGGGCTCCCTTCTCCCACACACCAGGAGTCTATTCCAGTGCCTCACTGGAGTCAGTTTTGCTCCAGCCTGAGCCTGTTAATTCTGACTGAATCAACCATGCCCATGGAAAAGAGATTATTTGTGCTTTTTTCTCTCTCCAAGGATCCTTTAAACATTTCTGTTCCCCTTTCTGTTCACCAAGGAGTCCTGAGGGACGAGGGCTGAAAAAGGACTCGGAGAAAGTCCTCAGTTTTCTCTGTAAGGGAACTCAGAGCACTTCCCACCCTTTCTTCACGGGGAATGAATCAAAATTTGATCTGATCTGAACTGGCAGGAGAAATGTTATAACCAAGCCATAAGACTGGCATGGAAAAGACAGGAAGAGAACAGGACAGGAGACTGTTCACCAAAGGGCTTGAGAAAAATCCTAAACTAAGACTAAACTCTTCACTACACTGACCACAATCCCAGAAAAACTGCAGACAAGCAAATACCAAAATGCACTGGAAGAAGCTGAGAGCGAGGCAGGGAATGGCAGAGTGATAACCCAGACTTCCCTGCCACAAAGAAAAGCCAGGTTAAAAAAAACAGGCTAATGAAGAGAAGGAAAGAGCTTTGGAAAAGGAAAGGGATGGTTCACAGAGCCACAGGGTTCCTCAAAGCAGTGAGTGTGGGACTAAAGGCAGTTCCATGAATGCCGGACTCTGGTGTCTCCTCTCCTCTTCTCCTACAAGGTCAAGGCTATGGAAAATGATGGAATATTGTGCAGTACTGCCCAGGGAGAGGGACTTTGGACATGGCCTGGAGCAACAGTACAAGGGGGAATGGCTTCCCACTGCCAGAGGGCAGGGATGGATGGGATATTGGGAGGGAATTGTTCCCTGGGAGGGTGGGCAGGCCCAGGCACAGGGTGCCCAGAGCAGCTGTGGCTGCCCCTGGATCCCTGGCAGTGCCCAAGGCCAGGCTGGACGGGCTTGGAGCACCCAGGACTGGCACTGGATGGGCTTTAACGTCATTTCCAATCCAAACCATTCCATGGTTTTATATCTTTAGAACTAAAAAGAGAAAAAAGCAGGGCAGCCTTTACAATGAACTCACCATGAGAGTCCCAAGGCAAACTGTGTTGTCCAAATATTCACAAAGCACATGGAAAATGAGAGGGATGGTGAAATGAGTGAGTTCTTCAGTAACACATAAAATTCCAAGTTGGTAAATATTAAAACTGTCTAGCAAAGGATCTCATGATACTGAGTGATGAAGTGATACAAGATGTTAAAAAATGCAAATATGAAAAAATATATCCAGTATTTTACACAGGGATGAGCTCTAGGTGAGCTGTTAATGAACAGGAAAGAGCTCGGAGTCACTGTGGGGAGCTTTATGGAAACCGTTGTTGAATCACTCAAAGCAGTCAAAAAGCAAACAGGCATTACTGTAAAAAACAAATGAAAAATGAAAATCTACTAGATAAAGCTGCAGTGTGTCAACATCTTGACCATTACAAGGAGTCCTTCTCACTCCATCTTAAACAGATTTCTGTACAAGTGATTAAGTGAACAAGAATTCTTCAGCTTAGTACAGGTGGGATATGTTAAAGCTACAGAAACTCATTAAAAATATGGAGAACTCATGGATCAAAACACCAGGAAGAGCTGTTAAATGCAAAGGTGGGGAGAGCAGCGTGGCTGCGGGCACAGCCTGCTGTGGTCGGGGGGCTGCAGAGGAGCATCCGTTGGGATTTGCCTTTTCTCTACACGTTTTGGGGCTGCAGGGGAACTGCACACAGGGGGTTCTGCACTCCCCAGGCAGCACCACGGGCTGCACACTCACCTCCCACGAGACTTTTGCCATGAATATTCCATCTAGGATCCGAACTCGAGAATAAAGCTGGGATTTGTGGTCAGCGCCACAGAGCCGGGAGTGCATCTGCCCCCCGAACATCAGCAGAGCCAGCTGCTGCCTTATCTGTGGGACAGTGCTGTGGCTTCTGGCTGTGTCCCAGCACCAGTCTCCTTCCCCTCCTCTCGCCAGTATTCCAGCAGGTGGAATCCCATGCGAGACTCTGAGGGAATGCTCACACATGCAGCGCCAGACGGGTGCAAGGGTTTTGTCCAGGACAGCTCATGCCAGGAGCATTCTCCACGTGCCACTGGTGCCACAGCCTCCAGTGGATGAAACGCCCTGTGGAAAAGCTCCTTCACAGATGAGCTACAGCCAAACAGCAGTGAGGGGATGAGCCAGGGGCCTACAGCACCACAACAGCACCTGTGGGGACACGCACCATCTCGGACATTGTCATGCCATGTACGTGTGTCCATGGGAGGCACCCACTGCCCACTGCCCTGCTGGCTTCACCCAGCTGTCTCATGTCACTGTCACCCAGCATGAGCCCCTGAGGCAGGACATGCATATTCCTGGACTTGTGGATATGTCTGGCTCAAGACACCTCTTCCCTGCTGGAATTCTGTCAGTGAGCCTCTGAGCTAAGTAAGGTTTATACTCATTTGTAAGCTTCAAAAGGCAAGTGAAAGTCTCCTACCACCCTCTGCATCTTTGCTGCCAACACTAACCTGGCTGTAAGAATTACTAGGCAAGATGCTCTGCTGGGTCTATGAGGAGATGGAAACAGGGCGCCTGAGACAGGATTCCTGCAGGAAGGAGCAGGGCAGATGTCCCAGCTCTAAAAGCCAGGTGTGATGCCTTTTCCTGGTCTTAAAATCAAGAGGCGAACACGGTTAGAAGGGGAAAAGGGCATTACCTTGGTATTTATTGTAAGGATCCTTAGGTGCACCACGACCAGGTCGAATACACCTCCATGCACCCCCGCAATGGCCACCCCAGTCCCCCTCCTCTATATCTGGTCTTACATTCTAGGTCTTACTAATTAGCATATCTATCAAAAATTCCCCAATGAGAGGCTCGAATGAGCCCCCCTCCCCAAGGAACCTTCCCCTGGATGGTTCTATCTTAGTTTACAAAATGTGTTCTGGAGAGGACCTTGGGGCCTGGGCACACTGGCACCCTAACTACAAAGCCTCTAAAATGTTTCATCTCTCAGCTTAACAAACAAGTCCAAGAATGTAGGCAAAAAGCACCAAGAATACAGAAGTTGCAAAAAGGTATAACAGGGGTATAAAAGAAAAGACAAAAATCATCATGGCATCAGTGTGCACCTGCACAGTGCATCTCCCAGAGGTATCAGAGCATGGGCACTGTTCCAGCTGCTGGCACCAGGGAAACCTCCAGGGATCTCACACAGCTGGGATGGAACAGGCCTCAGTCACTGAGGAATGCTCCTGACAGCAACAGATCCAGCCACCCAGATCCTCCTCTCCCAGCCTCCCCCAAAACTCAGCCTGACAGAAGGTTGTAGCCAGGTGGGGATCAGACTCTTCTCCCAGACAAGGGACAGGACAAGAGGAAACAGCTCCAGGTTGTGCCAAGGGAGGTTCAGGTTGGACATTAGTAAGAATTTCTTCATGTCAGGTATTGGAAGGGGCTGCCCAGGGAAGTGGTGCAGTCCCCACTCCTGGAGGTGTCCAAGGAATGGCACTCAGTGCTCTGGGCTGGGTGACAAGGTGGGGATTGGTCACAGGTTGGACTTGACGGTCTTTGAGGTCTTTTCCAACCCCAGAGATTCTGTGATTAATGCTGTGTGAATGTCTTTACTCCTGTAAGAAAGGCTCTTCCCAGTTTACCGGAACTCTCCAGCTCTACCAGCTGAACAGAAGCCCCTCTTACCCCAAGACCATTCCATTCCACTCACAGACACAGCAGCAGGAATGACAGGACACTACCATAGGCACAGGAGATGCTGGTAGGAGGCTGAAACACAGCGACAGTGGAGCTGGAAAGTGCTGTGGGACACTGCTAGAAGGACATGGGAGGATGAGGAGGGACAGGTCAGGGAGATGAAGTGGATTTTAGCCATGAAGAAGATGGAAATGGCTGGTTTGAAAAGGAAATGAACATCAGAGTGTTTCAAGAGGCCCAAGGAAAAATTGCCACTTCCATGACTCCTGGGCATGAGGCTCAGCCATCAGGATATGGGGCTTTTTTAATTGACCTGCATAAAGTTTCAAGAGCTGTTATAACAGCAAACACACCTTACCCACTTGTGAGTCACAGACAAACACATTCACTGATAACAAATGCATTATTCTTAGAGAGACTCAGGTCCTACCTCAACGTGCAAACAGCTCAGACAAGCATCCAAGTCCCCTGAAGGAGTGGCCAGAGGTGGGAGAGGAGACAAAGGACCTACAAGGTGCCAGTGCAATACTCCCGTGCTTGTGCCCTTACTTGTGCTCACGAGCTTCACTACCTTTGGCCTGAGTCAAGGGTCAGCAGGGCCCGCGGGTTTGATACAACAAATCAGTCCCTAATCAGGAAATGACTGTGTTTCCCTCTCCTTTTCATTACCAAGCTGGTGAGCAACAAAGAGCAGTGCTGAACCCAAGAGGGATGTTTATTTGATTATCACACATGCAGGATTAGATGGTTTAGGTGAAGTCTGGATTTCTTCTGTCGCTCTCTGCAACTCCCTGAAAGGACTTCAGAGCCAGGTGGGGGTCGGGCTCTGCTCCCAGGGAACAGGGACAGGAGGAGAGGGAACGGCCTCAGGCTGGGCCAGGGGAGGCTCAGGTTGGACAGCAGCAGGAATTTCCCCATGGAAAGGGTGCTCAGGCCTTGGCAGGGGCTGCCCAGGGAGGTTTGGAGTCCCCATCCCTGGAGGTGCCCCAGGAAGGCCTGGACATGGCACTCAGAGCTCTGGGCAGGGGACAAGGTGGGGATCAGGCACAGGCTAGACTTTATGGTCTTGGAGGACTTTTCCAGCCTAAATGATTCCCACGGGGTTGGAGAAAACTCTCAAACACCCCTCACTGACAGCTCTGCTGAAGTTTGCTCTCCTGAGGACAGAGAGGTCCCACATGAGGGAAGCAAGTGGCACTTCTGCTGGCCCAGCCACCATGAGGATTGCATGGATCGGCAAGGAAATCTCTGGCAAAGTTCCATAACAATGTCTGGTTAAACTGTCTCTGTCTGGTCCACACATCTGTGCTGGAGTATCAAAGGCAAAGAGAGGTTCTCTGGTCAGCCCTGACTCACAGCACTAAATGAAAGTAAAGGCAAGCCCAAGTCACGGGAGGACAGCTCATGCTCCTCTGCCTCCAAGCACTCTGCAGGCAGTCTGGATCCCAAATCCCATGGAGAGCATCCAATCCACGCTGACCTGCTCACCTCGCACACCTTGGAGGGCCCAGCCTGCCCCACCCCGGAGCCATCTCCGTACTTGAAGACCCTCTCTCACACGACCCTCTCTACTGTACTGGCAGTGCCTGGGAGGTTAAAGCTGTCCCACAGAACTCACACAAGCCTTGTCCCTCTGCAGCCCTCAAAGCACTGCAAAGCCCAAGCCGTGCTGGCAGCTCTCTCGCCTCTCCAAGCACAAAGGTCCCTTGGGACCAGTTCAGGGGTGCCACTGGGCAGGGGACACTCCCACAACTGGCCTGTGAAACACCTGAGACAGCTCTGACCCTGACAGCAGCTCCGCAGTGATGGCCCACATACAGAGACTCACCCGAGCCCAGATCACTTTACTGCAGCCACTGGGTACTTTTCCTCAACCACCAGCTTTTTACAATGGGTTTCAAAGTGCAAACCTTGACAACTGATGCCCGAAAGGGCATTCTTGATCCTCTAGAAAGGAGAAAGCAGATCTAGAAGAGCAAAGACAGACAAGGAAATTCCTTTTGGGTCAAGTTAAGCAACAACTTCTTCTGAACATCACACATCTCCAGGAGGGCTGAACTGCTCCTGGAAAGAGACCAAAGGGCTCTCCAGAGGCTGATGTGGACTGGGCAATTCTCTAAAGAGCTCCTGAAGATGAAGCTCAGCAGCATTGTTGCCTGGAGATGCCAGGACCCTCTCGTGGCCCCCAACCAACACTGTGGCCATTTCTGGAGAAACCACCAACGGTCCAGGGAAGCTTTACCCGTTCACGAGCGAAACATTTGTTGGGATTGCACATGGAGCTGTTCTCCCCAGGGAAAATGGGAGATGGGCTTGGAATGGAGGAGTCACCCCAGGGAAAAGCTGCCGGCAGGAGATGGGTTTGGGGTGGAGGAGCCAGCCCCGCTGAACCTTCCCGGCTGGTGCCGGGGGAGCGCTGCCTGATCCCTTCCCCCTCCATCTCCCCGGGCTCCACCGCCGAGCCAGGTGCAGAACAAAAGAGAAGCAATGATTTAGTTATTGCCGCAGCGCCGAGGGTTTGAAGGTCAGGCGCTCGGCACGGCGCTCGCTGCACGGCCAGGCCGGGCCTGCAGCCCTGCAGCCAGAGCTGCTCCGCAGGGGCCGGCGCTGCGCGGCTCCGGCTCCTGCGCGGGCACATGAAAGGCTTCTCTCTAATGTAATAACTGACGGCCTCTTCAGTGCCGTTTGAACTGTTTACAGACCGAGTTAACGATTACAGGCAATGTGTACCTTGGCTGCTGCCCAAAATTCTTACCCGCCCGTCAGATATTATCAAAGAGCCCTTCACTGCTGGCCTGGAGTCCTTCCAAAGCACAGCGCCGAAATGCCGGCGTAGAGGAGGGGCCTTGGGCGCTCCGTGGTGAAACCCAAGCTAGAAAGTCACAGATCTGCTCTGGAGAGGTGTCCTGGGATCCGGGTGCCAAGTCACGTAGAGACACAGAACGCCCGACGGCTCCCTGAAGCCCCCCGTGCCCGGGGCGCACGCGGGTGGGCTCTGATGTCTCAGGACATCAGCCAGGGCTTGGCTGTGCTGCCTTCCAGGCTTTCCTGCAGGACACCGCACAACCCACGAGCTCTGGCTGTCCAGGTTTCCCTCCCTGCATGAGGTCACTGCCATCCATACCTGGTTCTTTACACACAGCCTGGGTGGTTGTGTTAATGCTGGTGGTTACACTGCTTAAAGCTCCTGCTGCCAAAAGCATTCTCAATACCCTCATGCCTAACAGTGAGGACAAGAACAAACCAGGTGGTGGGAGATTAGATAAAATCACTTCCATTGTTATTTGTAGCTGGAGAAATGCAGGTGTAGGTATAAGGTCTGGCTAGATTTGGGCTAGAAAACAAGCCCCAGCTCTTTGGGGCAAATTGCACCAGGTCTGGAAATCCCGCTGAAATGAAGGGATGAAATAAAGAACTGGCAAGCTGCTCTAATTACAGCTGAGTAACACAGAGCCACATTCAAGCAGCACTGAGGCTGCAGAGAAACTCTGCTTCCAAGCAGGAAATTCTGCAGCTGCAGAGAAGGGTCTGTCCCACCCACGGTCCTGCACCCACAGCCACCTGGGGAGGCTCGGCGAGAGCAGAAGTTAATCTCTGCACCATGCTCTGTCCCTGGAAGGACCTGTCAGAGGCAACTTCTTAAATACAACTAGAAAAAAACCTGTGATCTCTGTTTCAGGTAGAAACGTGTCTCATGGCCCATCAGTCTCCCTCACCACCAAACTTTAGGCTGTAAAATGCTATTTAATGGCATTCAGTAGACCATCTGCAGACTGTGCTATCGTGGCTTCAATGTACCACCAGACCATTGTTACAAAAATGCTGCTTCAGACCATCCCAGAGTTTCAAACTCCCAGCTACACCAGCCGCAGGAATTGATGCATCCCGTGCCTACCAGGAGCCTGCACAGTACTGGGCTGCCATCATCCCAAAGCCCTTGGTACAGAAGGCCAGGTGATAAAAGTATGAAACTTTAATTAAAAATTTGTTCCTGTGTTCCTAAAACAAGCTATTCTGTCCTGCACAAAAAAAAAAAAAATGCAAACACATCTCTTTCACAGGCTGACAAGAGATGGAGTTTCCAAGGGATGCTTTCCAGAGAAGGGCTGATGCCTTCACTCTGTGCCAGTTCTGTCTTGAAATCTGTTCTATATCAGCAGGTGCTGGGCACAAGGACAAAGATTGAACAGCTAAAGGAATAAATTATTTGCTTTTCAATCTCACTCTGCACTGGCTTCCCGCTGTTTTATTGCTCAGACGTAGTTTTCCGTAGCAGGGAGGAGCGAGCGGCTGGTGGAGGACATGAGTCTCTCTTGTTGGAAGTTGTATTTCCAAAGGACAGAAATGTAGATGCAAATACATTTGCTGTGATTTGATTCAATGAAACTTGCTGGTACAGTGCAGTACATGACAGAAATTGGTTCCTCCTACGCTTACTTGCTAAGACATGAGTTCAGGCCCTCTGGGATCTGCAATTCCCTGGCTGCTATCGATGACATCACTGACATCTAAGGAGCTGCAGGAATGCCGAGAATGCAGCTCCGGGCTCCTGGGGATGCTGAGCTCATCTGCTGCTGCAGGAGGCACCAAAGATGAGGTGCCTGGGTCACACTCCTGCCTCACTTCCAACCTACACTCACTGCTCTTCCTGAGGCCACACGACACAGGCACACGTGGCTGCACCAGCTCCAACAGCAAAAGTGAAATTGCTTGAAAATTTCTTTCACTGATGTCTTCAGATGCTGAGCAGAAACAAGAACTTCAGCACAGGCACAATGGGTCAGACCCAAAATTGACATAACCCTGTGACCTGGGCAGGAACTGATGCCCAGGAAGTTTCACCTGAATATGAAGCAGAACTTCTTCTCTGGGCAGTGCCTCAGCCATGAACAGGCTGCCCAGGGAGGGGCCGGAGATATTCCAGAGCCCTCTGGACACAATCCCATGCCGTGTGCTCTGCTCAGCAGGGAGGTGGCACCAGGTGACCCACAATGGCCCCTTCCAGCCTGACCATTCTGGATTCCGGGAATCTGAGACCCGACTATCACCGGCCATCAGAGACCACTCAAAGAGTGATTTTCCACTTGGTGTTCCACTTGGGATACCTTCCCAGCATTACTGGAGTTACTGATCTGGGAACGTACCTGGAGCCAGCTGGTGAACAGCCTGAAGGATTTCACAAACACACCTTATTCCCTTTTTGCCTGTTTGTACTTCTTCCACAACATTCCCTGCAATTGATCTCAACAAAGCATTTCAGGGAAGTCAATAAAATACTTTTTCTTGGACTGAACACAATTTCACAGGAGACTTCCAAGACTGAACTCTGTTACCATCCCTGCTGCATCCTGGGGGACTCCAGCCACCGAAGATGACAGAATCCCAGAATGGCAAACCATGGTTGGAAGGGACCTTGGAGACCATCTCGTTCCAAGCCCTGCCACAGGCAGGGACACCTTCCACTAGACCAGGTTACTCCACGGTGTCACAGATGTTCAAAGAGCTGAGCTGGCACACTAGAAGGAGCTTGAAGCAGGTAAGCAGGAAACTCTTCCCTTACTTTCAGCTTGCTGGGAGCCTCTGGAGACTCCAGCATTCATCACCAAAGGGCAAGTCTCCATGTGGAGGTTCTTAGGGACAGGGATGACAGAGGTCTTGCCCCGGGACTCAAGAGACTGAGGCCAAAAATGTGGAGAAATTTCCATTTTCAGGCATCTCTGCTGCCGTGTCCAGAGCAGCACAGAGCACTGAACATGCTGGATGAAGGACAAACAGGGCAGGAAGTGAAATAAGTTCCCTGCTCAACAGAGTGAGATCCAGTGGATGCTCTACCCACTGTCTTCATTCAAGGCCCCCAGTAATTTGACCAAGCATTCCTGTGACTGAGCTCTACCAGCTGTTTCACGCCAAGGAATGGGAAGGGAGCCACTCACAGCCCGTTTGTCTGGGGCAGTGAAAGGAGGTGAGTTGTGGCATCACCTCCACTGGAGCATCCAGCCCTTGCCAACCAGTGTCTCTGCGAGAGGGGACAGACATCTCAGAGGAGCACGAGTGCCACGACGAGGACATCTGGAGCCACAGTAGTTGAAACTAAAAGAAGTTCAGAAAGGAGAAAGTCCTCCTGGTTACTGGAGGGAGGTTCCCCGCTCTCATTCCTGGTTCCTGCAGAGGAGGAAACACGATGGGTCTCCATTGGCACCTGCCAATTCTGCATTTTTCTGCTTTTTTCTTAACAGTGACACTGGCCCCTGCCAGACAAAGACCATTGGGAGAGTCGAGCACTGCCTGGAGCTTCTGCTTTGTCTGCTCAGCACTGAAACTCCACTCTGTTGTGTAAAATGAGCCATGAGCACCTTGAGTTCACTCATGAAGACTCTGGTTCCCGGGCTCCACTGCCTTTTCTCCTGGTTCTGCAGGGTGGAGGTGGTTGCTGCCATCACAGATTCTCCCTCTCTGCCTGCTGCTTTTCATCTTGTGGTGCTCCCACTCCCAAGGCAGGATGGCTGAGGGGGGTTTACTACACAGCCATGCTGGAAGCACAGGAACAGCTTTTGGTGTGGTACGTCACCCCTCTATGCCATAAAACCTCCATACTCCTGCCCTGATGGCCTGGGAAAATGGCAGGTGCCCATCTCCCAGGGAAGGAGAGAGCTTGTGGTGCTGGATCTCATGTCCAGAGCCACGCCAGGCCCACACAAGGTGCATTTGTAGCTCCTTGCAGAGAGCGCACTCTCGGTACAGCTGTGCCTTGCTGGCACCGTGGGGAACTTGCCCGTGTCTGCTCACGACTCTGCAAACTCTGCAAGGGACAATCCTTCGTTACAGCTCAGCTGATTCCTCCCCCGATCCAATGCAGTTGCTTTTCCCACCAATATTGCCTAAAGTCACATTGAACAATGTGCATTTACACTGCCCAGTACACTGAGCCCTTGGTTCCCTCATGCAGCCGGCATCCCTGTCACAGGGAAGGACAAAAAGCCATTGTAGCCAAAACCTTAAGAGCCTGCCCCAATGGTTTCTGTGGTATTCGGAATCAGTGCAGCACTTGAGAACACAGGGATAAATCATTAACAAGTCATTATTGTTCACAGGTATTTTTGGCAGAAAACCACTGAGGTCAACTTGGACAAACTGCTGTGGGGTAGTGGGGGTGGCACTTTTCCTGCAGGAGCATTCAAATCCTCCTCTAATACTAAGAAATAGGCTGAAAGTGACCTTCCTTGCTGAATCTAACTGAGATGGAGAGTGGCACAGCCCCTCACTGCCGCTCTTCTTGGCCTGAGCTCTCTTCCAGCCCCGGGATCAATCCCTCACGTCCACTCTCGGACAGCGCTGTCCATCCCGAGCTGCCCCCGCAGCGTGGGCAGCCTGGCAGCCTGAGCACTGCTCCTCGTGTGCCAGTCCCACAATGTCCCAGCTCCCATCAATCACTTCTGCTACTGGGAGCTGGGGAATTCCCAAACACTGCTGCTTCTCCCAGAGCTCCGACCAGGGATGGCTGTTTCTCATTCACTGGAAACCTGCCGAGATGCTGCTTCTGTACGACTGTATCAAATTCCCCTCTCCCCAGCCAAATCCATCGGCTCTGTGGGCAATGGGGAGGATGAATCCATGTGCCATCTGCTCCCAGGGCCATCAGCACTGGCAGCAAACGCTGAGAGCCATCTCCATGGTTAATATCCTGGAGGCTGATCCATCCTCACAGCTTCCAGTGCCGTCAGACACTCCAGCTTCCATGGAAAACTATTAATTCTTGTTGTCATCCAGTTTCCTGCTCAGTGGCCAGCTGGCCACTGACCCCACTGCTATTCAGTTGCTGTAAATCAAGTTCCAAAGAACACTTCCAGAGCACCATGATGTGGCAATTCCTATGAATATGGGGATGTGGTTGGTTCAGAATTAAGGAACCAAACAATTTGGATACAAACAGCTTTAAGGCTATGGTGTGTTGGTCAGTGTGAGCTCCTGCCTGGGAGATACAGCACTAACATGGGGCTCCTTTTAAAGCCCTAAAAAATCTTCCAGAAGATGCCATGGATTCAGCTCAGCTATTCAGGTGGTTTCGTGCTCAGCCAGCTTGGCATGGTTTGGTGGTGTTTTTTTTATTTTTAACTAAGAACAAGTACTTTCAACTTTGACATTTTAAAATTGCCTTTCATAAGCACAAAAAAATTTCTTTCCAAACTCACTGGCTTCTGGACACATTCATGGAAGCCAAGAAAACCAGTCAGGTAACCGAGTCCAGCTCCTGAGGCAGCCCATGTTTCCATCTTTCTCTAAAAAATACTGAATCCACAACTGCAGAGCCAGTCAGGGACACCTGGACGGCAAAGGGACACAAATGCTGCTTGCCAGAAGCCTGAGGCATGGTCAGATAATTCAAAACAGTTCTGCCCAGCCTGACCTGAGAAGGTTCGTGACAGGGCTGCCATCAAGTAGGGTTTAACAGGACTGGTTTTTCCCTGGAATGATAACAGTGTTCAAAGACAATCCTTCTGAGTTTGACACAGTCCTACTGGCTGAGGTACAGCCTGAGCTACAACCAACATTTCAAGGATCTTCATGCCATGGAGCACTCAACAGGCTTTAAATCCAGCCAGAAAAGCTGCAGGAGTAAAAGTCTTCTCGGCCTACCATGGCACACACAGGGGATGCCCCAATGCTTTCTTTCCAGGGATTGTTCCTTTGCTGGCATTTTGTGCAACTGCTCCCACTCCCAGAGATGAACCCAAGAGTTTCACTGGCTCTGGAGTGTCCCCAAAATTCCTCCACCCCATTCCAGCAGGGCTGTGCCACTGGTTGTTGTCCTCTGCTTCCACAACCTCCAGGCTCCATTTCCCTGGTCCTTCAAAACCCCTTTCATAGCCCAGAACTGGGGATGAACATCAAGTTGATTATAAAACAATTTCTTTTGTTGATAGAAAATTCTTTGCAGGGCGTGAACAGCAGGAGAAAGAAAGGACTCCTCTGAACTTGGAGCTGGCTGGAAAGCCCCGGAGGGCAAGAATCCGATCCCTCCTTTGAGGAGCACGGGCCTGTCTGTACAGGCTGCAGGAGCAGGAGAGCTCTGCGTGTGCAGCTCCAACAACTCTCACCCGCCCCTGCCTTGCCTTGTTCAGGACCAGCCTGCAGCTCATGCACGGGAAATGGCTCCACTCCTCCCCTTTGCACCCCTGGACAGACCTTGTCCTCCTCACCCCACTAATCCCCTCCTCCAGAGCCAAACCTCCTCCCCATCCCCTCCCTACCCACCTGCCCCACGCACCTTCATCAGCTCCATCATCCACCCAAACCCAAATCCTTCTCTCCTGCTGCTCAGAACCACCCTGTGCATCCTTCAGAGCTGCTCGGGAGAATGAAATCCTCCACGCAATGACCCCAGATCTGGGCAGGAACATCCACCCACCTATTATTTAATATTTACCAATACCCCAACAAATCCTCTGCCCCAGATGCAGCCATTCTGCAGATGCCATAGCAACACTTTTTAGAAGAAATCCTGAGGATGGACAGGACTTGTTCCTTAGGAGCAAGGAATCTGCTTATCAACACTGACCTTGACAAAGCAAGTCCACAGGTTTCATGTTTTCCAGCCCTAGGAAAGCCCTTGGGCAGCCAGTCCTGCTCTGGATCAGCCCCATCTGCTTCCCAAGAGGACCAAAGTCCTTCAAAGTCCTTTAGATTCAGTAAAATAACAAATACAGATCAAAAAAAACCCCACCAACAATGCAGAACGGTTTGAAATTCCCCTGATCTTGAGTACAGGTAACACCACAGGCCCACCAGCATCTCCTGACTCGGCTGTGCCATCCTGAGCAGTCCAACTGGGGCAGATCCATTCCAGCACCATTTGTGTCCCACATCCAGGAAAACCCGTGGGTGTGCTGGTTACCCCTAACTGTGTTTCCTTTCTCCCTCTGCTCCCACCATACAGTTCACAGCCTCGCATGCAGTGCTTCCACTACTGATATTTATAGAAAATATACAAACAAGGGGCTGCTCCCGGTGCTCAGGGCCAGTGTCTGAGCAGGGAGGAGGCAAAGTCAATGGACCTGGGGAAGGGATGAAGGAGGTGAAACTCCCCATTCCTGGACCTCAGCATTGCCAACGAATGTGTGCTGAGCATCTGCAGTGCCCTTTATCCCACAGAATCCCAGCTGGGCCAGGCTGGAAGGGACCCCAGAGGGTCACTGGTGCCACCTCCCTGCTCAGGCAGGGCCATCCCAGAGCACAGGGCACAGGGCTGTGTCCAGAGGGCTCTGGAATATCCCCGCTGAGGGAGACTCCAGCCCCTCCCTGGGCAGCCTGGGCAGGGCTGGGCACTGCCCAGGGCAGAAGTTGTGCCTCCTGTGCAGGGGAATTGCTGGGCTCAGTCCCTGCCCGTCCCTCTGGTGCCACTGCTGGGCCCCGGAGCAGAGCCTGGGCCCTGCTCGGAGCCCTCCCTGCAGATACTTGAGGAGTCTCCGCTGGAGCCCGGAACAGAGAGCTACTGCCAAAAGAGCAAAAACGTTTTGGGAAGCTTCCCTGGAGCGGTGTGGGGCTGGTACCTGGGATCTCAGTCCCTGAAATCAGAGATCAAGACTCCAGGAAGTGCTTGAGAGGGGGCACAGGCAGATGCCAGAACACACATTTTCCTTCAAAAGTGAAAGAGTCCCTTGGGTACCTCCTGGGAGGAGTATGGGGCTGCTACCTGGGATCTCAGCTTCCAAGAGGAGATGTGAAAAGACTCCTGGAGCTGCCTGGTGCATTCTGGAAGGTGAGGTTTCCATGAAAGGAGAAAAATCATTTCAGATTACTTCATTGGAGGAGTCTGGGACTGTTACCTGGGATATCCAGTGCCTAAAAGAGAGACAATAAGACTCTAGGAGATGGTACCTGGGATATCAGCTGCCTGGAAGAGATATGAAAAGACTCCTGGAGATGCCTGAGAGGAGTTTCAGGTAGATCCTGGAAGATGCAGATTCCACAAAAAGAGAAAAATCATCTTGGCCAGCTTCCCTCGAGCAGTCTGGGGCTGCTACCTGGGATTTCAGGTCCTGAAATCAAGAGATCAGGACTCCAGGAATGCTACCACCCTGTCATCTTCGAATTACGGTAGTAACATGGTCCTCAACAAGGCTGGGCAAGAACTTCCACAGCTGCTGTCTGGCTGATTCTGGTGGCAGCCCCTGGGTTGGCTCTGCTCATCCCAGTGCCCTGGAGCCCATCCAACCAGTACAGACAGCTCTGGGGGAGATTTCCCACTCTCAGCCTTCCTGGAAGAAGCACCTGTGCTTGTCCCAGCTCCCCTGCCATAGCCAAGGATGCCCTGGAATCAGTGAGCTTCCAGCTACCCAGGCTCCTGCTCCAAACCCAGGGTGGGGAGGACACCGGGATGTCCATCCCCCTCTCCCCACTGCACCGTGGCTGAAGAAACTCCTGCTTGGTTCTGACCCTCCTGGCTTTGCTCTGAAGGTCACCTGGTCCCTCCACTGCCACTCACACCCTCAACTGGGCTGGCAGGACACGAGGGGTCAGGGAATGGAAGGGAAAGTCTGCTCAGGGGAGCTCAGCTAAAGTCCGATTAGGAATGTGACGGGAGCCGAGAAGAAAGTGAAGGGTGTGGAAAAACAGGGAGGAGAAGGGTTGTTTTGGAGGAGAAGAGGTCCAGGGCTCTGGGCAGTTTCATTAGAGGAATATTAAGTAAATGAGTCAGAGCTTGTGGTGCCTGAGGCTCGGGAAAGCTGCTGCTGGAGTGAAGGATGGCGAGGGAAGATGAGGATTGTGGTGTGCTGTCTGCGTGCGAGATCCAACCAGGACACAACAAGAGGAAACTTGTTGCCTGCTCAGACTTTGATGAACACTTGCAGAGATCAAGCACTGCAGACGTTCCACCGCTGCCTCTGTCTGTGCCCGGTTCCAGCTCTGCCTGCACACTCCAGGGAGCCTTTCCCAACCCACCGCGCTTCCCGAGGCACCGGAGCTCCCGGAGCCCCCTCTCCAGCAGCACCCCCACACCACGCTGATCCCTCATGTCCCAAAAGCCATTTTGCAAGGCAGGCTTTGCGCATTCTTAGCTGGTATCTGGGGATAAAATTTGTCTCTTAATTCCTGCACCTAAAAAACTGAATATTGCACTGATACCCACATGAAAGAATGCTCCAGGTAACAACGATCCCTGCAAGTGTTCCAGGCCAGGCTGGACGGAGCTTGGAGCAACCTGGATAGTGGAAGGTGTCCCTGCCCATGGCAGGGGGTGCAACTGGATGATCTTTAGGGTCCCTCCCAAACCAAACCATTCTGGTTTGATGAATAAATGTGTATCATGTCTGTGTACATGTGTATGTGCATATGCGTGTGTGTGTATGTCTGTATGTGTATATATATACAGATATACATCTGCACGTATAAATATACATAAATATTTACCTCTACTGGAAACACAAAATCCAAGCCTGAAGTTAAGATGGGTAAACCAAATTGCCTACTTTTAAATTACAAAATTAATTTCATAAGCACCTGGGAAGTTCAAGGTAAAGAAGTCAATTCAGATGATGTGATAACAGAGATACAGGAATAATACAGTGGACTGCACTAATATATATTTAATTGCATGAAAGAGTTCCAAAGATCTATAGGTTGAAATTCCATGCCAGTATGGAGAAAAAATAGCAAAGCTTCCAACTGATGACCTCTCTGTGGTGATGCCAGAGACGAGGAAAGGCAAAGGCAAGTGAGGGAGCTGACAAAAGTAGAAAAGCACAGTATTAGCCACAGAATTACAGAATCAGTGAGGTTAGAAAGGACCTCCAAGACCATCGACTCCAAGCTGTGCCTGATCCCCACCTTGTCCCCAGCCCAGAGCACTGAGTGCCATGTCCAGGCCTTCCCTGGACACCTCCAGAGATGGGGACTCCAAACCTCCCTGGGGAGCCCATAATTAATGGGTGACTTCAATCATGGCCATACAGGCAGGGCAAATGTTGTACTGAAGTCTGATCAAAAGACAGCTTTTGGTATCTTTATCAACTTCTTTATGGATCAATTTGGAGCAACCTCCAAAGTAGGTGCAATCCTGGATAGTGCACAGGGGGGTTGGTTGAAGACAGATTATTTCTCTAATAGTGCCTATTATATAGTCAAATTCCCCTATTTGTAGGAAAGAAAAAAAAATCAACATTCTCAAACCATTGGAAGTCTAAGCATAAGAAAAGTAGTTGGAAAAACATTTTAGAAAGCAAATGAGAACACAAAATGTTGTTGGGTTATACAGAAAATGTTGAGAGATCTCCTGCTGGAGCTTGAAGTAAATTTGCACCATCGAGCCCAGGACTTCAGCTGGACCCCAAAACCCAACAGTGAATAAAAAAGGAGAAAAGGAGAAGACCAGAAAGGAAAGGAAACCTTTGAAAAGTGGAACTTGAATCCAAAGGATAAGAACAGCAAAGACTGTAATTCTGGCAAGTTAAAGAGACCGGTCAAAAGACAGAAACATGCCGGGGGCTTCCATACAAACAATAAAGCCTTTTTAAACACATTAGAAGCAGGATGTCTATTAGAGAGTCTCTGTGGCCAACAAATAACTCAGGGAATGAAAGATGCACTCAAAAAATATTTGCAAAAAAAGCTACATGAATTGTTTGCATCATGGGGCACCACGGAGGAAGTCAGGAAGTTCCCAGGCAGAGCATTTCAGCATGGTCATAAATTACTTGGGAAAGGGTAAATTAATGAGGTGACAAAATTTGAAGATGAAACAGTATTTTTTTCTGAGTTATCCACATCTCCAAATACAAATTATCCAATCTCAAACTGATTGGGAAGACTTGCATGAAGGATCTCAGGCTACCCAGTGGACGGTTTATTGAGCAACACGATGCCAACAGCTGCTACCTCCTCCCATGCTCCTGGCCACGCATTCCCCACTGCTCACCCCGTCCTTGACTCCTCCATGAGCTCATTCAGCTCATGAAAACTTCAGAAAATGAAGCCAGCAAGTAAAATCAAGCATTTTCTGCAGTTGTGATGAGTTGGGCAGGTTTGGGAAAGGGTCTCCCAAGGCCTGGGGTCACAGCAATTGAGGGATGAGTTATGGCACAGAAAGTAGGAGAGGGGAAAGCAGTAGTTAGGGAAGTCTTCAGCAAGGAGCTGGGATCAGCCCTGTGTGTAACTGCTGCTGAAATGGCTCTGTTCTGGGAGAGAGTGGAAATTCAGTACCAGCGAGGGCAAAGGGATATGCCTGGGAACAACCATCTGAGCTGTAAAGACAAGGTTATAGACTTTAAAATAGCTCATTGAACTCAGGGGAGATCCTGGAATCATTCTGGAACACTTTCTGAAAACATCACACTGTCGGTGGGCACTGTATCTATTTTTTTTTCCTATATATATTCCTGCCCTACCCAATAAAGCAGATGAAGTTCAGAATTTTTGGGGAAAAAAGACCGGGAAATGCTGCCCGTGGCACACTTACAGCCCAGCAGTCCATTTGGTAATGGTGGCTCTACCTCCACATGGGAAAATATGAAAAAGGGCATAGGTAGCAAAACTAGACAGGGAGCAAAAAGGTGGGAAATTGTGGGTAAGAGGAGCCCAGGATGCTCCAGCCAGAAGAGGATGGTGCCTTGTAAAGTTGTGAACATTGGAAATGATGGAAATATAGATTAATTATTCACTGTTCTTCATAATGCAAAGAGGAAAGTGTCACCTCAAACCACTTCCAATGAAAAGACTTAAAGTAAACAAAAAGAATTCTTCTCACAGGCTCCGAGTGACATTCCCTGATGACAGATGATGTGGAGATAGAAAAGATCCAGATAACCATGGGGCAAGATCCATTCCAGCTAACAATCCAAGTATCCTGTCTGTCATTTCCAGCCTGGGCAACCCCAAAGCCCCTGAGGCTGGATCCACTTTGATCTTTTTCCTCTTACTGGGCCTTCTCTCCTGACCCAAGCACCTGCCACGTTCACTGTGTCCGTGTGCCCACACTTGCTGAGCTGCTTTGCCTCATCTCCCTTCAGGGACAACCCCAAAAGCAGTGGGCCCTTGCATGGTTCATGAGCCCTGTGACAGACACCCACACTGTGTTCAAGCAGCTGACCCAAGAAGTCCCAGTCCTTTTCAGAGACTTTCCACAAAAGAGTAAAGCTCCTCTGCACAGAAAACAACCTTTTGGAGAGGTCAAGTCTAACAGCGGGGTTTGGACTCCCTGGAGAAAGAAGCACCATCTCAGATCTCATTTTTCATTTATAGGTAAATCTTTTTCTTACATCTAAGTAAAGAAGCAAAGGCACCTTTGACTTCATGTTCTCCAGAAATGTAAGAAAACTGTTATTTTAAAACCAGCAAACAAGTTTCTTGTCTGTACAAAACCCCTGACCCTAAAGAGACCAGGATAGAACAATTTCTGGAAGCAGGTACCTCAGTGCACTGCTGGGAGAGGTTCAACACTATCTAATATCATGGAATCACAGAATCCCAGAATGGTTTGAGCTGGAGGGACCTTAAAGCTCATCCAGTTACAACCCCCTGCCATGGGCAGGGACACCTTCCACCATCCCAGGTTGCTCCAAGCCTGGCCTTGGGCACTGCCAGGGATCCAGGGGCAGCCAGAGCTGCTCTGGGCACCCTGTGCCAGGGCCTGCCCCCCCTCCCAGGGAACAATTCCCTCCCAATATCCCATCCATCCCTGCCCTCTGGCAGTGGGAAGCCATTCCCCTTGTCCTGTCACTCCAGGCCTTGGTACATACTCTCCATGCTCCTTGTCAGCTCCCTTCAGGTCCTGGAAGACCACAATTATGTCACACTGGAGCCTTCTCTTGGCTGAAATATCCCAATTGATTATTACTGGTTTATTATTTCTGGGAAAGAAAAAAAAGGCAGCAGAGCCGATACAGAATTAAACTCTTGGCTCGGGCTTTCACACCTCCTTTAAACCTGGCTCCAGGCTTTGATGCCAAGTCACGGAACCAATGGGGCAGTTTAGCAAGGCTGGGTTTATGGGGGGTACCTCTGGGGAGGCTCCCGAGGGAGGCAGCGCAGTGGCTCTCCTGCTGCCCCCGGACCGGCTCAGCTCAGCCTCCCCCAGCCCCCTCCGCAGCTCGTCCCTGGGGCCACGCACACCCCGGGAGCCTGAAGGTGGACACAGCAGTCCCTGTGTGCCTGGCTGCAGGCAGGTCACACCGATAAAAACACCGACCCAACACTGTCCCAGTGAGCCACAACAGCATTGCCGGGCAATAAGGAGAAGGAGAAAAAGCATTATCAACTTGACTTTTGTTCAGTTATCTGAATTTACAACCTTGATTTCTCATTTGAGCCTGAACTTCCAGTCAGTCGCAGGTAAAAGTACATTGCATTCCCATGTTCCTGCAAGGCAGCCATCCCCCCGCTGCCTGAGGAGATTGCATCAGTTATCCAGAACTTTTATCAAGCAAGATCATGAACGTGAGCTCTGAGGATGCAGAATAGCCCTCAACACTTGCTCGGCTCCTTTTAAGAGAGCACATCACATCTGACTTCCAGAGACAGAGCTGTTTCCTTATTCACTTGATGTAGAACCTCGATTACTGTGTTTTTGTGATAAATCCCTTCAGGTTTGAATCTTGCATATACTGAAACTCATGCCTTCTTCTTTATTGCTCTGCAGCACTTCAGAACAGTGGCAAACACTGAGTTGGTAACAACTGGATTGAATTTTCGGGGGGCTAAACGATTTCAGTGAAAGAACTTTGAAAAACCTCAAAGAAGCTCAGTTCCCACCTCGGTGGCTGATGATGTCAAATTTCCAGGCATCTGGTCAGCAGCTCTGTTTACAAGGGCTGTGTCTTTGGGGAGGGAGTTGAGAGAAATAAGTGGGGGTTTTTTGTTCCATTTGCTGCTCTGAGGAGCTTTTAATGAATTACCTGAGATGATAATATGATTAAGTGAAGGCTCTATGCACGGGGGTACATGGGCTGTGCACAGAGGTCTTGATACCTGAACAGAAGAGCACAGGAAATGGGTCACTAGAGAAGGGAACTACTGAAATGAAGGGAAAATACGGAGAGATGCTTATCTTGTTAAAACATGGTGCAAAACAAAGCAAAACAAACCAGTGAAGCTCAGAGAAACCCCAAAGATATCAGCTTACAGGTGTAGCCTGAGTGGAAATGGCAGATACATTTTCCCTGTGAGTATATCTGAAAGGTAGTTCAGTTCCTGAAGTTACTCTGAACTCTGGCAAAACACAACTGAATATCCAAATTTAAAGATGAAAAAGAAATTCCTTTGAAACTCAAGGTTCTCCCCCTCCACCAGCACTCACTGGGCGAACACATCACTGAACTGGGCTTTGTGTAAGAAAAAGAGAATAACTTCTAACAGAAACATTTGATAAACAGGATGTTTCAGTTCATTTTTTACCCCAAGATGTTTCACTTCTCAGCTGGAGAGAGAAAAGGGAATTTGGTAGAGATTTGTTTAACGAATAATTCAGCTACACGTAACAGTCAGGCTTGAAACATTTCTATGGGCAAGACTCTACACACTGAGGTTTCCACAGGTGAAGAATAAATCAGCAATGCACTTGAGATGCTCATACATTATTCTGTTCTCTTCACCCTACTCTAATCAATTAAGTTTAATCATTTAATAACTACCTATTTAACTGGAAAAGTCAATCAAATGCAGGAACTTAGATTAGTTCTTTGTGGCAATCTTGCTGCAGATAACAAACACCAAGTCCTGCACCACCATAAATAAGGTCAAAAACAAGGCTTGCCACCAGCTCTGATGTCTCTTCCACACAGGAAATGCACATTTTAGTGTGACCAGACACACTCTCAGACACCAATACAATCCAAGAACAAAGAGCTCAAAAAATACAAAGGATGAGGGACTTCTACTCTGGAAAGCACTGACTCTGAAAACAACCAAAGGTCAATGAAAGGACAATATCATGATGAAATAACAAATTAACATAGGCTGTCAGACTGATATCATGGTCAAAAGGTCAGATGTGAACCTCTGGGTACAATTCAGATGGAGGAGATCGAAGATCACAGGAATTGCCAGACTGGATTAAAGGAAATCCGTCACAAACACCCAAACTATGGAGTGGTTTGCACAGCCACGAGGCAGCCAAACCAGCACTGACCTCTCCAGGCAGTGTGACCCCTCCACCAGGACACAGACAAGCTACAATTCAATTCCCCTTGATCCTTCAAATCTGTGAGAACATAGATACACCCAAAATAAATATTTCTAAAGGTCTTGAGATTCAGCAGCTTTCACCTGGGTCCCACAGGATTTTTCAGGGAAGCAAAGGAATACTCCCAGAACACCCCCAGTTCTCCAGCCCACCTCCTTAAGCCCATGTTCACACAGATGCTTAGCCAGAGTTTAGAAGGTATTAAAAATCTCTCAAAGTTCTTAACATGGTCAACAGAACTAAACAAACACAAGGAAGTTTGCCTTCATGGAAACATCGGCCTCCCACTCCCTGCGTTCACCTTGTTTGCTCAAAGCACTACAGCCACCCAAAAATACCACCAGTTTCATTCCACCTTTTCCCCCCCTCACTTCATAAGTCATGGCACAAGGGTCCCAGTACCGCTGTGGAAGAAGGAAAATGTTTCCCAGCACTAAGAAGTGTTGTTTGGGATGCACACTTCCACGTGTATGTGTCCAGAACGGGAAGCAGGGACAGACTCCCCACCGTGGGCCGACAACTCACCCCAAGCACAAGACTCCAGTGGAAGCAGGGAGAGAAGTTCATGTGCATTTGTACGTCTCCAAACAGCCCAATTACTATCCCTTTATCTCCTTTTCTCCTTTAGATGACAATCCACATACACATTCAGGAGGCAACGACTAGCACTAATTCTCTTTCCACAATAACTGGAGGGGGCATCTCAAGCACTTTAGAGCAGTCTGCAAACCACAATCTGCCTAATTTGGCAGCATTCCTGAAAGCATCAGCAGGGGTGTAGAGTTTAATGGAACTCCACAGCCATGCAGACATCAGGAATGGAGCCATCCTCTGGTGAGGCCATCAAACAACTTGACCTTTGATGGAATTTACTGATGGCCAGGGGCAACACTTGGGCAGCATCGCAGCATCTCCTGATACAGTATGTTATGCAATTACCAGTATCACTGCACCTCTTTATCTCCCAGCTCATGATACAAACGGTCAGAGACCTCCTGAGGGGTTTGGTCCTGGGCAGACAGAAGATGTTCTGCCAGACATCAGTGTCTGAGGAGACAAAGCTCTCTGTCCATGAAGGTCCGGGGTCGCTGGGGGAAAAGAAGGGCTATTTTCTGGCTCCAGTGAAACCTAGGTATGACCTCCGGAAAACACGTAAGAAACCTTATCTGGGAAGGGGAACCGGAGACCCTGGATGTCAGAAATTTAGCAGTGGGTCCTTCTCACCCTCTGGCAGAATTTTGTGCTGCCAGGGGAGTCGCATTTAGGAACATGGTTAGAGTAATAAACAAGCTGCCACAGGCTCGTGCTGTCTGGATGGTGAGATCCTGCTTAAGATCCCATGCTGGGGTAGAAGTCAACACTCTTTTACCAAAGCTTCCTACAGAGTTTTAGGACCATGGAGTTCAAGAAAACTGGAAATCCCTCAGATGGACAGAAACAGTTGCCCAGATGCCTGCACTGGTGGGATCTGTGCCTCACAGCTCACCAGGCCCAGTGAATCACCCAGGACCACTGACACACAGTAGTGATGAGAGATCAAGAGAAGAGAAGCTGCTTCTAATAACGACCAAAACCTGGAGGGGAGAGTTCAGAGGAGGGACTGGAACAAATGTCTTGTCATCTGCTCAAGTCAGGCTGGGAGAACAGGCAAGATATTCCAGTCCTCTGGCTTTAACTTTTCCTCAGCCTGTCGCAGCCAGACCGAAGCCTGCAGAATCACCACCCTGCCTTACCTTGCACTCGGCTTTTGGGGAAGAAGGATTAGACAGGTATCAATCTTTCAGGCTGCAAAATCAAGAACGTGTTACCAGGATTCCAAGGAACAGGCTGGCCTGCAGGCAATGGGGCCAGGACTTGTTGGCACCTGAGGTGGATTTTGCAAAGCCCCTTGTTTCTGCAAGCTGCCCTTTAGGGCATTATCCCACATTTCCCACTTGTGGCCTGTCAGCTGAACCATCTTTCTGCCCCTGGAACGGCCAGCATTCCCAGTGCAGGGCTCCATCAGGCACACTGCATTCCCTGGCTCCACGGCTTGAGACGCAAGCAATGGGACCACAAAATACCTTCCTTGACATGAGCTGAACAAGAAGATCTAAAAATGCAAATCATAGAAACATAGAAGTGTTTAGGCTGGGAAAGCCCTCTGGGATCATGGAGCCCAGCCATTCCCCAGCGCTGCCATGGCCACTGCCCCACGTCCCCAAGTGCCACAGCCACAGGGCTGTTAAACCCCTCCAGGGATGGGGACTACACCACTGCCCTGGGCAGCCTCTGCCAGTGCCTGACCAACCTTTCTCCTTTCTATGAAGAAATTTTCCCCAAAATCCAATCTAAAATGGTACAGTTGGCAATGGTTTGAAGCTATTTTTGACTTAACACCTCCAACGTGGGGTAAGAGTTTACGTCCCAGGAGAAGTTATCAGATTTATTCATCTGATATCTCTAAATAAAACAGATCTTTCTAAAATGCACAAAGTACTTACGGCCATTCAGGGCCCATTTAGGGGCTTCATTAAATTAGCAGTGTAGAGTAATTCAGCTGATGGCCATAGGATTACAGCTGGGTTTTTTTCACAGTAGTATGATGTCTCAGTCCTTTTTGTTTCAAGAAAAATGTTTATGGTTTATGGTTGCACTCAATGATTTTAAAGATCTTTTCCAACTTAAATGATTCTATAATTCTACACCAACTGATTTTCTTGGTGATCAAATACCTGATGTTTGCAGGTTACCTTGATTCACTCCCTAGGCAAGGAAACAGGAATATGCCAACAGACCCTCAAAAAATGCATATTCTCTAATAAGCAGGGAGAGATAACTCTTATTTCACATGCAGGACTATCTGTTGCTGAGATACAGCTCTTACAGAGAGAAGATAACTGCTGAGAGCATGTGCTGTACCCAAACTCTCCGGAAGGCATCAAAGATCCAGGTTCCGCTGTTTGAGATATACACAGAGAGTTATTATTCCACCAGTGGAACATAGCTGAGGGCATCATGAAGGATGCGGGTGACAAAGAATAAAAATGGTACGTCCAGTAAAGCCGGACAGGACTTGGAGCAACCCGGTCTAGCGGAAGGTGTCTGTCCGTGGCAGGGGGTTGGAACAAGATGGTATTTAAGGTCCCTTCTGACCCAGGCCATTCCAAGATTCCATGACATGAAGGCCAAAGTGCCAAGGGCTTCAAACGCTGATTAACAGCACCAGTTGAAAGCCATGGTGTGAAATGTTCAATATTCAAACCCAAGGAACCTCGCAGTGCCTTCTGTGTGAACAAAGAGCTGAGCTCCATGTCAGTGATGGAGAGTGAAGGAGGTACTTATGCAGTTTTTCCACCCAGACCTGCCCAAACAGAGCAGAGGGGGGCTGGAAGGGCTGGGGGGGCTCGGGCTGGAAGGTTTCTGCAGCAGAGGAGAATGCAAGGGTGGATTCGGACCAAAGGTCCATCCAGCCCAGCATCTTTGCCTTGACAGCTGCCAACAGTGAATTTCTGAAGGAGAAGTGAGAACAGGACAAGCTTGTAGAGCTTCTGTTCAGGACATTCTCCCAGCCTCCAACATTTTATAGACTCCCTGAGGCAAAGCTGGGACTGGTTATTTCACAGCTATTGATGGAGCCTTCTCCCATTCATTAGTTCCAGTGGTTTTTGAACCTCTGTAAACTTCCAGCATCCACAGCAGTTCCTGCAGCAAGGGATTGTACACGTTAATTGTAGAGTGAGTGAAGAGCACTTCCCTTTGAACCCGACTCTTTGTAGCCTCATGTGATGCCCCATTATTTTCACATTGAGAGAGACTAACAGTCAATCCCTATTCATGACTCTGTGGATCTTCTTCTTATCACCCTTTGGCTGCCTCTTTTCCAGACACAAGAGAATTAGTCCAGTTTGTTGTTCTTTGGATAAAACACATCTTACCCTTCTTTTTATCCTTGTGTTTTTCTCCAAATATCTTCCAATACAGCTACTGATTTTTTTAGAGCTGTGGGGAACAGAACTTCACACAGGATTCAACATCTGGATGTACCTGGTATTTCCACAGGAGCTTAGAGAGATTCTCTGGCTTATTCTCTCATTTTCATTGCTAGTGTTCCCCCTGTCTTCATGACAACCACCACATACCAAGCTGACACTTGCACAGACCGGTCTGTTAAAATCACAAGACACAGTTGTGGCAATAGGCAAATCAGAGCCCATCACCTGAACGTGAAGAAATGAGTGATTCTCCACATTCGCCTTAAGTATTTGGTCTCATGGGGGGTGTGCAGTGATTCACAGATGAACCTCATTACTTCTAATTAGATCATGTATTGGAAAGCTCTAGAACATTACCAAGCATTCCCACGTGCTCATCAACGCTTGGGAGAACACAGCTACAGCACACACAGCTGTAGCCACAGGCTCCTTCCAAAGGGAAAACCTGCCAGTTATTCCTTCCACCTGCTTCTTACCTTCCAGTAATTATTTATCCAGGAGCCTCCTTCTTAAGTCATGTCTGAGTTTCCCTGGAAGTCTTTGCATTTGGGAAATTCAACTAGACCTGTCCAACTGATGCCTCTGTGGACTCCTTCACATCCACTCAGAACACTCTGTGTTATAATTTCTATCAACTTACCACTTTACAACACACTGCTCTGGGCTTCTGCGGATGAGCTGGAGCTCAGAGAAAAACTGGAATCCCATCAGCCACCTTCCAGGGATTTTAAACAAGAGTTCATAGGCAAGGTAGTAGTTCAATGATTTCATCCTCCCCCATCCTCGGGTGAACACCACCTGATCCCAGCAACTGATAGTGGTAATTGTGTCTATCTCCATCACCATCTCATCTCCAGACATTTCAGCCTGAGACAGATGAAAGCACAACGAGAATTGCATTCATTTTTCTGCTGGGAGTTTAGCTGCCCTAAGCACAGCTTTTAGACTTTAATTTTTTATAGCTCCTACCAATTGTCAGGTAAGCTTTCTGCTTGTGACTGAAGAGAATCTAGCATTAGTTTTTTTCCCATTTTCAAGTTATTTCTCTTCTCTTTTCACTGTCTTCACATATTTTTAGGTTGTTTATCTTTTTTCTAATTTTGCCAAATTTCTTGCTTTTCCAGGATGCTTTTATATACTTTCTTACTCTTATGTTTAGGTATCCTGATATGCTTTTATCATTTTCAAGTATTTCTTGAGAGGCAGATTTTATCTTAATTCTTACCGTAGTGTCCTCAAACACTTTGATGCAAACATTGTAACTCCTAGTTGCCCTCTCAGATTCTTCTGAATGACCTTACTTGATTTCATGTCATCCTTTTCTAAATTAAAACACAACTGTGGATGATTTTTGGCCTTTTAACATCTCAGCAGGAATAAAGTACATGATTGTCACTGTCCCAGAGTGGCTTTTCAGAAGCAGGATTTTGAACGAGGGCATGGAAAGGCCAAGGCCAGCATGGCATTCCCCAGCCTTTGTTTTGTGGAGAAAGCAACCACGGAAGACGCAGCCAGAGAAGAAGCACGAAGACAGGAGCTGCCACCAGCTCAGGCCACAACCAGGTGCAACTGCCAGGAATGATGCAATGGTGGTTTCTCAACCAAAAACCAACACAAATTGTTTGATGACCTTTTTTAACATAAGGGCTGTGTGTTGTACAAGCACGTGGGGTTTGCCCATCACTCAAATCTGACGTGCTTCTCTCATGCAGAAGTTGTGCAAAGTTTACAAACAGCAGCTTTTGGTCCCCTGGAGTGACAAGACAGAGGTCAGAGGTCCTCTGAAGGAGGCAAAGGAAGGACCAGATTATCTCTCTGAGGAGAGCAAAGAGTTGGAAGCAAATGCTGACAGGCAACGGTCTGAACCCTTCTGTGAACTGCTACTGCACAGGAACACCACATGCAGACAAGCAATGAGGATAACCGCTGTTCTAAGCAAGATGAAAATTACAGAAGATTTAAAAAAAAAAACACTTGGGAGAGCAGATGAGGACAAAAAAATAGCTGAGTGGGACTGTATGACCTGGGGCATGTTATGTGAATGAGACAGGTGGAACCGAGGGTAATGGGGAGGACAGTGGCATTTTGGTGGTCCCAGGGAAACGTTTGGAGAGAAGTCTCCAGCACTGGCATTCAGGGACACCGTGCACCCACAGCATGGCTGCAGGAGCACCATCCCAATGGGACACTCAGGGAACAAAGGAACAGCCGAGGTACACATCACAAGCAGAAGGGGAACTCTTGTCTCTTCAGGATCTTGGGGAGGTTCCACTTATTTTGGAATAGAACTGTCTTAGTAAATAAAAAGTTATTCAGATCATTCATTCTGCAAGGAAGAGGACTCGGGACTGGAGCAGTAACACAAACACCATCTCCTACTACTTGAAAAAGTAGTCAAGACTGGGTTTCTGGAGCTTTATCTCTACGCTGGATGGTGGTGTAAAGAGACCACCTTGCCAAGATTTAACTTCTGATTCAAACTGACACACAGGAAGCCACAGGAATTATCACAATTCACTCTCTTAGTTGACTTTCATATCCTCAGAGACGTTCCCTATATTTAAACAATCTGAAAGCAACATTTTGGTACAGGATCCTGCACAAAATTCCACTAATGAAAGAACCAGAGTTCTCCACTCACTCCCTAGACCTCCTCAACTTGTCTCTTCTGCTCTGCCATGTAGTCATCACCCCATACCCTTTCCAGACAGTGTGATCACTGTGCCTGCCCTGCTCCATTTTTTGGCTTTTTGGCCTTTGTAAGAACTGTTTCACGTCTCTAACAGGACTGGAGTGCTGTTCATTTTTCACATCTGGATCCCACTCAGTCCCAGGGTCATTCTCCCCGAGTTTCTGCAGTGGACCTGTCCCTCCTACAGCTCTGCACCAGCAGCGCTGCCCAACACAGACCCCATGGAACCACAGCTGCTGAGGAGCTTTGGAAGTAGGAAGTTGAAATCTACCCTCTCATGTAATTTTGAACTAGAATTCACATACCTTTTACCAAAACAAAGCCAACTTAATCCCCAATCTGCTTTACTTATGTTCAGAAGTAACATGTCATAACCAAACTTGGTCAAAAGCTTTAAATTTGTTTCACAGAGTTTATGGCCAGAGGAATTTATTCAACTCCCCAGCCAGAACTGCTGTGTTTGACAATCCAGTACATCTCTGCCACTGCCCTAATGCTGAGCACAGTAATAAGCATTAGATTAACCCATTTGATCACTGGAGACCAAATTACTGAGTTGGAGAACAAAAGAGACATCAAAGGGCCACTAATGCCCTTAACCAGCCCCTTCAGGGATGGGGAAGTGACGAGGTGAGAGAATACATCCGTTGATTTAGGCAGATGATTCAGATCTCAACATGCACAGGAAGAGGATAACACACCCAAAATTTCAGATAATTTGAACGGGGTGGCTGCAGGGGGGAAGAGAGTCTTCCACAGAAATCTGGCAGCACAGGAGTAACCCATACAACCTAAGCACATCCAAAACAATCTTCTCTCTACTACCTTTGAACACTGACCTACATCTTTGAGTGCCTTGTTCTGAGGCAAGTCCAACCCTTGATGCTCCTAAAAACAAGATGAAAAGGTCCCAAGACAACTCTTGGCCAACTCCCGCCTGAGCCATGCTGGCAGCAGGCCCAAAGCTCCGAAGCATGAGATGTGATTACAATTCCTTAATGCAGCCTGAAAGTGTTGTGGGCAAATGAAAGGCTGTGCAGCGCTTCCTGTTCTTTACAGCCAGGGAAATAAGGGGGAAAATAAATAGGTATAAAAACTAAGTAATAAATCACAGAAATCAAAGACAGAAGAGACCACCATGACCATCCACACCACTTCTGTCTACTTTACACCTGTCCTGCTGCAGCCAAGCTCAAGACCTTGAATGGAGGGAAGGCCAAAAGGTTAATAAAATATGAATGTGCATTATTCAAGTGTGATATATTCCCTTGTACTGAGATTCATTTTACATTTCTGCTTTGTTTATAACCCACAGTTTCATTTATTTGACCTTTGGCAATCCCTGCAACACAGACTGTCGTGATACTTAAGATGACAGACCTGAAGGCCAAACTACACTGCATGTTTCCCATTGTACTCCCTTGTTACTTTTCTCAGTTAAGGTTAAAACTCGCTTGTTTTCAGACTATGACTGTTGGGCAAAGTCCAGAGAAAGCTCTTAGGCAAGGTTGTGAACATCTTAGGCATGTTTCACTGGATGAAAAACCACTGAGATACACTAAATAAAAATGCATGTCAATTTTTGTCCAAAATCCAACCTGATACAACAGAGCTCTCTTTGATCATACTGTCGGTGTTGTTTGTATTACTTTGACAATGCTGAAAGTTTTCATTTAAAAATAACAAATTCACCTGCAGTTCAGAACAGCCTTCCTCAATCCACAGGAAATTCCCACCAAAGCTTTTGCTTGATGGAGGCACAGAAAAAAAGTCATTTCTCTAATGGTTCAGAACCATTCCACCACAAATCCAGCCTGGCTGCAGCCTGCAAGCACAACAGGGCCTGTTTCTCTTCTCCTGTAATCTCACCCCTCTGCCAGCTTATCTTTGGGAAATGTCCACTTGTTCCCTGGATGTATTCCAGGGCCTGTGCGTGGCCAGACGTCCTCTATTGACTGTCACTCACTGCAGCCCTGTGGGTTCAGTCTCCTGACCACAGATCTCTGCTCTGCTGCAGTCGGGTTTGTGTCCCCCATTTACGCCTGCCCCAAGTCTTTACTGGGGCCTCCAGATCTGTCACCGTGTTAGTACTGAAAAGCTTCAGTTCAAGATGGATCTGTGCCCACCGTCATAAATAATTCAACTGCAACAACAGCCAGCACCAGATGGTGCACTGGGAAGCTGGGAGATTTCGGTTTAAAGTCCTTTAAACTCGTTGAACAGGGAACAGTTTCCTGTCACATGTTTTCTGGATGAGGAAAGGAGAAGACACACCATGGAAAGCTCCAGCTCAGCCTCTGTATATGCTCAAGAGAGGGGTGCAAGTTCAGAAACAGCCTCTGAGCTCAACCTTTTCTAGCAGCCAACTCTAACTGAGGTTCCTACTCTGCATCTGGATTTTAATGGCTCACCTTCCAGTTACACTGAAATGCTGCACCAATTCTGAACTGATCCACACTGTGGGTTACACTGGACACTGCCAACACTACACTCATGCTCTCTGTCCAATTCTCTAAGAGGTCTGCTTGGGCCAAAGGGTTTCTTTAACACTACCAGTGTCCCTGTGCTGGGTAACTACAGCCTTTTTGAGTCACTGCTTCGTGTGTTCCCAAGACAGCTTCTACTTTCATAGAACCACAGTATGGTTTGGGTTGGGAGAGACCTTGATGCTCATCTTGTCCCACCCCCTGTCATGGGCAGGGACACCTTTCACTATCCCAGGGTACTCCATGCCCCATCCAACCTGGCCTTGGACACTTCCAGGGCTGGGGCAGCCACAGCTGCTCTGGGCAACCTGTGCCAGGGCCTCACCACCCTCCCAGGGAAGAACTTTCTCCTAATATCTAACCTAAACCTACTGTCTTTTGGGTTGAACCCATTCCCCCTTGTCCTGTCACTCCAGGACCTTGAAATAGTCTCTCTCCATCTTCCCTGTTGGCTCCTTCAGGTACTGGAAGGCCACAATCAGGTAACTCTGGAGCTTCTCTTTTCCAGGCTACACAATCCCAAATCTCTCAGCCTTTCCTGAGCAGTTATCTATGTCCATGTTGAGATGTGGGGTTTTTTTACTCAGTAGGAGCCATTTGTCTCAGTGTTTCAGTGCAATTTCCCGTTCTAAAGGCTTGTGTCAGAGTGACACTTTTTGGTACTTAGGCACCCATTTTTACTGTGCTGCAGCCAGGCCAAGTTGGCTCCATTATTGCTGCTTCTGAGGCAGCTCTTGCACATTACTTAACGCCAAGTCAAGTCTGTGTACTCGAGTACGAGCTGTTCCAAGAGGCAGAAACTGCTTCTTTGAACTGCCTCGTATTGTGCTATCTGACCAGTTTATTCACAGGTAATTTAAGTCCCCATTATCATTTGGTTCGACTTTCCCACTTCTTTGATCTCTGTCAACATTATGCACTCAACATCCTTTTGTTGATCCAGGAGCTGGGAGTATAGAAGACTGCTAAGGTATTTACTTTGGTATGGGCTGGGAGTGTAAACCTCTGAGAGCACTGAAGTAGGTGATTCCAATTCCAAGTGCATGTGCCTTGCAACACTGGGAACACTCTCCATTGTCCAGGGTGATCCCACAGGGTTCACTGCAGCAATTCCAAGCGATAATTATCACTGCTGTTCTGAACACCACACTCCTCTGACTGGATCTGTGTTGGATTTTCTCCTTCTGAATTGCACACACCACTAAAAAATGGTGATTCAGGCTCCAATTCTCACTCAATCCATCCTAAATAGATCAACTTGCATGTTTTTTAAATAATTTATTTTTCTGTGGGGAGAGGAGGAAGGAAGATAATCCCTGGTTTGGGGGTTCAGAGCATTCAGGGAGCTTGTTCTGCGGGTTTTTTCAAGTTTGTTTTTATGTTCTTCAAGGTGTTTTCCTGCAATGATAGGTTAAAACAATGCACTCCGTGGGTAAGTGAAAGTTGACTTTCTCCTACAATCCCCTCATTATGAAACTGCTGAGTTTGTACAGACATAGAATAAAATATTGTGAGACTTGCAATGAAAAAATGGATGTTGGGAAAACGAGCTCTACACGCTGCCTGCTCAGTGAGACTGTGCCACTGTCCCACATAGCCACTGGAATTTTCTAGGTGTCAGTATGTGAAGGCATTGGGATTGCTGATCACTTTGCCCTGCCTGTAGTAACGTGAGGTTATCCACCTCTTTTTAAATATCACTAATAGGGACTTTTCCCAAACTTTTAATGCTTTTTCCCAAATATGCTAGAACTAGAGACTGTACCAATCCCTGCCACTCTGCACAGACTAAAGGAATCATCCTTTCCCCTGTGTAGAAGACTGGGGTTATACACACTCAAATAAAGAGATATTAATGCTCAGTTTTAATAATGCATCCTTGAATCTTGATCATCCTTGAACTGTCCTAAACAAGACTGTAAGTGATGAACTATTTCTCGAATTTTTTTTCTTCCACAATTAGATTTGCACATGTTGTAATTCAAATTAGAAAAATCTTCTCTCAACTCTCTCCAGTGACTCTCTCCTTTTCTTTCCAAGACATTTCTTATTTTCCTATCTACCTTCAAACCAACACCAACTCTCTCCAGTACCAAGTGGAGACTGAGTCAAGGGCAAGAAGGAAACTGAGACCTATCCTCAAAAATCAGCCAATAGAGCAGCAGAAGTATTAAAAAAGAGGCTGAAAAATCTTTGTAGCCATCCTGTGAATGGGAGTTCATCCTCAAACAGCCACAGGAACTGCAGTTCTGAGGCCATGTCGAATCCTGAGCTGCTCCTGGATTGTCCACTGTCAGTAAGTTCCAAACATGTTCCTTCCAACCTACTTGTCTAAAAGGTTTGGTTCATCCATCTGTAATAAAGGGCCAGTTTTTGACTCCTGTGGAATTTTTAACAGCAGTTCAGGCTCCTGCAGCAGCCCAGCAGAGATCATAGAATCCCAAAATGGTTTGGCTTGGGAGGGACCTTAGAACTCATCCACTTCACCCCTGCCATGGGCAGGGACAGCTTCCACCATCCCAGGCTGCTCCAAACCCCATCCAGCCTGGCCTTGGGCACTGCCAGGGATCCAGGGGCAGCCACAGCTTCTCTGGGAACCCTGTGCCAGGGCCTCCCCACCCTCACAGGAGAAAAATTCCTTCCCAATTTAAACTTCCAAACCTAAACTTACAGTTTGGAAACTGCCAGTGAGTTCCCTGGATGCTTCCCAATCCAGCAAGAATTAATGCTCAGAGCAGGTGCTCCCTGAACAAGCTGGAGCACTGCAAAAGCCTGGAGATGATTTCTGCAAGAAGTCTGAGGTGTTGGATTTTTGACCTATAAAGGCTTAGGTGGCTCTGTCTGCTTGAGAAATTCCTCTCCCTTTGCATCACCCGGCAGCAGCAGCGCTGCAGTGCCGGAGGAAGCCCTGCTGAGCTTACACTGGCAGGGGTGGGCGGCTCCCTGGCACCTTCCTGCTCACCCACTGGGCAACAATGGAAATCCAGAGATTTCCCACAAAACCGCTCACAGGGGCAAAGGCTGTGAGGGGCAATTCAACCCTGGGGCTATTTTATTGTAGGTAAAGAGGATATTGCTAAAGTTGGCTTCTAAGATGTAACACGCCACAATCAAAGTCCATTTCTGTAGATGATCCTGGAAAATAGGGCAGGGAGAAACGAAACTAGGAAAACATTCTGGTAGGAGTACCTTTGGTGAGGCTCCATCACTGACGTGCAGGATTTTCTGTATTAAATGAAGAATGCATTTCTAAAAATATTTTGACCAGAGCATTATGAAGATAATTGTAAGTCATAACAAAGAGAACCTGACTTGACTACAGGGCCAACTCTGCACCACTGATCCTTGAGCAATCCTATTCCACCTCTGAAGGAAGAGAGCATTGCTTTGGGAACAGGACTGGGCCATCCATGCCGGTCTTCCAAGCTAAGCTCTGCAGTTTGTGTTCTCCTGGATGGGCTGACTGCACCTTACAGGGTCTGACACACCCACTACCTATCCAAAAATGCTGTAAAAACCCCACTCCTTGACTCATTAACTGTAAATGTGACCATGTTACATCCCTAAACTACATTTGAAGAAGCAATTGTGCAGGTATGTGTGCACAGCCCTAAGTTTATTTAAGCAGGAGTTCCAGTGACATCAAAGTTAAGCATGTGACCTGTAGTTTTTGCAAGATTGGGATGTTGACAACCATGTGCAAAATGAGATGTCCCAAAAGCCTAATTCTGGTGTATTTCATATCCCACTAACAAAAAGCAAACTGAAAAGAACTCCTCCCACTAATTTCTTACTTCTTTTGTACCTGAAGAGTTACGTCCCCATTTCCCATTTTCTCTTTCCAGAGGTAAGAACCCACTGCAGGATCAGGACCTGAACAAATCTAAATGTCATTTTATATGCCAAGTTTCAACATTTAGCAGCAGAATTAGAAACTACACCATGAGATCTGCAGGAGAGGTCACAGGTACACTTGGCTAAGCCTTCCCAGAGCACAGTGCCTGGCACCAGGCAAACATCCTGCTGCAGAAGGCACAGCCTGACCCCCTGTCCCAGCGCTGCCAGCTGAAACCAGGACTGCCCGCACTGCATTCAGTGGGACGTGGAACAGGAGCGCTCACCTGAGCACACAGAGTGGCCTGAAAACACACCCAGGGCAGGTCACTGTCTGTGTGCCCCAACTCAGCAGGCTGGATCAGAGTTTCCCCAGCCCTCTCCATTTGGAGGATGATTTTTAAAGGATGAAATTGGACACTATTCACAGCTTTTTATTCCAAGCACCTGGTTGGTGCTGCTGTGACGGCACAAAATTCCCGCTTGGTACTGTTGCATTTGGTTAGAAACCTCCACACATCCCTCAGGAGAGGTTATCATCCTCCCATTTCCAAAAGGTCCCACTCTATACTTTGTGCTTGGTTGCAACACCACTGTAGTTTTTGTAAGGAATAAATATTGACTTTCCTGGACATTGCCTCACAACAGAAGAGGACCTTGAGTACATTTGTCTCAGATTTTTTTTTTAGCCTGGTAATACAGTTTTATAGCAGAGCTTCCATTCTGAGGAGTTCAAAAGGCATGGAAAAGCAGACTTTTTACATGTCACAAACTGTCCATGTTCACTTTCAGACAGGTGACCATGTTCTCAAGCTGGCTCAACTGCATTTCTCTTCTTAAAAAACTACACAAAATTTATTACTTTAATTTAAATTTCCAAACTACACATTTAATTAAGATTTCAACATACCCCATTTAGAAAGTCCTGGAAAAATCCAGGAGAAAGTTAAGACTTAATATTAATGCAGGCTATTTTGTCATTTTTTTTGTTCTCAAGAATAAAGCACACAACCGCCAGGCAGACTACCCATAGAATGGAGAGAGTGCAACCAGGTCTCAGGAAACTGAGCTCCAAACTCAGTGTGTGCAGGAGATGGGTCTGTTCAGTGAATGGCTCAGCTCTGTGCAGCACCTGCACCTCCTGCCCAGGTGTGGAGGTACTCCCCTTAATGAAGGTCAGAGAACAGCATTAATTCATCTATAAAAATACCTGGTGGTGACACCACCGGAGCTCCTGTGTAAGTAACATTCACCCTTCAGGTACAGGCAACAACAAGCAGGGCCAGGGATTCTGGTGGGCAAGGCCAGGATGGTTTTTGGAGCTGAAACACAGCCCCGGCCTCAGCGGAGGGTGTGGAAAACCTCATGAACTCCATAGAAAAAATTTTAATCCTGTTTTCTGTCAGATGTTTCACATCCCGGCATGTGACTCGACACACGCAGCTTTATAACATCAATTAAGATATGAAATAATCTCCATGGAATCAGCCGACCACATGCACGATTCAACAGCAGTAAGGCGCAGCCCCAGCTCGGCCCCGAAGGAAGGCTCAGCCCGGTGCACGACGCCGTCCCCTCGGCCCCCGAGAACCACGGGGACAGCGCACGGAGCGCGGGACAAATCCGCGGCGGGACGCGGGACCCGAGGCACCGCTCGGGGAGCCGAGGCAGCCAGGAGGGAGAGCGGGGAGAGCCTGGAAGCGGGTGGCGAGGCCGCCGGAGCGGGATCGAGCACCGCCGCTCTTACCTGGAGCAGTTTCCCTTCGGCCGGAGTCACCTCGGCAACGTTGGCGAACTCCCCTTCCAGGATGATGGGCTCCACTTTGAGGGGGATGACCCTGATGATGGCTTTCTGCGCCGCCGCCCGCTCCGACTCCACGGCCGCCGCCAGCGCCAGCCCGGTCTGGCCCAGTCCTGCCTGCAGGGTCGCCATGAGCAGCCAAGGCCAGAGGACAGCCAGCTGCACCTGGGGGCCAGCACTCATGCTACCAGCAGCGGGCTCCGGCCGCTCATACCGCTCGGCAACGCGTCCTCACCGCGGCGGGCCCGGCCGGCGGCAAAGCTCCCGGGGCTCCGAGCCGCGCTCCGGACAGACCCCAGAGGCCGCAGAGAGGGGCTCGGTCACCGCCAGCGCGGCTCCCCGGCGACGCCGGCTCTCGCCATCACCGCTCCTCTTGCCCCGTGCCACGTGCTCAGAGGCCGCCGGGAGCTCAGAGGCATATTTTAAACAAACAAACTGAAAAAAAAAAAATCCTAAATTGTGAGTCCGTCCTCCGGCAGATAAATCCAGAAGGATCAGCGAAACAGGTTGCAAGCAAGAAATCTGTTCGGGTGTAGAAGGAGCATTAGGAACTCCTCGGTCCCACAGAGATGAGGCGCGGGGAGATCTCCCCGCGGATGTGGAGGCCTCCTGTCTCCTGGCCAAGGATTACGAAGATCCACAGGATCAAAACATCCATCCCAAATACCCTCGAGAGACACCTCACCTTCTTGCTAGTACTTCCCACAGCATAAGCACAACCTCGAATGTTATCTGCACTGATTGGTATCCTTCCCAGAAATTAGGCAGGCGGTATTCCTTGAATTTATCGTGACAAGAAAGCTTGCTCCGGTACCGTTCCCTTCCAGATCGAGTTGATGCCTTCCATCTTCCTCATGCCAGAGGTGCTTCATTCAAGTTTGGAGATCAGCTTTACTTTTCCCTTAGAAATCCATGCTCAGAGTCTGACTCCGGGTAGAGTTCTCAAAGATAATTAATAAAACACACAGCTCCTCTTCATAGTTGCGAATTCCCAGGGAAAAAAAAGGCCCCCAAACACTTCCAAAGTTTAGACACGAAGCCCAACAGGTATCAGGCAGAAAGTTACGGCGTATCTGGTTTCTCTCGCACTATTTCTGTGCGCGCCCGAGTTCCGGTATGACCACTTCCAAGCACACGTTAAGAAGATCCCGACTCAAGGCCCCACAAAATAAAATAGAAAGTTCCATGGTCTGCCCAAAGGTCACATGAAACGTATCGAGGAGTCTTCATAACTGGGAGAATTAAGACAGAAAGTGTTTTCGATTAGAACTGAAGTTACAGAGAGCGCACGGCTCTGGAGAGAAAAAGGGATTTACAACAAAAAAAAGCTTTGCAAACCTGTTAGGCAGTGAGCCTGCTGGAGTCCGCAGGGGCCGGGCCGGGAGGGAATGTTGCTGTAAATCCCAGGCAAAAGTTATTTCCAGCAGCTTAACAAAACCATGTGGCTCTGATGATGTTTGGGTTCAGTCTGAAAAAAA
>VZRQ01011047.1:74723-87357 GCA_013397975.1 Machaerirhynchus nigripectus | reverse complement strand
AAGCAAGGAACGAAGGCAGGAGAGAAGGAAGGAAGGAAGGAAGGAAGGAAGGAAGGAAGGAAATAATAACTTTTCTTCTCCACCCCAAAAGGGCATCTAAGTTGAGGTGAACACTGCCTGGATGTGTTACATAATACATTTGTAACTCAGAATTGAGGGTGCCAGATTAAAACTCAAGCTCTTACAAAATTAAGCAAAACACGAAATCAGGAAAGCAGAATACACAAAATTAGAGTACATGTCCTCACAGTCTGAACTTTGCCNTCTGCCCTGGGCAGTGCCCAGCCCTGCCCAGGCTGCCCAGGGAGGGGCTGGAGTCTCCCTCAGCGGGGATATTCCAGAGCCCTCTGGACACAGCCCTGTGCCCTGTGCTCTGGGATGGCCCTGCCTGAGCAAGGAGGTGGCACCAGGTGTGTCCCACTCATAAGTCCCACCAGATGAAAACAGTGTAGTTCCTTCCAATCTTACTAATTCTGTGATTCTGTGAGTCTGCTGCCACTCAGTGTTAAATACACTGTATATATATATGTATATATAATACGTGTATCATATGAATAGAATTACATATGCATTATTTGACAATGTTGTATACCAATATTCCAAAAGGCCTGTGTGAATATAGTAACTGAATACTCCAGCGAAGCTTGGAAGAGGAGAAGAGTTAGAGGAAGGGTATTTCTGAAAAAAAGAGAGAATCTGTCAAACAAAAGGGCTGATAGTCCCTGAATTGCTCTTCATCACAGAATAAGCTCCAGTCATTGAACCACCTCATGTCCAGGACCACCATCAGCCTTCTCACCAGTTACCCAAGTCATGGGGCCTCACAACCAAATCATCTCCCCCAAATCAGGGGGCTCACACACCTGATCCTTCAGTTCCCAGAAAGGAAATTTGGGCCCCAAACTCCGAACACCTTCAGCAACAGAGAAAATACCCAGTATCTGAAGGAGCCAGCAGGAAAGGTGGAGAGAGAATACTGACGAGGGATGGAGGGACAGGACACAGGGAATGGCTTCCCACTGCCAGAGGGCAGGGCTGGATGGGATATTGGGCAGGAATTGTTCCCTGGGAGGGTGGGCAGGCCCTGGCACAGGGTGCCCAGAGCAGCTGTGGCTGCCCCTGGATCCCTGGCAGTGCCCAAGGCCAGGTTGGATGAGGCTTGGAGCAGCCTGGGATGGTGGAAGGTGTCCCTGCCCATGGCAGGGGTTGGAATGAGATGGGCTTTAAGGTCCCTTCCAGCTCAAACCATTCCATGATCTTGTGATGTACTTCTAAAGCTGCAGCTCAGGAGCTGTCAGAGCTGACGGTGTTTGGAGCTTGGCAGCACTGCCCACAGTGAGGGGATGCTGAGGGAGATCCCGCCAGCTCCAGCACCAGCACAGGGATGAGCCCTTTCCTGGAGCCTGCGTTTGGTGCCCTGTCAGGGACACCCAGCGTGGCCCCACTGCACAGGGCACTTCAGACACTGCATACAGGAAGAGCAGGCACAGGTACACACAGTGCAATTACAACTTGTCAGGCACCACGAAGTATAAACCAGTGAGGATGCTTTATAGCAATCAAATGTTATTAAATTGTATTTTCCACAGAAAACAGAAACTTAATTGCTGTTTATCAGAAGCAATCTGATAATTTACCTAAATTTTCAATGAAAGTCTTTACCTTCAGTGGCAAATCTCAAAATACTCTTCTATATAAGATTAATAGAACTTGAAAAAGCTTCCACTTCATCACCATGAACTCACCTGCACTCAGTTACTTGCCAGTAACACTTTCTTCCTCTTCAAGGGTTTGTCCAGATTTACAGGGGCATGACTCCCAGTGATGCTTTTGCCATTACAGAATAGATCTGAACACTGCTGAAATGTTTCCCTGTGATCACAGATTGAAAGAGCACAGTCCCCTCCAATGGCCTCTTTTTTTAGTAGAATTCATATAGATCAAACAACCTTCAAAGCAGAAAGAAGACAAGGAGAAGTTTCAAAACCAGCAAGTCCTACCCAAGTGAAACCGTGAATCCCATTTTAACAATCAGTGTCTGTTCTCCTCCTTCTTCTGGAGATAAATCAGAGTTAAAGGACACTGGAAAGGTAATTTCTTTTAGCAAAGATGAGTCATATAAATATGTTGAAGAGAAACTCAGGTGTACTTAAGATACAGGTTTATTTTGGAAGAGATCTAGGTATGAAGGATTAGTCCTTAGTGCCTGATTATCCTCAGACTTTCTGTCTGAGGTAATGGTTAATAAAAAGCTAATTCCATAGATGAGTTAAGGAAAACAGGAAGCCACAGGATCAGCCACTAGGAAAATCGTATCAGATCAGATGCTGGTGAAGGACTTGGTCTCTCAGCAGCAGCAACACCAGAGCCCCTGAAGGAAATACCCTGAAGGAGGTGAGATCCTGGGATATCCCTTCCCCTGGATGTGTGGAGTCAAGTCCTGCTGTAGATGTGCCAGCCTGCAGAGAGCCATCACCTGTGGAGGGTGGGCAAAGGGAGGGGAAGAGAAAAGCTGGAATTGGAGAAGTACAGGGGTGAAGTTCAGTAAAGCCTTTCCATTAAAGGCAAGCCACCTTTATATTTTTATGATCTAGGTTTAAATGTTGTTCCTTTCATTTATTTTTTTTTCAGTTGTATTTTTTAAGCCATGAACAAGGTGTTTCACTTTTGCTCCACTGGGTGATTATTGTCTGAAGCAGCCAGGATTTTAGGTAAGATCCTGGTTCCCAATTCAACTGTCCAGGGATGGATGAGCTCATCCTGCCAAAATCAAACCAGTAAACCCATTCACACTGTAACTTCTTCTGCCTCTTCTCAGGGACCTCAGCTTGAACCTCGAACACAGGTCATCTCCTGGGATGCAATATAGGATCCCATATACATTTCCAACTGGAAAAAGTGCCCAAAGTGTAACTTAAATCCCTTTAGTTTCTCTAGCTAGGACAGATAAGGATGGGACTGGGGTAGCAGTGAAACAATGAAAAGGGATAAAAGATGGAGAAGTCAGGACTCAAAAGACTGATGGTTTGCTGGTCACTTGAGCTCAAGAGGAAAAATGGTCAAATTTAGCCAAAGTGGTGAAAGGGAAGATGGGAATTTCACTGACAGCCAGCCCTTTTCAGGGACTGCCATGACTAAAGCAAAAGCTTTGGAATAATCTTCTATCCCAAACATCCATTCTGAGATAAGTTTTGTGATTGTGACTCCCATCACTCTGGCTGATCCTTAAGTCCTGGATGAGAAAGAAGCTCATGATGAAAGTGAGAGGACAAATGTGGACTGGGTGCAAAATAAGTATTGGAATATCAGTGGCCTGACTGGCTCTTGGCTATTCCCATCCTTACACCAATACGTTATCCTACCCATCACCTGGCCAAGTTGGATATGGTTGGATAAACCTGGATAAGCTTATATTTTAAAAAAATCATGAATAAAAGACAAAGGTTGATATTTGCAAGGCAGGAAACTGGATGATCAAGCTTGGGTAGGACAAGCCTTTTTCAACACACATAAGCATAACTTGCTTTGCTTGTCCTTTGTGAGGGGGAAAAAAAGGATATGCATTATGCTGCAGTAGAAAATGAAGCCCTTGCATTTTTACTTCAGATCTTTTGATATCTGATAAGCCAGGCCCTCCAAGTAAGGAGCACTTTCCGCTGGAATGATATAAAGCATTTAGAGTAAGTCCTGTAGTTCTCTTTAATAGGGCACTTCGGAGGTGGGGCTGATTCCAAAAATCACCATATTTTTTCTCATTCATCAAGTGAAACTCAGGGCTGCAAAAAGCTGTCTGGGAAAAAAAGTGGAGCTATTTCCCAGTCTTCTCATAATATTAAAGAATCTCTTTTTGTCCAGGCAAGGACATTCTTCAAAGATAAACATAGACTCGTTAACTAAGATAAATTCTGGTGAAGTCAAGCAAAAAACTTTTGAAGAACAAACCACTGCACTGATGAGGACACCCACTATGCTGCTGCCCTGGAACCTCACTTGAATTACAGAACTACTCGTTTCATGTTCAGGGCTTCTTTGAAATAGATATTTGTAACCCACAATGCTTTCACTTTCTCAAGCAGATCCATTTTCAAATTTATAGCCTTCATTCCAGAAGTCCCTAAGCCTCCAGTTCTCTCCTACAGTCTCCCCTGCTCTCCCCTGCTCTCCCCTGCTCCCTGCACTTCCCTAGAAGGTGCTGCTGGCGTGCAGGGGAGCTGCAGAACCAGCACAGCCAGTGAGAGGGTTGGGGGCTCAACAACCCTGTGGTGGGGCTTCAGGATCCAAACACAGCTGCCAGACTCCCAGAATTTGTGCTCCGTTTGCAGTGCTATGGCTTACTTTGATTAAACATTTCAAGAATCACAGAGTAAAATAAATTCCAGAAATGTATTCTTACCTCCCAAGTGATTTGAAGACTGATTTCTTTGTCTTCGATGTTATCTATTCTATTTATTGTATATATATTGTATTTATTTTATATATATTCTAATAAATGTTAAAAGTATACCTTGGGAAATCGATCTGCACACATGTAGAAACTCCACAGCCACAGTCTTTAGTATTTTACTGTCAGCATTTTGATTTGCTTGACTTTGTCATCACAGCAAGCCACAGAAAGTAGACTCACATAGGAATGTGGATTTCACAGTGAAATTAAATGCTGACTTTATTCTAAAAATCAACTTTGTAGATGAGGCAGTTTTCTGCAGGTATTACTTGGTGATACACAGAGGTCATTTAAAAGCAAAGGCATTATTTGCAGGACAGACAGTCTTTATAATCTGCAATTGTTCTGAGCGAGAGAGAAATCCCTGATGAAATCAGATTTACTCCAATAATCAGTAAATGTAACAAATATAACTTGAGATGGCAAACAGCTCAGGTAACTAACTTGCAATGCCTGGCACTTACATGGGATTTTACATGAGATAGTTGCTACGATAAGTGAGAAGGTTTTTAATATCTCTGCCTATTGCCCTTTTTAATAGGATGTTGCTGTATTTTTGTGCTGTTTGGAGCAACAAACCTGGGAGCCGAACAACACAGAAAGAGCAGGTGGCCATCATTCCAAAGAAGCAGATGTGGGAATGACTCACATTACCCAAAAGCTAATTCTGAGCAGCTTTATGGTGAAATCTGGGCATCTTTGAGAACATTCTGTGACCTGTGTACAGAATACAATTCTGGATACTGCCAAAAAACCTAAATGGTATCTGTGTATCTCTCTGCAAGCTCCAAAGTGCGTTTGCAAACCTGAGAAACCAACAAAAGATACCTTTGAAGGGCTCCAGTGAAGACAAAGTGAGAGAGCAATGGCAAAGGAGAAATTTCTTGTGGCTTGTCAGAATGATTACAAGGGAAAACAGATACTACAGAAAAACCCAATCTTCTAAGAAAAGAAAAGGAAAGACCTGAAGGGAAAAAGTGCTTGTGGAATAGGAGGTAAGTGTAAGACATCAAATCCAGATCATATGCTATAAAAAGCTACAAGTAAAAAGCCAAAACCACTGAAGGAAGCGTTTGCTGAGGGCAGAGATATCAAAGGGGAAGATGGTGATTCATTTCTAAGACTTCAAGATTGAATCAAGAGTCAACAAACAGGCCCAGGAGACTTCACTCACACGCTCTCATCCTGCCCTGTTAATTGGAGAGAAGAAGTTTCTAAGTTCTTTTGTCTAAGATATGGTTAATCCAGTCCTACCTAGGAGAAGTTACCAGCTCCAGCCCATTCTCTCACCGGCTGTTATGAAATAGCTGACAGGGAACAATGATGTCCTTTGAGTACTAAGGAAACACGGATGAATGGCATCCTATGGAATAAATCAATATTTACTAAAAATTTATGAAAAAACGACAGCCCCTTCCTTCTTCCAAACCAGACAGAGCCTTAAAATAAATTTGGTTTGGGTCAAAAAGGAGATGAACTTGGGCCCACAGAAGCTCTGGATGGACTCTGCATCTCAGCAAGAACATACCAAGGAAGGCACATGGATGGTGGACAGAACACTTTCCTGAAGGAACAGCGAAGTGGGGCAGGACTCTCCATTCCAGAGAAAATGCAGCTGAAGGAACTGAGACAGGAGTGTTTAAAATCATGGGCAGTGAGAGGGATATGGATAGAGACCCAATCACACCAGAGCCAAGTGGAGATTAAATGCAGGAGGCTCAAAAGAGACAGGAGAAGGTGGCTCTGGGCACAACAGCCACGCAGTGAAGTCCTTGGCAGAGTCATGCACATGCCACTGCCTGCATTGGTTGGGACAAACAAATTCATGGAAATTAAATCCACCAAGGGCTATTAAATACAACTTGTGTTTCAGTTTATTAATTCCCTCAGCCCACACGGAATCACAGAATCATTTGGATTGGGAAAGCCCTCCCAGACCATCGAGTCCCAGCTGTGCCTGATGCCCACCTTGTCCCCAGCCCAGAGCACTGAGAGCCACATCCAGGCCTTCCTTGGACACCTCCAGGGATGGGAACTCCAGCACCTCCCTGGGCCTGACCACCCTTTCAGTGAAGAAATATGCTCTGGAAATATTTTGGAAATGCATCAGTCCCTGCTTGCTCTGCTCCTGCCTCCTCCTTGGGCATTGCTGTCAGAGGAAACAATGAGCTTTGGGATGGGAGTTTGGTCTGACCAAGGCCAGCATTCTTATCTCCAAAGCAGAGATTTGTTCATTAGAAAATTATTCAGACATTCACTAAATCCTGCTTTCTCAAAACTGGAAAAATTTGGATTAATTGGATAGAGATAAGCATGTGAAATCTAGCTGCGGGGATGATAACACTAACACCACATTCTTACGGACTTTTTCCTCTTGAGACAATATTATTTTGTGGCTCTCAGTGTTTCAGTAAAGAACAAATCAATCATCACTTTAGCTGAAGGCACAAGGGCTGCAGCTTTACCAGCGACTGTATCCAGTTCCATTCTCTGGCACAGAGGCTGTTAATACTGGGAAAATCTCTTACTCTTCCATTTCAGAACTGCCACATCCAAACAGCCTGGTGGGAATGGCCCCACGCCAAGCACTGAACTAAGCCCAGCACTTTTGGGGAAAGCTCTCACCAGTCCAGTGGTCCAACGACGGGGCTGAGCAAGACCCCTGGGCACTTCTCCTGGTGGGGTCTGCGCTCAGGAGGGGCTCACATTGGTACTGAGGGCTTTTCACAGGTCCCAGGGCTACCTGCAAGCTCAGGAAAGGGGAAAGCCCAGAAATCCAGCACAGGAAGGACATGCACCCGTTTGAGCAAGTCCGGAGGAGTCACCAGGATGATCAGGGCGATGGAGCAGCTCTGATATGAGGAAAGGCTGGGAGAATTAGGATTATTCAGCCTGCAGAAGAGAAGGCTTTGGGGTGACCTCATTATGACCTTCCTTCCAGTGCCTGAAGGAGCTGACAAGAAAGATGGAGAGAGGCTATTTACAAGAGCCTGGAGTGACAGAACAAGGGGGTGACGGCTTCCCACTGCCAGAGGGAAGGGCTGGATGGGATATTAGGAAGGAATTGTTCCCTGTGAGGGTGGTGAGGCCCTGGCACAGGTTGCCCAGAGCAGCTGTGGCTGCCCCATCCCTGGAGGTCTCCAAGGCCAGGCCGGACAGGGTGTGGAGCAGCCTGGGATGGTGGAAGGTGTCCATGCCCATGGCAGGGGGAGGAATGAGATGAGCTTTAAGGTCCCTTCCAAATCAACCCATTCCATGTTTTTGTGGTTCTATGAAATAAACGCAAATCCAACACGATCAGCATCAGATCTGTTCCAAGCTTGAAGCAGCACGTGCTACATCATTTCTCCAAAGATCTGTTGGAAATGGAAGGAATGCCTGGATCTTTTCTAGGCATTGTGGGTAGGAACAGGCATCAAAAGGGGTTATCACCAGCTCAGCTGGACCAAAGGACACAAGACTGACGCTCTCCAGCACCTTCCATCCCACTCGAGCACGCGCTGCGTGCGAAATACCAAGGAAGCAACTTAAGATCTTCCTTTCGCTGTGAACTTATAAAGTCAGGCCCCAAAGTTATGCTTAAGGGGACGTAGTTACTCATCTGGGGTCACCAGAACTCAAAGCTGTGCAGGAAATTAGGGAATGCAGCTGTGCCTATTCCTGGCCAATCAATGAACACTTGGAATGGGTCTGGATAAAAAATCTGCAAGCTCTGGTCCTTTACCAACCAAAGGACTGATGAAAATGAAAATTATCTCTTCACTGTAATGAAGAGAGTCTCTTCAAGAAGGGAAAATGGGAGAGACAATGTTGTCTGCACTTCAACAGTCAGGTGGGATTAATGCCTTCCTGCCACAGCCCCAGAGGTCTGGCAGCTGTCGACTCTCTGCACACTTGATGAACTAATAGGCTCATCAGAAAGAAATTAATTGTCTTCCAAAGGCATCCGTCAAAGAAAGTTGGAGTGACTCAAGCTCGGGGAGGTGTCTGTTTCTCTCCACTGACTCTCTGTGCAATCTGGACGACAAGCCCAGGCACATACAACTGACTATTACACATTCAGATGAATCTTAGGCAAGATGAATCCTACAACAAGTTTTACAAGTGCATTACTAATGCAGCTACCCTGCTTTTCTCAAGGGAAAATGTGGTGCTCTTCACGCTGTGTTAAAACAGATGTTTTCAGCTGCTTTTTATTTTAAGAATCCCCTTTTGGCCATGTGAAGTTTAAGCCTTGCATACAAAGACAATTATTTATCTTAACGGGGGTGTATCACTCAGAGCAACGCGATTGCTCTTAGGTTACCACTCTCCATAAAGGTGATCATGGGTAAAACAACCCTCGGCCACTAATGCATCTGAAGGCATGACTGGACTTGCAAGGTCAGGTGGCACCAATAACTCCCATTTCTCACACAGCCTCCTAGACTGATTTTTCATTATTCTCTGATAAAAAGGCTTCACTGCATTTCTCTGATCCAGCCCTACCTGTAGCAAAGGTTTTGCCAATAGTTAAAAGCAAACAGAGCTAAATCCTTCAAATAATTTTGGTCTAAAAGACGCAGGTGGGCAGCTTTTCTTTTAGTGCTCTCACAGGGAAAAACCCAGAGAAATCTTCTTGTTGCTGAAGTCAACAGAGAAGTTCGAATACACATAAAAAGAAACCTTTAGAAAAAGTTCTACTTTGATTTAATTTAATGGGACTTCAACAGTGACATGAAAAGAGTCAAGAATGAGACTGAACATATATTTATATTTAGTCCCCTCACTCAGGAAATACATATTTGAAAATGAAGTATCACTTTGCAAATAAGCTAATCTTGGTGCTGGGCCCTTAAGATGAAGGGAAGAAGTTTTTATGTGGACATAAGAGGAAATAAACTTTCAGCATTCTGTATGTTACAATGTAGAGGAGAAAGGAGAGTGGAGAGATTAAGGGTTACATGGAATCCCAGAATGGTTTGGGTTGGAGGGACCTTAAAGCCTATCCAGTCCCACGCCCTGCCATGGGCAGGGACACCTTCCACAAGCCCTGTCCAGCCTGGCCTTGGGCACTGCCAGGGATCCAGGGGCAGCCACAGCTTCCCTGGGCACCCTGTGCCGGGGCCTCCCCACCCTCACAGGGAAGGATTTTTGTTCTAATAACCTGCTTCAGCTTCTCCCCTGAAGAATAAAAACATTTCAGCGAGGCTGAAAGTTTTAGCAGAACCATTTTGGACAAAAGGAAAAACTCAAGACTTTCGTACTTTGTGTTCTTCAGTGCATAAAAAAATACAAGATGAAGAAGTTAGGCAGGAAAAAAAATATGAGCAGAATGAACTATTCTACACAGTATTTTTGACTAATCTTTGCCTTTAAAAACAACCTGGGAAAACATGAGACCGAGAACTTTTCAACACGTCACAGTGCTTTATTGGCCTAATTTTGCTTAATTAAAAAAAAAAATATATATGGATGTTAGCCTAACAGTGACTAGTTGTGGACAAATGTTTTTCTCCTCGCCCTTTAACCTCAGCAGGGACTGTCTGGAAATCACCAGGGAATGCTCAAAATCTGGGGGAAGGACAGGGAACACCAAACAGAGAATCTTTTTGCTTTAAAGGTTTCTCTTCCGTTTAGACTTTCCACTTTCTACCCAGTTCTCACTTGGGATATGTGTTCTCACACATGACAGAGCATTGCAGAAATACATGTAAATTACCACTTTTCACTCTCTTTTTGACAAGCAATGCAGAAATTCTTTTCATACCTGATGGACCTGAGTCCTGCACTGAGGATGTGCAGGGGTGGGGAATGGAAGTGGCAGTGGGCTGAGCCCATTGCTGAAGCAGCCAGAGTGGAAACTCCTTTATCTGGAAAAGTTTGGGAATCTTCCTGCCTCTGGGATGAGGCTGTTGTGTAAAAGCATGGAAAGAAACTGCCCTGGTAATAAAAGTGCCCTAAGTCTGCAGTGCTGCAGGGGGTACTTTCTGGTGTTGAGGAGAGGCCTGTTCCCAGGCAGTGAAAGGCAGCAGGAGGAGCTGAGGCTCCACAGAGTTTTGGGGGAGAAGGACCACCTTTGCTGCAGTACAGCTGGCCCGGAACCAGCCTGTGTCCCCAGCCCTGAGCACACAGTGCTGCTGCAGTGGCAGGAGGGCAGTGCCAGCCCAGCTCTGTGCAGTGCTCAGTCTCTTCCAACCTCAGGAACAAGTCACCAGCGTTCAGAAATGTGCTGGGAATCCCAGCATTTAGGAGCCACTAAACCAAAGCAAATTCATTCCGAAAGTGCTGTGTGTTGAACCTGACAATATGGTAAAACCCCTGGAAATCACAAAGCCAGGCTTTAACAGAACTCCAGTGCTGGCAGCTCCGGGACAGCTTGGGGAAGGGCGATGTCCAAATCCTCCAGGTGACCTTGAAAGCACTTTATGTCAAGGCATTTTGTCAAGAATAAAAATTCAAAGTCAACTTTTTTTTCCAGTCAGTTTAGACAAAACTAGTTCAGTTTAGGCAAAAATATCCCAAACTCTGCCCTTTTGTCATTTCATAGATATTCTCTTTATTTTTCTCTTTGTTTCCTCTCTTGCTGATTATGCCAATAAATGAGCTCTTAAGCTGTGACAGTTTGATCCCTATTAGAGGCCGTGGTGACTTTGTTCATAGACTGACAGCAACACCCAGGATCCCTGTGCTCACCGAATTCCTACAATTCCACATTTGTGCATTTGTACCTTTTCTGCAGAGGTGTCCCACGCCAAGTACAAATAACACGCAACAAATTACAAATAACAAATAACAAATTACAAATAACTTGTACACGCCAAGTACAAATCTCAGGATGGTTTACACCAAAACAGTTCATCCAGCAGCCAGGCTTTCTCACCCTGGAGTTCCCAATTCTCACTCTAAAGGAGTTTTTAAAAATAGCCTCACATTTGCCTTTTTCTGTCCTCTGACAGGCCAGGTCGGGCGTGGCTTGGAACAACCTGGTCTAGTGGAAGGTGTCCCTGCCTGTGGCAGAGGGGTGGAATTGGATGGTCTTTAAGGCTCCTTCCATCCCAAACCATTCCATGATTATATGATGGGAACTAACTCAAGATGGACAATTTACAGTCATCATTCTGCAAGTTCACATTAAATCATTAAAAATCACGAAATAAATACAACTTGGTCCTAAAAATCTATTAAGAGTTAACATTTAGGACCGATTATATCCTGCTCAGGAAGAGCAGAGAATAAGTATTTTTATTTTAATCAGTATTTTTACCATATATTAACAGAGAATGACCAGACATCTGAGAATTCCTTTGTTCATATTTTACCTTTGGATGGGGAAATTATGATTGTCTAGTCTTAACATATCAACAAGACATCACAGGATGCCAAGCTAGGAAGCACAGTTGCTTGACAGGAATTGTTCCTGGATGTTTAACAGAGACTTCCATGTTGTAAGACATTTGGAACAGACTGATGCTTTGCAAACAAAAATATCTTTTATCTCTTAAATTACCTCACATTTACAGAAATGCCATGCCTAAATTATCAGAACAGGGAACTGTCAGCCTGTCAGAACTCGACTGCATATGAAACCCGATGTCTGCCTTGTTCTGTCTTTCTAGAAACTGAGACTCCAAGAACCAAAGCTCCCTAAAACTGCATCCCATAGAAACAGAGGCTGAAAAATCAAAAGGCCGTGTCTTAGCATTTGCTCTACCCTTGCCCTGCAGTGCATGAGTCAGAGCAGGCTGCACTGAAGAAGTCTCTAATGACTCATCTTTGTCTTAACAATGTTAATATCAAATCTTTAACTTAAATTCTTCCTATCTTGGTGTTGAGTTTTTGCCTTCTCAAATGCTTAGTTTTGGTTTTTTTTGGTATTACAGGTGAAGTCCCACATGTACCACAGAAAACACCACAGGAATCAGATGGCAATTTCTGCTCTGAAACAGTAACCAAAAATAAGGATTGGGATACCCTGATCTGTCCTAAAGGTGGATGGTGCTGCAGGAAGCAGGGCGAGGGCGTCGGAGCAGCACACGGAGCTGTAGGGTATGGACAGACTGACCCGGGAACCACCTCCCCACGTTTACTGACAGCATATCCACCTTCATGGAGAATCCCTTCCCTGCACCGGGTGACCTGAGCAGCCACCAGGGCAGGTCCCCCTCCTCCCTCAGCTCCCGCAGCTCTCACAGCCCCGCCATCCCCCTC
>VZRQ01011047.1:13559-73691 GCA_013397975.1 Machaerirhynchus nigripectus | reverse complement strand
GAGGGGGCAGCCGGGGGGGTCGGGCTCTGCTCCCAGGGAACAGGGACAGGAGGAGAGGGAACGGCCTCAGGCTGGGCCAGGGGAGGTTTAGGTTGGATATTGAGGAATTTCTTCACAGAAAGGGCTGTCCAGCCCTGGCACAGCTGCCCAGGGCAGTGCTGGAGCCCCCATCCCTGGAAGGATTTAACAGCCCTGTGGATGTGGCCCTTGGGGACATGGGTCAGTGGTGGCCTTGGCAGCGCTGGGGAACGGTTGAACTCGGTGATCTCAGAGGGTTTTTCCAACCTTAATTACTCTGTGATTCTAAAGCTGCATTAGCAGCCTAAGCTCAGTGAGACTGAAGCTGTGCGCTGCTTTGGGCAACTTTTTTTGTTTCAAATTATGATAATTTTAAACACACTGCAGGCTGTGTGCAGCATCTTTCATCTATGGACAATTGTTTTAGCTTAGGAGACACAGAGGTACCCGAGGTCCCATAGACAAAAGGCAGCACCCCAAGTTCACTTTCACAGAAGCCCAAGATTTTGGGAGAGAAATGTGTGAACTATCACTGAAAATGGACTGGGCAGACACACACCTCAGAAAGCTTGGAAATCCTTCCTGCCTGTGTCTCTCACTTTGAACTGTCTCCTGCGCAGCACTCGCAGGGTTCACAAGGCCACACGTCACCTTCCTCTTCCTCCTCTTCCTCCCACATCCCCAGCCGTTTTAGCGTTATCCATTAACACACCCAAATAACCCAACCATCGCCAGCCTGACCTGGCTTCTCACTACACCGAAACGTGTGTTTATTTTGTTCAGTGGCTGCTGAGATAGCATGGCACATCACACGCAGCCCCGGTTGTTAATTCACCAAGAATTCCTGGCAGTTGGTACATGGATGGGGAAAGCTTTGATGTCCCTGTTTGTGCTGGGTTCAGACCCATTTCGGCAGATATCGATTACCTCAGGCTGAACATGTTGGCAACGATGGCTTTATGTTCCTTTAGTGATAACACTTCCCTCCATGCTTAATAACCAGGAACGTTCAGTGCCCCTCACTGGGGTGGCCAAGCTGACGTTGACACTGGCCACGAGTGTCCCAGAAGCTTGTTATTTAATTATTTATAAATAATTATTATCTTTTAACTGTGCATGGGGGAATTCTGCTGCGGTGTTTTCCCTGCTGGGGATAAGAAGCCAACAGGTCACACCTGTGTCCCAGCAGTCAGTCTTTGCCTCTCCAGATGACATTGGAACTGCTAAAGATGGAAGTTAATAATAAATGGTCTTTTCTTGTAAAAATGCTGTTCGTGACTAACATTCAGCAGTGTTGCTGTGGCAGAGCACCCACCACAGCTGGGACCGGCCCCTCCAGCCAGTGTCTTGCCACGGGCAGCCCCAGTGTGACCAGCCTGTCACACCTGTGGTGGCTGTGGTGGGCAGCAGGTCAGACCCCAGCCAGCCATGGTTAATATGACCATTTGACCATGAATCACACTGGATTGGGCTGAAGCCCTGCCGAGGGTCAGTGGAGTTTCCTCCTTGGGTCAGCAGTCAGGGATTCTCTCTGAGGGTCAGCAGCTGCCTGAGGGAATTCCTCAAAGCCGAGCCCTTGCCTCACTGGGGCAGTGACTGCACATTCCATAGAGAGGCTACCCCTCTAAACTCTTCAGAATTCTCCTGTCAGTCGGGTAGTACCAATTCCATTTCACATCACAAACCTGTATTCAAGTGTTGGCAGGGCTGTAATTTCACTGATTTATCTGGTTTCTAAAAAGAATCTCATTTAAATACCTTCTTTGTCTCACTTTTACAATCTCCTGCAAAAACAGGCTCCCGAGCTGACCTCGTGCGACTGTGAGGAACAAGTTCATGTTTCATTGTAGCACTGTTCTGTTCCCCACATTTCTAATACGAGGCCTTTAGATATCACCTGTCTGACAACACCTGAGCCGAACTGTGGGAGTCGTTACCAGGGATCTGCTCAATTTCAAGATCCCATGGTCTCTGAATTGAGGACAGGCTTTCCACGAGGTTCTCTGGCTCCATCACAAACTAGAGCTGACCTGCAGCACCATCCAGCTGACAAAGCACAACAGTCCCACCCACCATCCTGCAGAGAGGAACCACCCACACACCTACCTGGAACAGGTGCAAGGACAACATCAGTGAGGAGTGAGGGGATCATACAATCAGAGAAAGGTTTGGTTGGAAGGACCTTGAAGCTCATTCAGTCCCACCCCTGCCATGGGCAGGGACACCTCCCACTGTCCCAGGCTGCTCCCAGCCCTGTCCAGCCTGGCCTTGGGCACTGCCAGGGATCCAGGGGCAGCCAGAGCTGCTCTGGGCACCCTGTGCCAGGGCCTCCCCACCCTCCCATGGAAAAATTCCTTCCCAATATCCCATCCAGCCCTGCCCTCTGGCAGTGGGAAGCGGTTTCCTGTGTCCTGTCCCTCCATCCCTTGTCCCAAGTCCCTCTTCAGCTCTCCTGTATCTCCTTTAGACACTGGGAGGGGCTCTGAGGTCTCCCTGGAGCCTTCTCTTCTCCAGGTGAACAATCCCAACTCTCTCGGCCTTTCCTCATAGCAGGGAATCCTGCCTGACAATTCTTCCTTATAAAGAAAACAACTTCTCCCTGAGTCATTACAGGAGAGGCTGGAAGGCCCTGGTTATCCTGGGAAGGACATCCTACAGGTTTGTTTGGAAGAAGACAGAGGTGTTCTGTGCCCTACCTGTGATTCTGATTGTGAGAAGGGATATTAAATCCCTAACACACCTTAACCAAGGGAAAAGGTAGTGAGTAACAGCAGCCTGAAACCCCCTGGACAAGCAGAACTCTCCACGGAGGAAAGATGGGGCCAAACCCAGCAGCACTAATATAGAGATTTTATTTCAACTGTATTGAGTTGTACAGCACATTTTGTTTGTCACAATGCCATCGAACTGATTGGAGAGTTTTTGGCCAGCACATTGTGACGCTGAAACTCACAAGAGCTAAAAGCAGTTTGGACTAATGGCCTGAATGGGAGGGCCAGCAGTACCTGGTTTCTGGCTTCCTCATTACTTGCAGTCATTCCAACACGTGCAAAACAGGAGCAAATCCAGTTTCTTCTGCCAGGCCAGTGGTCACTCTTCCATGTCCGGCAATGACTGCAAGGTACAAGGCAGGGGAGAATCTGAAGCAAGGTGCCTTCTCTTCCCAGAGCCGTGTTGGTTGTTCCCAGTATGGAAAAGAGGCAGAGTCTAAGTAAGTACAGGGTCTTCAGAGGATGAGCTTCACTCACGCATCAGGATTTACAAAACCAGAGGCTGACAAGTCAAAGTGCAGGAAAGGGTCCTTATTTCATTCCTTCTGACGGAGATGACAAACCATTACCACAAGATCTGGGAGATCACAACAGTGTCAAGTCCTTTGCCTTGTTAGCAGACCAACGTCCTCACAGGTCCTCCCTGACACATACCGAGTCTCAGCACCTCATATTCTGAGGTGCAGAATATACTGGAAAGAAAACCTACATTTCTGCAAAGAAATGCCCAACTTTCAAACCCTTCTTCCTCACTAGTATCCACAGACGCCTTACAGAGGAGGCAGGATGGATGCTCCCAGAGGGATCTGGGGGTTATGAGCCCACTGAAGCCCACTTTATAAACCTTTCTTTCTCTCTAAACCCAGTTCCTTGTCCTTAGGATGAGTTGGGATTCCTGCTCTCTAATTTAAAGGAGAAGGAGAGAGGCAAATACAAGTTGGCAACTCTGAACTTTGACCGCTGTACAGGAGACAAAAAAAGAAGTCAAATTCAAGAGGCATTTCAGGTAGCACTGGGGCAAGTCAGAGATTGTTTCCACCACTGAACAGATGCCACACGTCACAGTTACCACTGCAGCTTGGCTGTACATCCTAAAGTGAAAAGCACAGACCGTAGTGTCTATGTCAGCCAGTGTCCTTCCCCACCCCCATTTTGGTATCGATGCTTCATTCTCCCTTCTTCGGGTTACATTAAGTGCACAGAAATATATAGCAGCATTTGGACTGAAACCCTCACATACACCAGACAGCACATTCCAGGAGGTAAAACAACACATTATGGCCTATACCCTCAAGGTATCAAGTTTTCAGGATAAAGAGCAGTAGGAAGTGGAGAGCTGAGGGCAGAAAAGGGGAGGAGGAGCAACACAGGAACACGAGTTCTGTTTCCATGCCAGGAGAGGATCAGGGTGCCATTCCTGTGTTAGCACCAGGCTGTGACACGACCGCAGACAAAGCAGACGGGCAGAGCAGAAGTGAAAAGCCAATCTCCCACCTCCCCATGGTGCTGGGGGCAGGGACAAAGTCCAGTGCGACACCAATCCCAGTGGAGCCTGAAAACGGGCACGATCTGCTCGGCCCTTTTCAGCTGGAATGAATTTCTCTTCAGAGCCCGAGAGAAAATCAATTAGTGATGGCTAATGAGTCTTGTTCACCAAGCTGATCGCAAATCACACTCATGGAAAGAGAATCTACAGATCTGCTCCAGGCTGAGGCCCTTCCAACGCCCGCGGGACCATCGGGAGCTCGCCCTCTTCCTTCTCATACAGCAGCCTGCCTTTGGAGGGGGAGGTGGTTCTAAACATGCCTTTCTATTGCTTTGGGAGGACTTTGCACAGGCAAGAGCTGTGAAAACATTGCTTTCCAGCCCACAAAAGGAAGAGGCTGTGATCCTCTCTCAGCCCTAGGTCGTCAGGGCTACAACACATGGGCCTACTGGCTCCGGGGTGGGGACACAGCGAACTCTCTGATCTGAGCTCCTCTGCACCAGCCCAGCAGCGAGGCTGCTGCAGACAGTGCATTCAAGATTGGTGTTCAAGGGTTGCACCAAAGGCCTTCACAGTTACCCTGGAGGCAGAGTCACTCTTCAAACCCACGAGAGAAAAGGCTGGGCTTAGACAGGTCCCTTGTCTGGCATTCAGCTGGAAGCTGTGGCGATGGGTTTCTTCATATGTTGGCTCATGAGCTCCCTGGCACGAGACACTTGGATATGGTCATAACAGGAGTTACAAACGAGGACAGGGTCGTACAACTGTTGGTCAGGGATGGGCAGCTTCAGATGGCAGCAGCTAGCACAGAACACATTCCCACAGTTCCTGTCAAGGAGCAAGAAAACCAATGAGAAGAGAGCTAGGACCACCACAGCAGAACTTCAGCAAGCACAAAGGGTCCAGGTCAGGGCAAAGCACCAGCCTGACTGAGGATTGTAAATGTGTTTCTTATACTGTGGTCTGCAGTGCAAGCAAACTGCCAGCGCTGACAGGGACTCATTGCTGTCCAGGAAAGGGATCAAAGGCCTTGGAAAAATAGAAACAAGAACAATGTAGAATTGAACTCTGCAGGGAACTGATGAGGCCTGGCATGTAGTGGAAAAAAACCTTCTGGGAGCTGGAGGGAACAGACCTGGCAAAGGGGCATTTTGTGACACCAGGCTGAGGAGAGGAGGGGCCCAGAGTGCTGACAGATTTACCTGCAGTGGTGCCTCCGTTTGGCCAGCCAGAACTCACAGTCGCAGTTGAAGCAGTGTGAGGCCATGTGGTCTGGGACCCACCGTGTGACCTAGGGCAGACACCAGTCAGCTCCTGTCTGTAACCCCCAGTGACAGCTCTGGGCAGGCTGAGGTGGCTTTGGGCCACACCTCACAGCAAGCCTGCCCAACCCGAGCCAGCAGCAGCAGAGGACATACCAAGGACATGGGAGGCTGCTCACTGCCTCACTTCCAGACCATTCTCTGCTGCTGTGCCCACCCAGGTCAGCTGCAAAAAACATTCCCTCCCACTGCATCCCAGCTCCACGATGGGACACGTACCTCAGTCTCCTTCTTATCCACAGGCTCCCAGCTTGCTTCCGACAAACAGTCCTCACTGTGGTCAGAGCAGAAATCCTCCGTGTCGCTGCCATCTGATTCCTTCAGACACGTCTGCAAAACGAGACCAGGTCATCAATCCCCTCTGCTGCTGGGCACACACTCCAGGGCACTCCCTGCTCCACACACTCTGTGCTGATGAGGGGCACGCAGGTGGTTCCTGAGCCCCCAGACACGGGGCAAAGCATCCATGAGTGTGTAGGAGTTTGGTCCTCGAGCAGCAGAGATACCACCGGGTGGATGAGGACATGGCCAGGATGGGGACACAGCTGAGGAAACCAAGGAACAATCTTTCCCACCCCCTCCCAAAGGGATGGAGAGCTGTGGCTTGCAGAGGGAGGTGTGAGGGGGTGCAGGGGCAGCGCGGGGTGTGAGCGGCCTGTACTCACAAAGTCATCCTCGTAGTCCATGGGGGGCTCGGCCGGAGGGGCGCAGAAGTGGCGAATGTCCAGGCGCAGCTGCAGCTCCCGCACCTGCCGGCGCAGCTGCTCCACCTCCTGCTTGTAGCTGGCCTCGATCTGCCGCAGCCGGTGCTGGATCACGTCCGTGGGGAAGGGGAGCCCGTCGTCGTCCAGGTAGAGAGGAGGCACAGGAGAAGGACATTTTGGCGGCATGTGCTTGGGACCAGAGGCTTGTTTCAGGTGGCAGGGCAGCCACAAACGGCTGGGCTTCCCAAAATGGGTGCCCGTGTGGCCAGCACAGGCCGAGGGCTTCCCACCTTCCCTGCCGGACCACGGGCCACTGAGGCACAGGCCCGGGGCCCGCAGGGGTTTGCTGCTCAGCCTTTTGCTGCAGCAGCCATAGGAGAGGAGGTGTCTGGGTGCAGGCTCCCCATTGGGGAGCGATGTCACCATGCCTTGAAAACTGTCCCAGTTGGACCCCAGGAAGGAGAACTCGCTGCTTTGGCTCTGGGAAATGGGCTTGCGCCATTGCTCCAGCAGGACCCTCCCCGGCCGGCCAGGCTCCTCGAAGGGCACGCTCCGGCCAGTATCACCTCTGCCCTTGTCTGCATCCGGGCATGGGATGCCCGGGGTGTGGCTTGGGACGTCCTGAGAAGGGGTGCCTGGTGCCAGGGACTCCTGGCTGGGAATGTCTTGGCACGTGGTGATTCTCTTGGGGCAGCCTCCTCCATTGGACACCAAAGCAGCCTTCAAAGGTTCCTGGGGACAGGTTTCCAAATGCTTTCCAGAACTGGTGGAAACCTTGTCACTGTTTTCCTGTCCAGAAGGATTTGGAGCTGGACCTGTGCCATGCAGTTCCTCCATGTGTGTTCCATTTCCCTTTTCTGTCTCCACAGGGACACTGCTGGCTGGCACAGCAGCCTGGCTGCCCAGCTGCCTGCTCGGCCCTTTGTGCTCAGCACGGCTGCTGCCTTGCACGGGAGGGTTCTCCTCCTTCTCCTCCATGGGCCGTGCCTCTCCTGTGGCCACTGCAGCACCTTCAGCCCCCTCAGAGCTGGCATGCCGGGCTTCCAAGCCCACCCGCACCTCCTGACAGTGGTTGTTCAGGTTGGGGTCACTGGATGTGCGGGTCAGAGGGCTGCTGGAGTCACAGGCTGAGAGCAGGTCATCCATAGATCTTGTCTTCGGTAATCTAGAACCCAAAAGCAAAGCAAATCTCACAATAAATCCCCTGAAGCTTCCCTGGTTTCAGTCAAAACTGAGATGAGGGCAGTGAAATATTCCCCATTACAGCTCTGGGGGTAGGTGGAGAGGGGCAGTGCAGCTGCAGGAGCTGAAATGCACAACACCACAGCATGGCCTCCTGCCTTTGAGGTGCAGCAGAGACCTCAGCTCCTTCTCCGAGTGGCTGGGACACTGCTACAGAGCTCTTGCTCCCACAAGGAAAATGAGAACAACAGGGAAACTACAAGAAACTGTAGGAAGGGCAGGAAGATCTGTGGGTAGGCAATACCCTGAAGCTCTAAGCTCCTACCTGTCCAAACACCTGCCACTGAAGTCTTGGCTCTGAGATCCGGGGGGCATGTAGATGTCCATGTCCTCCTGTCCCAGAGGATGTGGCGAGGAGGCCGGGAGGTACACGGCTGTCCAGAGGTGCAGGGCGCGCACATGGCACACGGGATGCAGCACCTGCGACAGCGCCCGTGTCAGAGCCGAACGCCAAGGAAACCCCTCCAGCTCCTCCCCAGGGCCTGCTGGGGGCAAAGCCTGGGAAGCTGGGCCAAGAGCTCTACTGACCTGCTCGGATCCGGGCATATAGAGCAGGTTGTGGAAGTTCTTGTTGCCAGCCCGCAGCAGGGACCACACGGAGCACGTGCGCTTGTAGATGTTGTGCATCTCCCGCTCGCAGGGGCTGTTCCCCAGGAAGGTCCCGTAGAGGCAGGAGTACGTGTGCTGCACCAGCTTCACCTGCGGCAGGGAGGGGGAGCAACGCTCAGAGCCACGGGGAAAAGCGGGCTCCTGCCTACAGGGGACATGCCTCTCCCTCCTCTGGGATGCCTCATGCACTGCCTGCCCTGGGTGACCTCACTGCTTCCACACTGGGCAGGACAGGGATCACTTAAATTGAAGGGAAAGCAATACTCAACTGATACCAAACCCATCCCTCTAGAACCAAACAACCCTCTAGAACCCTGTTCTGCATTTTTTGGCAAGACAGATCAATTTTCTTTTTCCTATTTTATTTTTTTTCAAATGTTTCCAACCCATACAGCTCTGAGATATGCAAATCAAACCAGTGTTGCTGCTGGCATCTGAATTCCCTGGGCTCGAAAGGGACTGGAGAAGGGATTCAGAAAAACCAGGGTGTATAAACCCTTCACCAACCCTTCATTGGACAACAGTTTTAAACTAAAAGAAAATATTAAAATTTAGATGTTAGGGAGAAATTGTTCCCTGTGAGGGTGGTGAGGCCCTGGCACAGGTTGCCCAGAGAAGCTGTGGCTGCCCCATCCCTGGAAGTGTCCAAGGCCAGGTTGGACAGAGCAGTCTGGGGTAGTGGAAGGTGTCCCTGCCCATGGCAGGCGATGGATGGAATGAGATGGTTTTAAGTTCCTTTCCAACCCAAACCATTCTGGGATTCTGTGATCACATCACAATCTCCCAGGTTCTGCAGGCCTCTTTTCTTTCAACTCTGATACTGTAGAACATCATGACCTTCCCTCTGTCGCTGCTCACATCTGGCATAAAGGCATGTTTGCACATGTATTCCTTACCAGAAAAGCTTCATTAAATTCGAAGAGGCAGGGAAATTGCTTCAGAAGCTGATGAACAGCATCCAGCCACTGGAGAAAAACTGGGCACTGCTCATTCTGATCTTCCACCTTTTCTTGGTGTCCACAGCGATCCCCAAACTTGTGACCAAAATCCAGCCAGTCTGATTCAACAAGCACCTGGAAGCCCTGTGAATAAAAGAAAAAAACAACTGCAGAGACTTTGCTGAGGACACATGGCAGGACAAAGCAAGCCCCATCCACCAGAAGGGCTGGGAAGGAGGAAGCAAAGCTCACCAGTGTTGGAGGTTTCCAGACACAAACTAACAGTTGTAATGTCTATACAGTAACCAGCTCAGAGAATTCAGAGTAGGGAAGCAGCTGAACTTTGAGCACAAGGTGGTATTTCCCACAGCACTTCCCCAGGCTGGGCAGAGGAGTGAGGAACAGTTCACCCAAACCAGGCAGGAAGAGAACAGGGAAAACTCAACACCCACCACAGCAGCTCAGACACACCACTAAGCTTACTCCCAAATGCAATCCTGCTCCTTTCCGCGGGGATTCCAAGACAAAAGCTGCCTTTGAACAGACATGAACTGCAGCAGAGCACACTCCTACCTCCATGGTCCTGTAGTAAGGGTCCAGGAGAATCTTTGCCAGTGCCACAATCTGTGGAGTCCTGTCCCAGCCGTCAGAGCAGTGAACCAGCACTGGCCGCCCTTCTCTGTCGACGGCACTGGAGACCAGCACTGCTGCCTTCAGCATGACAGACAGGTGCTGCAGCCACTTGGTGCTCTCCAGGGCTGAAAGCCAGCTGGAAGGGGGGAACAAAGCAAGAAAATGGTTGCTTTAGCTCTCCACTGAAGAAAAAAAAGAACATTTTAACTTCAGTTTTCTTGGAGTCCTCAGTGAAAATCAGTCTTCTAAAACATTTCCCAGAGGAGCCAGGCAGCCTGCAAAGAAGGGCCAAGAATCCAACCCCGAATTTAATTTTTCTCAAATACAGCCACATTTTAGAAACCCCCACAGGACACACACAACCAAGTGACACTGAGACAGTGCTACAATCCCTTCTGGATTAATGGATCAAAATTAGCAGCATTCAAGCACTATGAGCACTTTCCTGTCCTTCCATTTTCTCAGGCAGAAACCTGGGGTAAAAAAAGGAAAAAGGAGTGAAACCCCCCCAGGTCACTGACAGATTCAGCATCAAACTCAGCTAGAGAAGAGTCACTTACTTGCTGGGGTCTGGCACCTGGCTGCAGACAGCACGCAGATACTGGAAGCTGTTCCGGATGGAGTGGATGTTGGCCATGCCCATGAACACGACTTCACAGTTGGGGTAATACTCTGACACGAGAGACAGGAACATTCAGAGAGAGCTACAGGAGCTACAGAACATTCTGAGCTGGAAGGGACCCACACAGGTCATCGAATGCAACTCTGCTGCTACTGCAGCAACTGCCTCCACACCGCAGTGCAGCCGCCCTGCACACACCACTCCTGGTGTTCATGGAGTCACTAAGGTTGGGAAAAACCTCCAGGGTCACCAAGTCCAACCATTTCCCAGCACTGCCAAGGCCACCACTGCCCCACGTCCCCAAGTGCCACATCCACGGAGCTGTTAAATCCCTCCAGGGACGNGGCTGCCCCCTCCTGTCAGGGACTTGTGCAGAGCCACAAGGTCCCCCCTGAGCCTCCTTTTCTCCAGGCTGAGCCCCTTTCCCAGCTCCCTCAGCTGTTCTTGGGGCTCCAGCCCCTTCCCCAGCACCAATCCCTCCTCATGGTCCTTCTCATCCTGAGGGGCACAAAACTGGCCCCAGGACTGGAGGTGCCTCAGCAGTGGCCAGATAAGGGGGACGGTCACTGCCCTGTGACCACACTATTGCTGGTACAGCTCAGGTGTCACTGACCTCTTGTTCACCTGGGCACACCCAGGCCCATGTTCAGCTGCTGCCAACCAGCATCCCTAGGTCCTTGTCCACTGGACAGCTTTCCAGCCCCTCTGCCCCAGCTGGGAGCATTCCAGTGGGCCTGTTGTGACCCAAATGCAGGACCCAGCACTTGGCCTTACTGAACCTCACCCAGTTGGCCTTGGCCTGCTGATCCAGCCCATCCAGATCCCTGCGTAAGAACATGCTCCCACAGACCAAGCAGCAAAACGCTGAGCTGACCCCCAGCTGTGCCCCAGGACCCACTGCCAGGCCCAAGAGGAAGATGCTCTGGGATGTTCTTGGCCCTTAGTACCTTCGCATTCACAGCCGCCTCCCTTGGCCCTGTTGGCCACGGCTGCCGTGTAGGACCTGGCATCGAGGATCAGCAGCTTCTGAGGGGTTCCCACGTTCTCCACTCCCGAACACGCCGTCAGGGACGAGTCTGCAGGGACACACAGGGACTGAGCTCCTGGCACCTCCCTCCCTCCCACCACCACCACAGTGCCACCCTGAGCGAGCCCAGAGAGCCACCCACACAGCACACTCATGGCACGATGGGGCCCAGGTTCTCCAGCTGCACACTGGGGTAAAATCCTGCCCTGGGACAGCCCTGGCTGCTCTGTGGTGTGGGAGCACCGGGGAACTCTCCCGTTCAGGAGGGCTGGCGGGAGCCGTCTCACCGAAGTCGGCGTCGCAGGGCTCGCTGCCGTCGCTGCTCCCGGCGTGCGGCGCGGCGCCCGACGCCCTCGCTCCGGGGTTCAAGGCACAGGCTTTGGCAATGGACGTCACCAGGTACTCGTCGTCGGCGTTCCGCCAGCCCCACCAGCTGATCTCGGGCTGGCTGCAGCGCGCGATCACCGCCCCGTTGCGCACGTGCCTGCGGGGACAGAGCCTCGTGGAGCCCCTGCGGGGTGGCCCAGGACACGCTCCCGGGGCACAGCCGGCACCCGAGCTACTCCTGGCTGCAACTGCTCTATCTGCTGGAGCACTGCTTTATCTACAGCACTGACTCTCTCCTCGAGCAGTCAAACAGGGCAGGGAATCCCAAATAGCCATTTTTCACCACTACAGCACTGACACAGAGGCTAAATTAGCCTCATATTTTTATTTACAGTAATATAGAATCATTTAGGTTGGAAAAGAGCTTCAAGATCCCCAGTCCGACCTCTGTCTTCTATTTATATATAAATATATCCTGTCACCTATAGAATACATAATAAATAAAACAGGTATTATTGTATATAGATAGGTCAGTATTTATATATTAAACCAGAGCGAAGAACTTTAAATCATTATGGTTTCATTTTGGGAAACTAATAATTGTTTCATAGAATCGCTGAATGGTTTGGGTTGGAAGGGACGTTGAAGATCATCTTGTTCCACCCCCTGCCATGGGCAGGGACACCTTCCGCTGGATTTTAATGCTGTTCTGTTTGTTCCTTCTCTTTCTTTTTTTCCCTCCCTTAAATTTCAGACCCGTTGTTAAACCATTTCACTTATCACCTGTAAGTTGGGAAGATGAGCTCACTCGGCATCAGACCAGGGAGTTTCTGGGTGGAGGCCTGAGCTGGTGTTTATCAGCAACCCCTAAATGTGAACCCTACCCTGGCTGTGCTCACTGACAGGCACCTGGCAGGCCTGAAGCAGGAATCAGTGCATTTTTCACATGAACACACTGGTCAAATCATTCCCAGCTGGCCTGGAGAGGGAAGGGACTGTGAGGTGACAAAGCTGCTGGTGATAGAGAATGACCCAGAGAGTGTGAAATCTAGTACTAATAAGAGAAGAGTATTTACAGATGATCAAAACATAACCCCAGCTGTGACATGGAGCAGTTTGGTGCAGATCAGCAGCCACATCCCAAAGGCTTTAAAGTCACTGGGGAGCTCTCAAAAGCCTCAGCTCTGTGCTCAAGAGAAGCACGAAGGTTAAGGATGTGCTAACAGTTACTGGGAAAGGAGTAAGACAGAAAGTACTATGGCTTCACATCTTAACCATCCTAAAATGACACAAACTCCCCAACAATCCATCTCAAAAAGGATCATGTTGTAGTGAAACCAAGCTCCAGAGATGGGTGGCACAGACAGAAGCAAGCACTGGAATGGTTGTGCCATATGTTTCAGAAACACAAGTACTTCTTGGACAACAACCAAAAGAAAGAGTGCACTCACTGCCACAGTGCAGTGTGGAACTGCTAACTGGTTCCAAAACACTCAGTGGCAGGTTCACCAAGTGACCACGAGACACAGTCACCCATTCTCCCTAATGGGTGTAGGAAACCTAAGACAGCAGATGCTCCAAAGATGCACCAGGAAAGAGCATCTGCATCCCTATCCCATTTGTTACATTTCCCTGAGGTGCTGCTCCTGGTGCCTGGTCCTTCTTGGAGATGGGAAAGGAACTGGACCAGACCCACACACCAACCATGCTCAACCATCCCACCACCGCTCCTGCAGCACTTCTTTGGAGGTCCCAGAAAGAAAGAATGGTTTGGGTCAGAAGGGACCTTAAATCCCATCTCCTTCTACCCCCTCCATGGGCAGGGACACCTTCCACTGTCCCAGGCTGCTCCAAGCCACGTCCAGCCTGGCCTTGGACACCTCCAGGGATGGGGCAGCCACAGCTGCTCTGGGCACCCTGTGCCAGGGCCTCACCACCCTCACAGGGAACAATTTCTTCCCAATATCCCATGTAGCCCTGCCCTCTGGCAGTTTATAACTTCTTAAATGACATCTCACAGGTAATAACAATGAAGACTTTAAACTGAAGCCTTTCAAAGAAATAATGTTCATGTTTGGCCAAGTCAAAACACCGTGGGGACCCTTTGCTTTCAGTGCTGCTCTGTTTTGCAAAGTGACTTGCAGAGCAGTCACTCCCAGGAGATCTATTCCTGCCTTCAGGATCACTCAAGGATGGATAACACAGAGAGCAGCAAAGGCTTTGTTTATAGTAGTAAATGAAACAGAGCCAAGGTGTGGACTTAAGCACCAGCCTGTGATCATCCAAGCCTGTTTGTGAGCCACCCACAGCTCCCGGCCTGTGCCAAGCAGCACTTTCCCAGACAGTGCCTGAGTACATTTTTGGGAAAGGCAGGTGGTGTGCCAGGGACTGCTCCCAGCAGGCAGCTTCAGGGCAGGACAGGGTGCGGGGCACAGCAGCCGCTCCACGCAAAGCCGCACGTGTCGCCAGGGTCGCGCTGAACTCACAAAACTCTTGGTAACACAAACCTCTGAGCACTGAACAACTGCTGGGGACCTTCAAGGGACACAGTGACCTGCCCGTGAACGAGGAAATGTGGCAGCACCAATGAGTGTGAAGCCACCAGCAAGCAGAAAGTACAGCAGGTGCCAGCAGAGGAACCAAAACCACAGCTGAGCTTGCCAGGAGCTTCCCAGGGCAGGGGAGCACCAGAGCCTGACTCTGCCTTCCCTGCACATGTCCTGAGCACGAGCACAGGAACCATTTAAGGCCTTTTCTTACCTGGAAGTTTTGGGGAGGTTTTCCTCAAAGGAAAAAGTTCCTTTCTTGAAACTGGAATGGCAGAAAGTGCCAGAGTGTTTTAACTTATGTGGAGCAAATTATTCTTTAGGGATCCTCAGTTTAGTTTTAATGACTCAAGACTCTTTCATGATCCAAAGCTGCAAAATGAGGTGCCTCTGTAGTTTATCAGTTGAGTTTTTCCTCACAGATTCCTTCTGAGCACAAGGCTAGAGCACATCTGATACTGTCAGCACATGCCATTTAACCCCCAATGATCCTCCACAATGGATTAATTAATATCTGGTTTAGTGGAAGGTGGGGGGGGGGTTGGAAGCAGACAATTCTCAAGGTCCCTTCCAACCCAAACCATTCCATGACTCTGTGATCTCCCAAGTCTCCTCTCTGTTATTTCCTGCACGTGGATGAGCACTCGTACGTCGAGGAGCTTGGCTTAAAGCACAAGAAAGAGCTTGGAGAGGGTTTACTTAGCCGAGCCCAAAGATTCCCAGCTGAGATGTGTGCGTGTCTAAGCGCCATTTCCCAAACGTTTGGGATAAACTCCGGTCTCCCTGTGGCAGGATGTGAGAGCCCGGGAGCGAGCGCTCAGCCGCGGGGCCGGAGCAGTGCCCGCTGCCCCCTCGGTGATGCAGAGCGGTGGAGGAGCATTCCCACAGCCCCAAGGTCTCCTCAAGGTAGCTGAGCAGACAGAGCCAGAGCTGCCAGGCCGTGCCCGTCTGCCTCTGTACTCAGCTAAATAATTGATTGCATCCTTTGCCTTGTTTTAGAATTGGATTGTGCCTGGAGGCTCCTGCATCTCTCCTGTGCATCTCCACCAAGAACTGAGATGGAGACCTGAATTTCTGCTTTGCTTAATAGCTAAATGATACTTTTTTTAAAAGAAATCTGATAATCTAGTACCTTTGCTGTCATGTTTTACAGCTCTGACTGTGACCCAGTGAGATCAGCCTTATCCAAAAGCTCTGAGGTCTATCAAACAGGTCCCTGGGATGCAGGCACCCATCCACTCTCTCCTGAACTCCAAGTGAGGAGGAGGAGCTGAGTGTGAGGCTTTTCAGTTCCACACAGCACAAGGCACTGCAGAAGCAACCACGACCCTCAAGGACCCTCTTGCCCCAAAGACTTCAATCTTGAGGACAAAGGCTAAAAAAAGTGCACGAAAATCAGAGACACATGGGCAAGCACTTGCCCCATCTTGTAACATTACTTGTCAGCGTCTTCTAATCTGATCCCAGGCTGCAAAGGGTTGCACTCAGCTCGTAAATTACTGGGTACCATTACAGAGATATAAAGCAAGGAACAAAATAATTGCTGGAGTATGAAAAAGACATGGCTTTGCCCTCGGGTGGGGAGGCACAGTGGGACAGGCTCCAGCACCGGGCCATTTTTAGCAAAAGGCATCACAAATACAATTAACTTCTTAGCTGAGTTGGCTACAAGGAGGGAAAGGCTCCATCCGATAAGCTGTGCTCATTCCCACTCTGCTGCAGAACTGAGCTGTAGAAGGAACACACAGTGTTCTGCTACATCCGACACCAAGCCATGAAATGTGAAGATGCAGAGTTAAGGTACCTGTAAATTCACTGGTTTTGCTTTCTGACTTTTGTATTTTCCAATACAGCTCTGATATTTTAAGGTTTTTTAATACGTGGATTTGATAACTGCGAACAGAGAGTCTAAGGCTACAAACCATAATGTACATTTTACAACAGCACAGCTGCCTGGGTGCCCCTTTCCATCAGCCTCCCGTTGGTTTCAAACAAGTCAGTCTCCCAGGAGACACATTTAATGAGGAACCAGCCCTACCCTGCAGAGCCCTGCTCCACTGGCTGCCTGGCCTCCTGCATCCCACTCCAGATTATTTCTGGAAGGCTGGTCAGGGAGTATTTCATAGAATTATAGATTATCCTAAATTGGAAGGGACCCCCAGGGATCACCCAGCCCAGCCCCTGGCCCTGCACAGACACCCCAACAGCCCCACCCTGGGCATCCCTGGCAGCGCTGCCCAAACGCTCCTGGAGCTCTGGCAGCCTCGGGGCCGTGCCCATTCCCTGGGGAGCCTGGGCAGTGCCCAGCACCCTCTGGGGGAAGAATCTTTTCCTAAAATCCAACCTAAACCTCCCCTATCACAGCTCCAGCTGTTGCCTTGGGTCCTGTCCCTGGTCACAGAGAGCAGAGATCAGAGCTGCCCCTCCACTGCCCCTTGTGAGAAGCTGCAGATTTGGGCATTCCCAGGTCTGCCCAGGCCTGCACACCCTGCTGAGCACAGGGCACCCAGCAGGCTCCTCTTGTCTCAGATTTCTTTTCAAAGTAGCAGCCAGACAAGGAGCAATGTGTGGAAAGATTTTGAAACTCTAAGAGAACTTTAATTTGACCTCATCTTGCAACATCTCCCGGAGGAGGAAAGTCACCCACACCTTCAAATCTAACTGAAAGCAGGAAAGGACAGTTCTGGAACACTGCTTCTCTCTTCTGGAAAACACCCTGCTGCAGACAGTGCTGGGAGAAGGAGCCCTGGGAACACCACGTTTGCAGGCAGGAGGCAAAAGGATGACCAGCTCTCCTGCCACCCCTGTCCCACAGCCCCTGCAGGACTGTCAGGGGTTTTGGGGAGGGAATTTGGGTTTGCATTTACCTGTACACCACCACAGGGATCCTTTTCCATGACCTGAACGAAGCCACGTTCTCCAGCTCCTTGTCAGTGATCCAGACAGGGACCAGCAGCTTCTGGGGATAACTGGAACAAAGCCTGGCGAAGAGAAAGCACGAAAGGCAAGATGAGGACTGAGCAATCAAAAATCTGCCCCAGAGCAGCTCACATTTCCCCAAACTCAACATGCAGGACTTTGGCTCTTCCTCTGCCTCAGTGCAGCCTCAACAAGTGACCCAAAAAGTGCTGTCAGGAATGAGCTGTGAGAAAACAACCTCCTTTCACCTCAGGCCTCACCTCCGGGCTCATACTAAGTATCTAGCACTTCCCAGGATGCTTTTGGAACAACCTCTGGATTTAAGAATTCATGACGGTTTAGGGGAACAGTCAATAATTTGTGTGGAGTTTTTGTTTTCTTGTAGCAGGTCATAGACAGAGCTTCTGGTAAGAATGGCTGCCCCTTTCTGCCATGCAGAACACAGGTACCACTGCTCAACCCGACACATTGTTCAGTGAGGAAGACACAAATCTGCCCAGAAATTTAGCAGTGGGGACTGAGGGTATGCAAACAAAGTGACAGAACTGAGATCTAAATCATATCTTGTTTGGTAGGGTGCCAGAAATCAAATTCTTATAGATATCAGAACATGTACCAGCAGTGAGAGGAGAACACTGAGAGCAGAGAGCACTGCCAGAGGACAGGGATGGATGGGATATTGGGCAGGAATTGTTCCCTGGGAGGGTGGGGAGGCCCTGGCACAGGGTGCCCAGAGAAGCTGTGGCTGCCCCTGGATCCCTGGCAGTGCCCAAGGCCAGGCTGGATGGGGCCTGGAGCAGCCTGGGATTGTGGAAGGTGTCCCTGCCCCGGGCAGGGGTGGCACTGGATGGGCTTTAAGGTCCCTTCAACCCAAACAATTTTGAGATTGTATGAGGCACACACAAAATTCCAGGAGTGCAGCGGGGGCTGTCTGGCTCCTGCAGCTCCTCCCCTGCCCCTGCTGCTCCCAGGACAGGCCAAGGGCAGGCTCAGGCACAGCAGTGCTGGGAGCTGGACCAGCTGAGCCCTCGAAGCCCAGGCAGGCACAGGTGGGTCTGTAGCAGGGAACATCAAAGAGCAGCTCTGGCTCAAGGCTATCCCACATCATTTAGCAGGAATGTTTCAGGGCAGATGGGGAGCAAAATGGGTGAAAGGATGCAGCCAGTAAGCTCCAGAGGATGGTCTGGTGTTCCTGAGTCCAGGCTATTCCAGCTGATGACAACAGGCATAGTCCAGTATTAGTTTATGGTGCTAGTGAAGAACTGCCTGCCACATCGGAAAATGGCACTTCAGTGTCTAGACAGCTCCTCCGAGAGCCCCAGGCAGAAAGCAAGGCTGGCTAAGGGATAAAAACAACTGGGTGAGGATGAGGAATTCAGGAAGCAAAATTAAAGCTGTCAGTTAAGAAGGTGAGGACCAGGTTGTCTGTGGTAGGATGTCTGGGCTTGGACATCTCTGAAATGCCTCGGATTCCATGAGTAAAGGTGGTCAGGAAATTAGAGAAGCAGTGAAGCGTGACTGAGGATGCAGGAATGTGGGAGAGGGTTAGCACCTGTTCAGGTCTGGAGGAACTTCTGGGATAGCTGAGTCTATACATGAACGGCTTCACTGAAGTGCAAACAGTTCCCTGGCACCTCAGATGAAACATGGGTAATGTCTTAAAGTACAAACTGGGGAGAGGTAGTCCAGGAGAGGCTCAGGAGTGTATCTTCCAAGAGTTAAATCACTAAAACTCTGTAGCCTTAGGAAAACAGTAAGATAGAAACCAATAAAATTCAGGTAGGGAACAGGACGTCTTTAACGAGTTAAGCCAAATTCAAGCAGGGTGCATAGACACAGGCAACGAGGTCAAGACAAAGAGACACGTTTTTCTAAACTAGAATTCCAGAGGAATATAGTCGAGGAAATGAAAACCCAGGATAAGTAACTCTGTTGGCCTAACAGTGTCTTATGAACTGATACAAGGAAAAGTATCTGTGGCACCCTAAATTTCAGATTACAAGCTTTGGAGGAAAGCCGAAATAGGCTGAGCTTGTGAACAAAGTGTGGGCAACTTCCAGGGGAGGGTGGAGGTGCAAGTGTGATGCTCAGAGTGACCAGCATCCACCAGAACACGCAGGGATCAAATCCCAGGCCTAAAGAGACATGGGACAGTGTTGAGGCTAGACTACCAACCCCTGGAGTGACAGGAATGGCACCCACAGTGGCTGGAAGAGATGCAGAAAGGCTGTGAGGGCAGATATTCCTGTGGGAGACTTGTGCTGTTTCCACACAGAACACACAAGTGTCTGAACCAAAGGTGACATTTTCAGACACATCCAGGTGTTTCTTGGTGCTACCAGCAGAACTAGACAGAAGTCCCTGACTCTTCCTTTGGGCCTAAGCTGTTCCAAAGTAGAATAACCAAAAAATTCCTTTGTTACAGCATTCATCTCTCAGTAGATTCAACAATGTTTCCAGAGGGGTAAGGCTCCCACAACAGCAACAACAACAAAAAAGGGTAATTTCAGTGCACTTGGGAAGTGTCAACACAGCTTTTGGGAGGGAGCTCACCCCTCATGTGTGAGAGCTACCTGAAACATCAGTGAACAAGCAGATAGGGCAGATTTGGATTTTCAGAAGGGTTTTTTTTTTGAGATTTTTTTTTGTGTGCCTGTGTTTTTTAACAGGTGTCTCCCCACAGAGCTGAAGGATGCCCTCTTAGGAAACAGCTGCTCTTGAGAAGATAAGAAACAGTTCAGAACCTCAACAATCGTTTTTCACCACAACAGGAGTCCTAAAGGGAACCACCTGCAGTGGGGTGGCCTGGAAAGCCCTGGGACCAGGCTGAGCCAGACCACCAAGGGGAAACAGCCTTGAATTGTGAGGTCTGATGGCAGGAAAGGGTGGCTGGAACAACACAGACACAGGAACCATCACCTGTGAACAAGGATCGATGGAGAACCTTCTTCCCACAAATCTACCAGTGAGAGAGATAATGGAATCATGGAATATCCTGATTTGGAAGGGACCCACGAGGATCAAGTTCAGCTCCTGGCCCCACACAGGACACCCCAACAACTCCATCCTGTCCCTCAGAGCCTTGTCCAAGCTCTTCCTTCACAGAAGGCAAACACGTGTACCACCAACAGTCCTTACAGACTTATTGTCCACATGCTCCTGTGGCAAATCCAAGCAAGGACACTAATTATCACTTTCCAATGGTATGGATAGTATTAAAATTTATAGAGAAGCATAAAAAAGACGAAATTTGAATTAAGAGCTGTTCCAGAAACTAGCAGGAAACACCATCTGGCTAAAGCAGTAACAGAACTCCAGGCAACTTTTTCCTCATAAACTCAAAGTTAAATAAAACCACAGCCGTAAAAAGATGAAACCTGAAATGAGCATCAACATTGGAGGAAAAGTGGGGTTTTTTTTCCTTTTTTTGAAGGAACTACATGTGTACCACACCCACCAGCACCAAGGCTGATATGAAACAACTCCTACCTCGGACAGCCTGTGTGCACCAGATGGGGAATGCTGGAGTGATCCCATTTCCCTGGGTCTAAGATCCCTGAAGATGTGAGAGCCAGGGAGAGACCGTGTAATAATTTTATTATCACTGTATACTTTTATCAAGACTGAAGGAGTGGTTATTACAAGCTTGTATTGCTCTCATTTTATGAGGGCTGTCGCCAGGAAGAAGATAATAGTTCCCAGATAAGGACATCTCGGAACAGACTTGAAAGACAAGGAACAAAGCCATTACCTTGGAGTATCCTGTCTTTAACAACACTGTTTTGCCAATGTAGGGAAATAAAAGATAAAAGGACTATAAACAGTTAAAAAGTAACTTGATCCCTGTGAATAGAGGCAGGTGGTTATGATCAAAAGCCAAGGCAGGATTTAAAGCCACACTCCCCCAGCAGCAAGAGAGAACTAGTTTGAGTTGCACAAGGCAATTACACCACCCCTGAGATCCTGGGATGTCTGCAGGAAGCTGGGACCTGCGAGGATCCCCAGGGAGGAACTCGGCAGGTGGAGGGAAGCTAAGCCAGGCCCACACCCAGCTGGCTGAGATTTGTTTTAAGTCCTTTCTTCCCTGGTTTGGTTGGAAATCAAACACCTGTCTTCAGAGAAGGTGGCTAATGGCTGTGGATTACTGGCCAGGAAGCAAAGCACAGATGGTCAACGGAAGCTGAACTTCCTGAAATAGTCAGAGGGAACCACACCCCAAGATCCAACAGGGAAGAAAGCCCAACATGCAGAGACTCTAGCTGGGGCAGGGACCCACAGGCTGTGCGCTCCAAAACTGAGCAGTTCAGAACAACTTGTATTTGGCCTCCTTGGAGAAACTGTGCAAATGCCAGCAAAGTCATGTGAACAGTCCCAAAGCAACAACGTGGTCAGTAGGGCAGAGGGAAAATGGAAACCACCCCCCAAATTTAATGCTTGCAGCCTGGATTCCTCAGGAAGAGAGAACAGGCAGCAAGCTCCAAAACTGGGATTTCCCCACTCCAGTGTGTCTGAGGTTTTTCATGGTCTCCACAGGAAACCAGTGACCTGGAATTGTCCAGTCCATAGGTGATGGGGATGCCTGGACTGGCTGGGACAGAGAGGAAAGGCTGAGGGATACCAGTGGTTTCAAGAACAGGATTATAGGGAATGCACAAATGAGTATGTCCATCAAAGTTTAAAACCCCACTGGCTTAATGCCACCTGCTGCAAACAGTGCAGCTGCCCTTCTCTAAGAGTCCTGTGCTCCTGCAGGAATAGAAGACAGGCTGGAAACACTGGTGGGAAAAGGTCTCTTCCACTGTGATAGTGGGAAAACCTCATAGAGATCCCCACTCCAACGCCCCACTCACAGGGACCACCTCCACCGCTGGCTCACCTGAAATGTGACACCACAATGATGGAGAACCCCCTGCTGGGGATGTGCCCAGCACACCACCATGTTCCCAGGGAATGCTCTTTTCCCTTCCATATTGTGAACCTCCCAAACTGCACTTCGGGGCCGTCACCTCTTGTTCTGCCACGTGCCACTGCCAGGAGTTTTACTCCATCCCTTTGTGAATGCCCTGCCAGCAGCTGGAGCCAGATCACCCTTTAGCTTCTCCTGCTCTAACTGAACGAGCCTCACTCATTCCCAGACTCCTGAGCATCCTCACAGCTCTCCACTGGCTCACCCCCAGCTCCTCACAGAGCTGAACAGAGCCTGAGTGTATGAAAACTGTGGTTGTTATGTCAAACGGAGCATTTTAGAGTGAAGGACTGACCAGAAAGACAAACCCACAATGGATGGACCTCCAGGCTCGCAAATGTCTTCCATGAGGAATTAAGAGCCACCACATTACAAACTACCTGAGTCAGCATTTACTGCTAGCTCTGATGCTTGGGCTGTATTCCCTCTCCAATTCCACGATGTGAAAGGCGGAAAGAAAAGGGATCTGGCTCATCTGCCCATCTGCCTGGGGGCTGTCGAGGCCAGGAAGGAGGATTAGCTGGAGCCTGACTCACCCACTGCTCTGCAGGGGGATTACCAAGGGAAAGGTAAGCAAGAGGAGAGTGGGGAGAGCCTGGTGATGAAACACTCACTTGTAGTTGTTGTTGATGTCAGAGACGCGCCAGACGTTCTGCAGGTCGAAGCCCATCCGCACCAGCTCCATCTCGAATCGGAACCGCACGTGGTCCCCTGAGGAGCAGAGCACAGGGAGTTACTGACAGCACTGAGGAAACCTGGATGTGCTTGTGGAGCTCCACAGCAACTCTAACAGGCTGGAGAGAGTCACAAAACCACAGAAAGGTTTGGGTCAGAAGGGACCTCAGAGCTCATCCCGTTCCACCCCCTTCATGGGCAGGGACACCTTCCACTGTCCCAGGCTGCTCCAAGCCCTGTCCAGCCCGGCCTTGGACACTTCCAGGAGTGGGGCAGCCACAGCTGCTCTGGGCACCCTGTGCCAGGGCCTCTCCATTCCCTGAGTTAAGACTTTATCTTAACATCCCATCTAACCCTGCCCTCTGTCACTTTAACACTGTTCCCCCTTGTCCTGTCACTACCCACCTGTATATAAAGTCTGTCCCTCTTTTTTATAAGCTCCTTTAGGCCCTGGAAGGGGCTCTAAGGTCTCCCTGGAGCCTTTTCTTCTCCAGGTGAACACCCCCAGCTCTTTCAGCCTGGCTGCAGAGCAGAGGCCCTCCAGCCCTCAGAGCCTGGAGCATCTTTTTGGCAAGGAGAAACTCCAGGGCAGCTGGATGGCAGTGGGGATTGTGCTTCAGAAGCCAGAAAGACTTGTCCCTCACAGGGGTTCCTCTGCTTGTTCTGTCAAGTCAGATCTCATCTCAGGGCACAGAAACAGCCTCTGCATGTCAAGGGGGGTGTGGGGGTTAATTTAATCCACTTCTGCCCTGCTGGCAGAGACAGCTTCCCAAGTGGATGTCAGAAACCCCATGGCAAGGAGCACTGAGCACCCACCCCAGGCAGTTCCTTCCTCCAGACTGATCTCAGATGCTGACTCAGGGTTTCCTCTCTCACAGTTTAGCCTTGCCTCAAAAATTCTGGATGCCTTTGTTGCTCCAGTGTCAAATCTTGTTAATAAAAAAGTAAATACTGCATAGCTCTTTGCCTCAGTCATACCCTGCAGCAACAACTTGCTCAGGTGAGTTTATTTATACTAGAGAATACTATTTTCCCTAAAGGAAACACAGCAAATATCTCTCACTGCTGGGGTTTGGGGCATGGCAAGGACACAGAGCTTACCTCTCCCCATCAGCTTCTCTTGGAGTAGCTGTACTATTGAACCCCATCCCTCCACCCAGCCTGTCTTTGGACATTCTATTCTTGCTACTGCTGCTCTCCTCCAGGATCAGCACATTTTTCAGTCTAAAGCCAGGTTTCTCACTCATTTTAATTGCTTTTTTAAACAGCTTCACCATGGATACAACAAAGCAACTGCAAGCGAACTTGGCACTCCCAGGGAAGGGAGACTCCCAGTCCACACGAGGGCACCAGCACAGCTCTGGTTTTCTCTTCATGGACTCAAAGATTTGATCTGTGCCTGTGCACGGATGAGCCAGAGCTCTCCACAGACCTGATTCTGGGAATGTCACAGCACTTTTGGGTGTTGGAGAAGAGATGCAGATAGGCTCATACTAATTAGGCTGCCTCAAAACTCTTTCTGTTTGCCACTCCAGGACAGGACTGCCTGAGGTCTCCATCACCTTGATGAGGGAATTTAAGTATGGGATGTTTTCTCACAAGGAGAAAGGGAAAAGCTGCTTCTGTGTTGCTGGCTCAGAAAGTTTCTTATTGTGTTTATAACTAATTCCTTTCACTGTGCTTCTTATCCAGCAGCATCTGGCCATCAGCTGGATCTCCAGGCCAGGCTCAGGATGACCCAGCAAGGCAAATTTGAAACTGGACAGGGTTTATGAACAAGAGCTCCACTGCAGTGCAGTGCTGCTGGCCAGAGGAGCAGGAAGGGCCAGGCAGGAGCTCACCGGGACGGCAGAGATGTGCGTGTTGATCCTCCTCATCCACGCACACCCCCAGGCACCAGGCGTGGTAGGCGAACGCAAAGAGGTCCTCGGGCTTGGCGGGGCGGGCGATGGCTCGAGTCAGCCTCTTCAGCCACTCCTGGCACTGCTTGAAGGTGGAGAAATGGCACCTGCAAACCCAAAGGCAAGTCACCCTCAGTGGGGGCGTTCACTCAGCCAGGACTGAGCCAGGAACAGGAACACGGCCCCAAGCCTTAGAACCCTGAGCAGGGACAGCTCAGTTCCAACGGCAGCACAGAGGGAGCCACCAGAGCTGGTCCCAGCCTGCAGCAGCTGCAGCACAGCAATAAACCAGATACCTGATCACTTTGGAGTCCTTGCAGACGATGTGAAGCTGGAACATATCCCGACACTCCACACTTTCCATCATCCTCAAAGGCACCTGCGAGGGAGGGACAGATGTAGGGCATGACAAGGCACACCACAGGCCAGAGCGGCCCCAGCAGCCGTGCCCGCAGGCTGCTCACGCTCCAGCACAGCTCCACCAGTCACGAGCTGCTTCTGTGAACTACAGACCCACTCCCAGGGTTAGGGAGCTCCATGAGTCAGCACAGAGCTCCTTCCATGATTACTATTCTGATTTCTGTTCTCTCCCTCAGTAATCTCCCACTTGGGGCCAGTTCCTGACTCAATCACATCCAGCCAAGCACAGGTAACTGAGCCACACAACAGCTGCAGGAACAGAGGGCAAGTCAAGGCAGTGAGGAAAAGCCTTAGGCTCCCACTGCTTGACTCTGTGTTGGTGAGAAGTCTCATTAAAACTGGTCTGCAAGAGACCTCAACAGCCTTAAAACCACCAAGGTTAATTCTTGAATTTAAAGAAAACAGAAAAGGAAAAACCTAATTACTGTCCAAAGGAAAACCCCATCCTCACACCTAAATACAGCAGCAAAACAGCAACCGCACACCCAGGCCTGGCATCCTCTGAGAGGCACCTTCCTGTGCCACAGCCCCCAGGAACGGGGCATTCCCACCCCTCCCTGCCCTGAGACCCTGCGAGAGCTGATGGTGCAGGCAGAGCCAGACTCACATTGATCACGGAGTCCTTGAATTTGATGTGCAGGCGGTAGTTGGAGATGGCGATCACGGCGTCGTTGGCATGGCCCAGGTACTCCACCCCCTCGCCCTGCAACACAGTGAATGGCACCTGGAAGGGAGACAGCACCAGGTCAGGTCACACAGCTGCTTCGTGCACTGGAACTCCCAGAGCCACTTTCCCACTGCCTCTGCAGTGCCTCTGCCAAGGAACTGTTCCCAGCAACGTGCTGCTCGTGCCCTGAGAGCAGCACAGGCAGCACCAGCACCCACTGCCCTGCCTCACACAGGGAGCTCTTCCCAAGGACGCCTCCGGAGCCAGCCAGCACCTCCTGAAGGATCACGTGTGTGCCAGGCACACCTGGCAGCGAGGGCTGGCCTGGGGACAGAGGGACTGACGGTCCCTGCTCTTCAGAGAGGGGAAACCACCCCTGGCACAAGAGGCATGGAGAGGGACTCGACCGCAGGGCTGCTCAGAGAGAAGATGGGGAGTGCTCTGTACAGCTCCTAAAAGAGCCCAACACCATGGGGAAGCACTGGAAGGGGCTGCCCAGGGAGGTGCTGCTGTCACCATCCCTGGAGGTGTCCAAGGAACGAGTGGATGGGGCCCTCAGTGCCCTGGGCTGGGTGACAATGTGGGGATCAGCCACAGGCTGGACTCGTCTTGGGGTCTTTTCCAACCTCAGTGATTCTGGGATTCTGTGATTGATCAGAAGCCTCTGCCCCAGGGCAGTGTCACCTGCGTGATCCTGCTGTGCCATTTAAACACAGGGGGCCCTCAGCAGCACTGTGAGACTCAGCAGTACCATCCAGGTAAGCAAATGAACCAAAGATGTGCCCAGGTTCTGCTAGCAAAGCTCTCGGGGATTCTCTGTGTATAGTTATTTATATGACTGAGGAAGCTTGTCCTGATTAAACTGCAAGAAAGCTTCATTAAAGTTACCTGTATTCCATTTTTTTTTAATATCTAGATAATCAAGTGTCTGTTTCCCCCCATCAGTCTGGACATGCCGTATTTATTTTTAAAACAGAGGATCCTGGCAGACAGTCAAGTTTGACTTTTCTTATATTAAAAAAAAGAAGACAGAACAACCTAAAATTCACCAGGCCCCTTTGTCCTTAGCTAATCAGGCTCCTCCTGTTCTCTGAATGCCACCTACACCAGGTGATGTCGGTAACCAATTATGCAAAAAATGTCACGACGATTTATCATTTCAGCCAGAGCTGAAACCTGCCACACAGGGCAGCTTACGACACAATTCATTACACTGTAATTAGTACAAGTCAGACTGCCTTCTCTTTATTTCAAAGTTGTTTCTATGGCTTGTGTATAAAAACCTGAATTTCCTGGATTTCAGACTTCAAGTGACAACTGTACTAACAACTTCTCCTTTCTTTGTACAAAAATAACCACCTTAGACTGGCATATGTCCGAACACTCTTGAAAAATATTAATTATTTGCCTAAGAGAATATCCTCTTTTTATTTCTGCAGTTGATTTCTGCACACTTGCCAGAGCTGTTTTTATCTGGCAAGTGTTTCTCCTGCTTACGCAGCTCTTTCACACAGCAACAGAAGGGAGACAGAACAGAAAGGGGCTGGTAAGGCTGCAAGAACCAACGGAGGGAAATCCTGGAATAAACCAGCAGGTGCCTGAATACAGCTTGTTTATCAACTGATGGCATCCTTCTGGAGTCACAGGATCCTGGAATGGTTTGGGCTGGGCGTGACATCCCAACCCAAGCCCATCCAGTGCCACCCCTGCCGTGGGCAGAGACACCTTCCACCAGGCCAGGTTGCTCCAAGCTCCATCCAGCCTTGCCTTGAGCACTCCACTTTACAACAAACTAACGATTTACTGAAGGCAAATTACCCTTGGGAGGGTTGAACTTCTCCACGCAGCAAACTAAGGCAGAGTCTGCTCTTCTCCAGGAGTCTCGGCTCACAGTCGCTTCAGCAGCTTCACCTCCCAAAGCCACAGCCCTGCAGCCCTGACCCGGCACAAGTTCCCAGCCTGTGGCCGTTCCTTAAAGCCAGCAGCTCTCAGCCCTTGCTTTCCGCAGCACCGTTGGCCAAGGGGTAGTGACAGCCTCAGAACAAACTCAAACACTGCAGCAGCAGCAAGAACAAGGTGAGCCTGGCTCCAGCCCCAGGAGGAGGATGATGAGCACTGGATGATGTTAAAGGAAGCACCAATCCCCAGGAGGGAATACTGCCCTTGCTGCACAGCAGCAACAGCACCCGGGGCTCTTCCCAGGGCTTTCTGCAGCAGGAGGCTGGCACCATATGGAGGTTCCTTCCTCCAGCCGCCATGCAGCAGGAAACGCCAGGAGCAAGGTGTCCGGGGAGAGCAGGCAGTGCAGCCCCGCCGTGGCCGCAGGGCACGGCCCCGCGTTCCCGGTCCCGGGAGTCTCCCCGGTGCAGGCTGCAGGGCTGGGCAGGAGCGGCACGCTCTGACAGAACCGCGTCAGCTCCGGCCGCGCTTGCGGCGGCGGGCGATGCCGGACACATCCTGCCAGGGCTGGGCAGGCAGGGACAGGCCTTGGGAACAGCCAGCCTGGCCCCCACGCACAGGGACCTGCTGCTCCGAATGTGCCCCCGGCACCCGCCGGCCCACGGCCTCCAGGACGTGCTGGGCTGGAGAGCTGCTCTGCAGAGGCCAGCCTGCCACATCCCAGAGCTGTCTGGGTGTTTTCACTTCCTTACCTGCAGTGACTCCTCCTCCTTTATGAGCTCCTTCGGGGGGAACAAGTCCTTGGCCTGGATGTACTCCAAACTGGGAGGGCCCTCCTCACCCTGCATTGCAAACAGAGCACACAGTCAGACAGCCTCAGCCAGCACGTGCTGTGAAAGCCAAAAATTGAAGCTGGTGGATCCTCCTGGCACCCCAGGAGCTTGGGGATAGCCGTGCATGGAAATGCCTGTTCTGCCTCCACACCCCAGCAGCTCCTCTGGCTGTTGCAGAATGCCCACAGCACAGTGAAATGCTGGAGCCTCCAAGTCCCGCCTCTTCCAGCTGAGTGGTGTTTGGAAAGCCAAGCAGACACACCTTGGCCACAGGGGACTGATGTGACAGTAACTTGTCACATCAGCTGTTCCCGTTACCTGCTCCATGGCACCAGAGCAGACACACTGTGACACAGACGGTTTCCATCTACAGTCCAGTGTCAGCCTACTCTTCCTCCTCTTAAGGACTCCTTTCTTTTGGGAGTTTTCGTTTTCACTCTCAGACCAAAGAAATCTGGGAAGAGCCTGAATCTTTTGGAGAAGATACAACTGTGAAACGTAACCCTACAACAACTGCACCCCGGTGCACCCAATTCACAATAGGCACTACTGACTGGTGCCAGCACTGAGCCCAGGGCAGCTCGACATGTCCAGCCTGCCCAGATGGACATCCCAGAAAACCCACAGAGGCCTCAGGAAGGTCTGAGAGGTCACATGGAACCTGCACATGCCATCCTTGACAAGTGGAGCGTATGTCTCAGTTTGGAACATGGGAATCTTCATTCACTCATACAATCAGAGTATCCTGAGCTGGAAGGGATAAGGATCATCCAGTCCCACTCCTGGCCCTGCACAGGACACCCCAAATCCCACCATGTGTCTCAGCACATTGTCCCAGTGGTCCCTGAGCTCTGGCATGAACTCCTGGTGCCAATTTTCACCATCCCTCACCCAGGCCCTGTCATATCACCGAGCTGCTGTCTGAAGTAGTGGCACCTGGACACTCAGCTGCAGATGCTCACTGCTGCGAGTCCAGGATGGTGCTAATTCCACATGTATTTGGTGTGGGAATGTTTTCTTCAGAATGCTGCTTGCTCTTTAACTCTAGCTCTAGCTTCTAGCATTTAGCAGGAAACACTGTGTTCTGTAAGCACTGAGTAATATTTTAAAATGACATATCTCTCTGGATATGTTACCCAAGCCAGAATCCCAATTTCAACCCGAAGAAAGGAGATCCCAATCCTTCTGGCTCAGGAATATTTAAAATGCTGCTGAATCCTCTTGTGTTACTGACAGAAGCTGAAGCCTCAGCGCCCATGGGAACAGCATGGCCTGAGGTGATCCCTGGACCCCAGACAGGGGCAGCCAGACCTCTCCCACCCCATATCCAAGGAACCTGCACGCATGTAACATGCTGTTAAAGCTTTCATAAAACTCAGCATCAGCCCCAGCTGGAGGCAAAGGCACTGCCTCTGTCACCATGCTGTGAGGGACACAGGGCACAGCACCTGCTCCAGCAGCAGCCGATGCTTACTGGAGACCACGGGGGGCTCGGGGCCCCTCCTGCCAGTGGCTTGCTCCGAGTGAGGCACCAGCCCAGGAGAGCACAAAGGGAAGGTGTGTGCCCGTGTGCTGGTGCGGCAGCCAGGGAGCAGAGATCTCTCCCATCGTCACTTTGCAGTTCGCAGAGAAATCCCAGGGAGCAGCAGGAACTGGAACAGGGCAGCCTGAGCTCTCCACCCGCCTGGGTGTCCTTGAGTCCCTCCTCACCTGCAGCACAGGGCGGGCAGAGTCTGAGCATCCCCTCCTGCCACAGCCCCATCCCGGGTACCAGCAGGGCGGGGGTCAGCACCCTGCTCTCCTCTCAAGCCTCCTGCAGCCCTCGGAGCCCATTTGGCCAGGAGTGCCCCGGGGGACTGAGGGTGGGTCTGCAGGAAAACCCCTCTCCCTGAAGGTATACAAGGCGCCGAGCGCGGGACCCCCTCTCAGCACAGCAGCAGCAGCGGAGGGTCCCGCACACCCACAGCCAGGGAGGGGTGCGGAGCTCCCGGGGGTCGGCTGCTCTCGCACGGTAATTTTCCAGCTCCAGGCAGGGCGCGGAGCCTGCGGGGCCCAGCACAGTGACCGGGGCCTGCCGGGGCTCGGCCCGCGGCGCCGGGCACTGCTGTGCCCTTGGGCCCGGCCAGGGCAGCAGGGACGGGCCGCGGTGTCCTCCGGCGGCATGTGGGAGCGAGGAGAAGGGGATCCCCCTTCTCCCTGGGCAGATCCAGAGGATGCCTCCACCGGCATGTGAGCTAGAGAGCGCCGCTGGCGTACGGCCCCGCTTCCATGGAGGAGAAAAGGCGATTAAAAAGCAGCACTTACAAAGCAGTTGAGCATGGAGCAGGAGACACGGCCTGGCAGACTCATGTTCATTTCCCGAGGCGGCAGCAGGGCCGGGCAGGCACAAGCAGCATCTCCTCCCTCCGGCTGCGAGCTGCGGCCGCGGCCCCGGCACTGCGGCAGCGTCCCCGCTCCGCCGGGAAGGGCAGGAGCATCCCGGCCGCCGACGGCCCGAGCAGGTGCCGCCGCCGCCGCCGCCGCCGCCGCTGACAATGGAGGGAGGGCGGGCGGAGGACGGGCAGACTCCACCTCCCTCCCAGGGCCGCCGAGCGCGGCTCTGCCATCTGAGCATCTCCGTGACGGGCGAGACAGAAAATGGAGCGGGCGGCGGGACCGCGGCCACGGCCCCTTCCCCGGCCGGCAGCGGCATTCCCGGCCCATGGCGCTGCTGCCGCCGGCACCGGCCTCGTGCCGCACTGATGGCGGCAGTGGGAGCGCCGGGAACAATAGCGGGAATGCGGCTTCGTGCCCCGGCACCGAGCCCTCTGCCCCGAGCCCTCCACCCCGGCACGGAGCCCTCTGCCCCGAGCCCTCCACCCCGGCACCGAGCCCTTCACCGATCCCTCCACCCCGGCACGGACCCTTCTGCCACGAACCCACTGACCCTACACCAACCCCTCCACACCAGCACCGAGCCCTCTGCCCCAGCTCCATGCCCTCTGCTCCGAGCCCTCTCCCTGAGCCCTTCCACCCTATGACGACCCCCCCACCCCAGCATCAAGCCCTTTGCCCCAAGGCCTCTGCACCAGCACTGACCCCTCTGCCCCCAGCCCTCCACTCCAATGCCGAGCCCTCTGCCCCTGTGCTGAGCCCCCAGCCCTGCTCAGCACCGGCCACTGCACCCCTGAGCCTGCTATCCTCCCGCAGTCCTCTGTGCCTGGCCAGGGACATGAGGATAAAGGGGCTGCCCTGCTGCATCTCACCACTCAACACTCCCAAGACTTTAAGTCCTCCTTCCCAGGAGCTTCGTGTGTGTGTAGGGAGTAGTTGGATGTCCCTGGCTCCCACCAGCACCTGTGTGCTGGAGCCCGGGCCCTGGAGAGGACAAGGTTCCTCTCGCTGACCACTTGGACACGTAGCTCCCATGGGAAGTTTCCCCAGCTCCTGTTGGCAATGCTCACAGACACGGGGTAAGGCCACGGGTGCAGGAAATGCTGTGGTTGAGCACCCACCTCCCCATCCCAGCCCCCTACGAGCTCACCTTCACTACTTGCTGCTCATCAAGCCCAGGAACAAACAGCTCCCAGGCCACAGACTATCCCAGGAACCACAGGAGCAGCTTCCTTGGCAAAGCCATCTCCATTCTACCATCAGCTGCCACTCTGCCCCCACCGCTGAGCCAGAGGGAGAATCTCTTTGTTAAAATGCAAAATTGAAACCTGGCCCTTCATCACTCCTCAAAGGTCCCACTATTTCGCTCAAATTACACCAGCTTTTTGCTCCCAAAACAAATCCAAACAGAGCACAGCCTGTAGCCATTGAGCTCCTCTTAGATGTGGTTGCCCCAAAGACACCACAGACAGCTCTCCCCAGCAATACCAACGGGATCTCAAAGGGGTTTTCTCGAGTCAGATAAAATACTTCGGCATTTCTCTGCAAAATTGTTCAGGGTTAGATTATTCAGAGCTGCCTTGGCTAAAGGGACAGCTTTGTGACATGTAGACATGCTGCCCACTGTCACTGCAGGGCAAAATTCAGTTCCGTGAGCTCCCTTGCTGACAAAACAGTCCCACAGACTCCCTTTGTTACACCAGCTTCACCACTTAGAATAAAAGACTTAGAAGAACACACAGCCACACCTGGAGATAAGCCACGAAATCCCATTTCACCCCTGCTCTGTCCCACTCCACTATTTACATGGAGCACAGTGGGTGAACGTCAGGCATTGCCCATCCTTGGGGCACCTGACTCCAGCTGGCACCCATGAACCAAAACACCAGGAGAACAGAGCGTTATGGACACAAACATAGGGTTGCAGACAAGGACAGAGGGTTATGGATGAGGTGACGGATTTGTCTTGGCCGAAAGTAAGTGGCAGGAGAGGTGCCCTGCTCCCTGCAGGTTCCCCTCTGGAGGGAGTGCTGAGAAACCACAGCAGCTAAAGCTGAAGGAACCTTTTATACTGGAGAGAAAGTGTGGCTATAAACACTGTAAAGCTAATATTTATTCTTTCTCCTGACATGTGTCAGGGGAAAAGCAACGCAGCACGTCCGGGGAACAGCTGAAGTCCAGGAGTCTCTTGGGCAGAGTGCAAGCACGCATTGCTGTTAAGTGCACACAGCACAAGACCAGAGTTTATAATACACAACACCACAGACAAGGTAGGTAAGAGGTTTGCTCCGACCAACAGTGAGGTTTTTAGGGCCAAGGCTCAGTTCAGGGCCTGGCACAGGGATTGTTTGCAGAAGGACCTTTGTAACCCCCCTAAGCTGCAGCTGTGCAGAGTTAAAGGGCTGCTCGTCAGATCAGTACTTTGAATTTCCAAACTAAGCTGACCTGAACATCCACAAATAGAACTTCTTCTGCTTTCACTGAAATATTTTTGCACTTTTAGTATCAGAAAAAGACTCACATATGACTTAGAAACTTCTGCCCAATCACTGAGCCTGGTGCAGAGCAGAAACCTTGCTCTGAAGTTCAGTGACTTCACAGACTTTCAAGAGGAACTTGATTCAGACTCTGCTTTCACTTCCTTCAAGAGTTCTCAAAATAACCTGCCCTCCTTTCCCTCCAGTGACCCAGGCAATGGCAGGAGTGGTGCTGGGCAGCCCAGCACAGGACTGCAGAGTGCTCCAGACTCCTTAGCTGGCTTAGCCAGAGGGATTTTCCATCAGAGGGAGGCCGCCTCGGATGCCTCCCCGGCTGGGCTCTGCTCTGCTCCACTATCACAAACCACTGAGGAAGAGAAGGTTATTTCACAGAACTGGGCTCCTCAGTGTTCTCAGCCTGTGTGTTCATGTAGACAGAGAGAGAAATCTCCCTCATCATCACCCAACCAGAATCCAAACTGTTTCCCAGTCCTGAGGAAGAGGAGCTGAATATAGCACGGGCAGCATGTTCTTAAGGGCAGCCGGCAGCGATTAGCCCCTTTTCCCTCCCACTAGCACTGCCCACTGTGCTGCTCCTCCCACCCCTCCAGGCATCCCTGGATCCACACTGCAGGTAAACAGCTTGCAGCTTTCTCCTGAAGGTCCCCAAAGGGATTTGGCTTGGACATAACACAGTGCTTGGCAAAGACAGGACTGGCACTCAGGGGCCATCCTGCAGCCTCCAAATGAGATGATATTCCCCATGGAGACATGCCTGCATGCACCAGGAGCCCAGCCTGCAGCACAGGCTTCACGGGGAACATCTGGTCCCACTCGCCCAAGAAATCTGCATTGGGAGCATGGGACAGGCATCAGGATGCTGAAAGCTCTCTCATGGTCTGGAGCCAATCAGCATCCTGAAATGAACTATTTTGCCAGTGGCTGGTCCAGCTTTCTGCAAGTTTGGGAAAGTGTGGGACAGGGAGTCGCTAATTCCCCCCCAGCCAGGTCCCGTCCAACCCAAACCATTCCATGATTCCAAGAGAAAAACTGGTTCCATTCACTGCAGGGAGCTGCCAGCACACCCGACTCAGCCTTCCACAGACACGTTCACCCTTCCCAATCCTGACATAGCTTTATCCTCTACTTCTTTTTGGCACCACAAATAAAATTACTCTCTCCTTAGGCAGAAGGCATCACACCCATCCCTTCTATAGGTTAAGGGTGAGCTTTTCATCACCCCAGCACGGGGCATCACCCCACAGATGGAGGGGAGGGAGGGCAAGGGCTGGCAGAAATCCGAATGCGCAGCCCTGTCCCGGGTAGCACATCCACTGCACAGACAGCCCTGATCTGCCTCCAGCTGGAGAAAACACACAGAAAAATTGGCAGGAGGAGGTGACTGCCCTGGGAAGGGAATTCCAGGACATGAGAAGCAAGTCAGCGGGAGCCAGGGCAGCTCTGTCCGACAGCCAGGGCCTCCAGCAGCAGAGGGGCCATCAGGATACTCTACTTTAGATCCTTCCAGGTCTGAATATTTTTTTTCAGTGAAGATCAAGCTAGGAACTGGTTAGCTAGATCTCTTTTTCCAGGTAAGGAGGGGAAAGGGAGAGACTTGTATCATTTATCTCATTCTGAAAGTTAAAATTTATTCTCTTTCTGCCTGGCAGATGCCTACACTGGGTGAGATGAGCTGCACTCAGACACGTATTTCTCTCTCTCTCCATAAGCTGATGCTGGGACTGACGAGCTGTGGCCAAAGGCACTTCTTGTTCTGTCTCCCCTACTTCAGCTGCACAAAGGGCATCTTTGTTTCAGGTCCCCCTACATAAATAGTTAATTTCCTCAAAGCCTAGCGAGCTTTGTGGGTGAACTGAAAGGCTGCTGAGCCTGAGGGGGAAATAAACCCCTAAACCTGTGCAAAGAGAAGTTACTGTTTTATACCACTAAGTCAGGACTGGGATGGCAAGTGTCATCTTTTAATCAGGATGGGATGGTAGAAGAGCTTACAGATCTGTACCACTGCGTTTGGTGTTTGTTCAGAACGGTGCCCAGAGGTGAGCGTGGAACTGAATATGCAGCAAGAAACCTTTGAGGAGAGGGACAAAAGGGTACAAGTCACGGGCTGTCAGCTCCATGCCCCAACACAGGGCACAAGGGGTAGCTGCAAATCCCCACCACGGATAAGTCATGGGCCCCCCTGGGGTAAGAACCAGATGCCTACAGCGCCAGTATCCCAGCAGTCAGGAGAGGGAATGCTGCCAGCACAGCAGCTGCACCAACCCACCTGCCAGTTTTAAGTAATGTATTAAGGTACCAAGTGCTTGTTAGGGCTCCATTAGTTAAGGATTAAACCAGCACTAGTGCTGTCTTCAAGGTCATTCCCATCAGCAGCTAGTTTTGGGGAAAAATTGGAAGAGTCGTGCAATTCACACTGTTAACACTTGGCCAAGCACCTGGAGCAGCAGGAAGGGGAGAGCAGCTGGTGAGGCACATCTGGGGCACTGCTGAAGCAAAGCTTTTGGGCCTGCCCTTGCTAACCAGAGGGCACTGGGGCTGTGGCCTCAGCCTGCAGGAGCACAGGGAATGAAGGGAGCACTCAGCATGCCTGCAGGGAACAGGGATTCCAGCCAGCCCCGAAGCACCCCTTAACCCACAGCCCACCTCCAGCCCTCCCTGTGTTTAACTCGGGAGCCACAGCCCTCCGGAGAGGTCACAGAAGGACTCCAAGGAGCCTGTCAGGAGCTTCCATCAGCTCTCTGCCTTCACTGCAGACAGAAGCTCAGGTAAGGAGGTGGAGCTAAGTGCTTATTTCTACAGCTTGCAATTACAAGTTGCTTTCTCTCCCTTGCCATGGGAGACAAAAAGCCCATAGTCTCTTCCCAAAATAGTGGGTGAAATGGAAGGGGGGGCTTTTGTTGGTTGCTTTATTTTTTCCAAAATGTAAAAATAATTTTTAAAAAATCACAGGAACATTTTAACAAAATATAAAAAAACCTTTCCAGAAGTAAACTGGAAAGTTTCCTTTGAAACAGTAAAGGCATCTTTGAGTACTTATAAGGAGCAGGAAACCCTCTCACGTAGAAAAAACCAAACAATGATTACACCTAAGGGTGGGCAGGGCCAGGTCAGGGTAAGGTCTGTCCAGACATAGGAAAGGAGTACAGGGAAAAGAAAAGCTGCTACATTTTAGTAAATCTAAAATTCCAGTCTGTGCACTCAAAAAACAACCAACCAGGGAGAGATGATGAGAATGAAAGGTGGCTTTGCTGCAGAGAATTTTAAAGACTAGAGCTTTCAGATGTCTAAGAGGAATGTGTGGAGATCTACAAAGTCCTGAAGGGCAGGAGATGCTCACAGGCAGCACCACACTGTTGTTATTCCCAATACAAGAACCAGCCAAAACAACACTGGGCTGGTTCCAAAACAAAGCAAGAGGTGCTCGCCAGCACAGCTCTGACACAACTGCAAATCTTCACCTGGTTTTTGAAAGCATGATGAATTCATGGAAGGAAAACCTACCAAGGGCTTGTAAAACATCAATAAATAGTTTCTGGATTACCAAGTCCCTGAGCTGCAGGTCCTGCCAGGTGCGGGCACACGCCTGAGCCACACTCCCCTGCAGCATTCACTGGGCCCTGTCACTCAGGTGTCTGACCAGCCTTGTCCTCAGGGGGCCCAGCCTGGCCTTCCCCATGTTTTCTGCAGGGGTTTTTGATGCATTTTCCATGTGTTTGTTCCCTTTCTTTCACTCATATCTGGATACATCTGCACCCCTCTCACCTCAGTCCCACCCAGAGAAGCTGGTGGGTTTTACACCTCCAATGTGACTCCAGGGCAGCTCCAAGCTAAGTGTGAGATCCTTTATCAAGTTATGACAGGCGAGGACTTTCATCTCTCCACCCCAGACCAACTTCCTCACCCTGCAGTGAGAGGATCAGCTCTTCCAGCAGGAAGCACAGGAGATCTTGAGGCAACACCAGGAGCATGAGGACAGGGACTACAGCAAAAATGCTTTGTGTGTAACTACTCGAGCTGAGAGTTCAGCCAATGCAGAGAGCACGTTTCCTTTCCTATTCCAGTTGTTAACAAAACACATCGGGGACAATCCCTCAGGAGACGTCACCATTTCCTCGAGCACTCTGCCAGATTTTTATCTTTTATTTTTTCTAACATGTTTAACCTAAATTTTCATGTCCTCAATCTGAATTTCCAGCCCTTTGTCTGTCTCTGCTGTTCTGCTCAGCACTCCTTCCCCCACAACAACACGAAGCTGGTGCTGATCCATGTCACTGCAGCAAGTTCAGGCTCTACCCACCCACAGCCCACATGCAGATCACCCCTCTTCAAACTACCCCCCTCAGGACACTCTCAGCAGATCTTTCAACGTTCCCAGTCTCCAGCTTTTTTCCTCCCAGCAGATCCCTTGTATTTTGGGTTATTTCTTGCTGGAGGCATTAGAGGCCCTTTATCCGAGTTTATCAGCAATCTGGCTGCTTTGGCTGTGGTTCAGATTCTTTTCTACCACATTTTTCTGTGACTAATTCTTGTGAAATTTCTGCTCCTTTGGTGGCACCAGAGCTGTTATTAACATGGTGTGAAATCCTTCACTGAGAGGCGACAGAGGAACACAATGAGAAACCCCAGCAGTAAGTTTTAAAGAAAAAATAAATCAGTAAGCCACAAAAACTGGATGACTATGTCAGTAGTCCAGGGAGACAGAAGGGGGTTCCAGTCTTATTTATTTTCCCCCCAATATATTCCAGTAAGAGGTTTAGGGGTAAATGTATCCTATTAACAGCATCTTGATGACAATGATAAATCCTCTCTGTTATTGTACATAATACACAATACTGTCCCACCCTTCTTGCTCATTCTTGTATTTCTTCTCCTACATTTAGCAGCAGTACAAGATTTGGACACACAAAGAACAAGACCACCCACAGAGGACAGAGGCAGACCAGAATCATGGAATCATTCGGGTTGGAAAAGCTCTCTAAGATCATTGAGTCCAACCACCCCCAGCACTGCCAAGGCCACCACTGCCCCACGTCCCCAAGGGCCACATCCACAGGGCTGTTAAACCCCTCCAGGGATGGGGACTCCACCCCTGCCCTGGGCAGCTGTGCCAGGGCTGGACAGCCCTTTCTGTGAAGAAATTCCCCAATATCCAACCTGAGCCTCCCCTGGCCCAGCCTGAGGCCGTTCCCTCTCCTCCTGTCCCTGTTCCCTGGGAGCAGAGCCCGACCCCCCCGGCTGCCCCCTCCTGTCAGGGACTTGTGCAGAGCCACAAGGGCCCCCCTGAGCCTCCTTTTCTCCAGGCTGAGCCCCTTTCCCAGCTCCCTCAGCCCCTCCTGGGGCTCCAGCCCCTTCCCAGCCCCGTTCCCTGCCCTGGAAACACTCCAGCCCCTCAATGTCCATCCTGTGGAGAGGAAATAGGACATGGACTCACCATCCTCTGATGCTGTCCAAACCCTCCTGGTTCACTCACAGCTCAGTCTCTTCTTGTCCCTCCACGGGTCTCACCTGCAGCAAAGAGGAGACAATCCAGAGCAGAAGTTTAGCTGATAGAAATTTAGTTTAGAAGTTTAATTTACAGCAATGGTACTCCAGTGTGAACATAGAGGGGAAAAAAAATCAAGACCCCTGAGGCCAGTGCCCTGTCTGTACCTATTCCTGCCAACCTCTGTTTTGTGCCCTTTCCAGGAGCTGCTAGAAATCAGATTCAGCATCACGGGGAGCCACCAAATCCTTTTGGTCACTCACTAACACAGCACCCAGGACCTGTCGCATAAGCACGCAGCAGCCTGTGCCCCACAGGTACAAAACCCACAGGAGGGAGCTGAAGGAAGACAGACTTGGTCATTGTGGTTCAAGGACCTGTGCAAGATGCTTCACAGGGAACTTGAGTGTTTGGAGAACATCACTGTGGTCGTGGGAGGAAAACACCTCCAAAATCCAACCTGGTTGTGCCTGGGAGGTGGGGCAGGATGCAAACACTCCAAGTACCAGGAAAAACCAGCAGCTCCTTCTGCCAGCCTTTGCCCCACTCGAGGGAGGCCACAGGAGGTGTTTGTAGGAAGGGAAAAGCCAAGCAGCAAGACTTGAAAAAGGTCCTGCTCCAAGAAGATCTTTTCCAACAGGACCAGATGGTCCCACAGGTGATCCTGGGAGCTCCATGGAGAAAGAGGTCCTTCCTCAAGGTTTTCAGGTGTCTCCAATACAAAATCAGTTGATCACCAACATCTCTCTCATCTGCCCACATTTTGCCTCTGGTTTGCTCTTCCAGCCCCACACAGGGATGGAATTACCCACAATTGAACACTGGGACCAGGGATGGGCTGAGCCCTGGGCACTCCTGTCCTGGTACCACTGACCTACCTGAGCAGTCTCTCACTGCCCCTGGATCCCTGGCAGTGCCCAAGGCCAGGCTGGACAGGGCTTGGAGCAGCCTGGGACAGTGGAAGGTGTCCCTGCCCATGGCAGGGGTGGCACTGGATGGGCTTTAAGGTCCCTTTCCACCCAAACCGTTCTGGGATTCTCTGAAGCAGCACAGAAATCTGCAGGTGTGTGTCCCAAAGTTTTTTAAATACAAAGATACTTTAAGCAGGGATCTTCAGTATTTCAGTGCAGCTTGAGGATGGCTCGGGGCTCACCAACCAAACCTGATTGCTGCCAGTCCCCTGTAGCACCTCAGAGCTGCAGGAATGCTCAAGGTCTCCTGTAAATTTTGCCACCATTAATTTTAACCTTTCTCCACCTCAGATGAAATACAAATGCCAACAAATGTGCAACTGGAGATTATCTAAACAACTCACACAACACACCCCAGCTGGGAATCCCCCTCCTTCCACCACTCAGGAATTGTGTTGGCTACAGAATAGCTCTGAATACCTGCCCAAGGCCTTCCTTTGCTCAGGGATTTCCCTCCCAGCCCAGAATTAAGTCAGGTTTGACACCCACAAGTCAGAAGGCCAAGCTGAATGCCAGCACTGAGGAGTCATTGCTGAGATGTGATTCCCACCGTGAGGCAGCTGCTCCTACCCTGCTCCTGCCGTGCCCAGGTTGGAATCGTTATCCTTGGCCTTTCAGTTCATCTCTCACATCCTGCCATGCACTCGACAGGAAAGGACAGGAGAAAGGAATGGGAGGTCAGAAAGGACTCCAGATCTGTGCAATATATCTCTATATTTAATTCTTATCTTTATGGGGCCATGGAGAGGCTCTGAGGGCTGGAGCCCCTCTGCCCTGGAGCCAGGCTGGGAGAGCTGGGGGTGCTCACCTGGAGAGGAGAAGGCTCCAGGGAGACCTCAGAGTCCCTTCCAAGGCCTAAAGGGGCTCCAGGAGAGCTGGAGAGGGACTTGGGACAAGGGATGGAGGGACAGGACACAGGGAATGGCTTCCCACTGCCAGAGGTCAGGGCTGGATGGGATATTGGGAAGGAATTGTTCCCTGGGAGGGTGGGCAGGCCCTGGCACAGGGTGCCCAGAGCAGCTGTGGCTGCCCCTGGATCCCTGGCAGTGCCCAAGGCCAGGCTGGACGGGGCTTGGAGCAGCCTGGGACAGTGGAAGGTGCCCCTGCCCATGGCAGGGGGTGGAACGAGATGGTCTGGAAGGTCCCTTCCAACCAAACCATTCTATCATATTTTAAAAGCAGATCACCAAGTTCCAGGAAACGATGAAAAAAACCCCCACAATGGGAATCAAATTTCCTATGAAAACAGAAAAGCCAAATACTGCACTATCACCCTTAAACCCAGATCAGTCTGGCCCTTTTGAACTGTAAAAGCCTTTTTCTCACTACTTAGCAAACGATCTCACATATCAACCTTCACAGAGGAAAGAGCCTCCAGCAGGAGCCACCAGGAGAGTCACTGCCAACCAGTGACTTACAAGTGACATGAGGAGCACAATTAGTTTGTGGGGAAGAAAGGGAAGAAAAATGTTAAATATGCTTTTTTCACTAAACCTGAAGATACTTGAATTATTGACAACACTGAACCGCAGGAGTGCTGTTCCTGCAGTGTGCTTTGTACCACTGTATCCAGCCACTGCTAGTGGCCAGTGCAGTTCCACAGTTCCTTCCTTGTACAAGTCAGTAATGACCAGAACCTGAGACTCTGTGGCTGCCTCACGGGTGAGGAGGTTCCTCCTCACTCCCATCCCCCAGCTCCTCTGGACAGCCAGTTGCCCAAGAGGAAGGCAATCCATGGCAGCGGGACTCCGGCCCCATGAGCTCAGCCTGCTGAAATGCTGCTGCTCCAGCGTCCCCAGGGCCTTCCTCCTCCTGTGGGAGCAGGGGCAAAGCTGAAGGGGTTCCGGAGGATTTATGGGGTGAGAAAAAGCCGGGAGATACCACAAAAACCTATGCCTGTACCTGTGAGGACCTCCAGCCTTACCCAAATGAGGCAGCCTCGCTTGAGCACTTGTGCAGTCCCTTGTGTTCCTGTGCTGGCACCTCAGATGCATCCCCCTGTTTCAGGGCTGGCCATGGCCCTCCTCTTCTCAAAGGCTGCCGTGTCCCACTGGACTTCCAGCCCAGGGTCTCCAGCCCTTGGGAAAGAGGTGGCAGCTGCCCACACCAATGCTGTCCAGCACCTCTTGGGCTGGACCCAACAACTTCTCCTGTGGGAGTCAGGCTTGGCGGCTGCTCAAGGAGCTGCTTCCCATGCAAGAGGCTGGATTACCCCAAAATCCAGGTCAGAAGCTCCCCTTAAAATCTTGGTCACAGGGGATGGGCTGGGGTTGGCCACCTGCTGTGCCAAGGTGGAGGCTGATGCTACAGAATTAAATGAAGAGGGGACCAGGGACAGAGAAAGCCAAGACAAAAAGTATGGCACTGGAAAGAAGATAAAAGAGAACAATGGCCTTTCACACACAAATGGAGTCACTGAATCACAAATGCTTTGGGTTGAAAGGGACCTTAAAGCTCATCTTGTTCCAGCCCCTGCCATGGGCAAGACCAGGCTGCTCCAAGCCCCATCCAACCTGGCCTTGGACACTTCCAGGGATCCAGGGGCAGCCACAGCTGCTCTGGGCACCCTGTGCCAGGGCCTGCCCACTCTCCCAGAGAACAATTCCTTCCCAATACATCCAGCCTAAATTTCCTCTCTCATTTTGAACCCATTCCCCCTTGTCCACTGGTTGGGACTGACACTGTCCCTGGTTTCTGGGTGCCAGTGCACACTGACAGCTCATGTTAAGTTTTTTCATCCCCAAGTCACCCAAATCCCAGAGCCTCAGGCTGTTGTGCTGCTGCGCAGTCATGGGCAGAGCGTGGGGCCAGCAGCTGCCTGCCCTCCCCATCGCTCACTGGTGGGAGGCACAGGACAGGACTGGTGCTGCTGGTGGGGCTGGTGACGTGATGCCACCTGACACACCTGGGCTGGGGGAAGCAGAGAAAATAACTCACTTCTCTCGAGCATTTTTATGGCTTGTAACCTCCTCTGGAACTCTCGGTCTGGGAGCCAAGCCCTCAGATAATAAAGCTGTGTCAGAGTTGAGAACACTCGTAAAACCCTTCATTTGCTCTCCCGTAGCCTCCTGCTCATGTGACTCACACCACACTTCCTTATGCAACCACGCTGCTGCCTCCAGGGATCTTTGCCCCTCCTGGTGCGGAGCGGAGCGGCAGGGACTGGCGCAGCGTCTGGAAACCTCTGTCCCCGTTCCCTGCAGATGGCGGAAGAGCCTGCTGGAACAACCTGGCCAGGACCAAGCTCTGCCTGCATCCTCCAGGATGCTCAGCCTCGGCCCTGGCCGGACCATCACACACACCAGGAAAGGACTGTTCCTTTTCCAAACTGCAGCTCTGGACTGCAACACCCAGGTCCCTTCTCGGCTGCAATCCAAGCCAGGATGTGACAGGAACTGGGAATCCCAGAAATCCACACAAACAACTGGGCTCTCAGAACCCAGCAGAATCACTTCCTCCCCCTCTGCCTCCCCAGGTCTCATGGAGGTGCCACAAAAGCACAGTGCTGTGGATGTACAGGAACCTCTGAAAAAAGCTGGAAGTCCTGCCTCCGGCACAGAAGGATTAACAATGGTGGGCCGGGCACAAAACAACGAGGAATGGTGAGCCGGGCGTAGGGAACACGGAATAATGAGCAACAGCACCTGCTCCCTGCCATCACCTGCCAGCACAGCACGGAGCAGAGATCCTGGGAGAAGGAGGGAGGATGCCAATCGGGGCACATACACACACGGAGCTTTGGAAAGCTGCGAGAGGGAGCAAGAGCTGGCTAAGGCTTCCCGGCTGCAGGGGTGTCGTGGGTGCCCCAGGCGAGGTGGGTGGCCCCTGGCAGCTCCCCGCTCCCTGCTAGGAGACTCGATTTTAATTGCTCATAAAACTCCAGCAATTGTTTGCAGTTGGAGTGGAGCTCTCTGCACTCAGCATCTGCCCCAGGCAGAGATTTTTGCTTTAATTTCAGCTAAAATTGTAGAGTTGGTCCTGGTGCGCTTAAAGGGGAAGAACAAGTCCAATACTAAACAGGGGATGTTAGAGGGAAAAAAACCAGGAAACCTATTAGCCTTATTGTGATCCCAAATGAAACAGAAACAGCCATCTCAAGCCTCCCAACTAATTAGAGGCTAAAAATATAATTGTCAGACCCCACAGTTACATGCAAAGCAGATTGTATGGGCCAGTCTTTGTTATTTTAAACAAAATTACAGCTCAGAGGGCTGTTTCTAATGAAGGCCACGACCAGCTGCTCTTCAACAACAAAACTCTTTTGCTGCTGAATAACTATTAAAAAGAAAAGATTGGGCTACCAGAGCCCAGGAATGTCACAGCAATACCAGATGACGGTGACAAGTTGCCAAAGTATTCAGATTGCTCTGCAGCATGAAGGGATCATAATTTATAGTCTAACCAGGGGGAAGGGCTGAATTCAAGAGGCAGAATTACCCAGGGATGAAGCGCTGCTGAAAGTGCAGCTTAGAGGATCTCACAGGCACCTCCACATGAGCTGCTCAACAGGGACTGGCAAAAAGTCTACTGCAAAAGTATATAATAGCAGTGATGGCAGAGGGGACAGATTGGTGGCACTTCTGTCCCCAGCACTGCTGGGACCATGGCTACAACTGCCAGAGCTCAGCCAGCACACTTGGAGCAGGAAGACCAATCCCATGTACTGATCCAAAGCAAAACCAGCTCACCTACGCAGCTTAAAAACATGGAGATAATAAAATAAAAGAATTCTTCAGTATGTTGCAGTATTTATGCAAAGTATCAGTCCTGCTGACAAGGACAGATCTCACTCCAATTACTGGTAGATGAAGTTTCATAATGGAATAAATTCCATCAAGCTTATGGGAAAAGTTGTCCTTTTTGTTGCTTGGAGCCTTTAAACTCCATTAAATAGTTGTTTCTAGTCCAGGTCTGAATACATGAATCTCCACTGGCTCTGGGTAAGCAGAGCTACCCACAGTGACCTCGGCACACCCCAACCTCTAGTTGCTCTTCCCAGGATCAGTGGCTCGGGATCACAGACTGAGTCTCATGTTCAAAGTTATCCTACCTGGGAGGTGTGGGGAGGGCAAGAGGAATTACCCCAGGGCAGGGGCCACCTGCCATTGCACTGCACGGCCCATCCTGAGTTCCAGGGGACGGTCCCAGGCCAACACAGCAAGGCATGGCCATTGCCTCACTCAGCCCAGGGCACAGAACCACATCCACCCTGGCTCACCCACAGCCACCAGGTCACAGCTTGCAAACCCTTCCTGGTTGTCCAGCTGAAGAGCCAGGTCATGATTATCCTGAAAGCATTTTTCTTCATATTTAAAAGCAATCTTTGAAGGCTGATGAGGCTCCAGTTGCATTCCAGGTGGGAACATCTAGGTTTCAAATGTGGGATTGTTCCCAAGAGCTCAGGCCAGGACACATAAATCAGCTCTCTGCAGGACTGCAGGGTTCAGGGAAAGCTGCCATAGCCAGGAACGCTCCTGACTGCACAGCACCATCCTATGGGAGAAAAGCCCTCAAAAACACACCCAGATGTGGCCAGTGCTGGGCTGGTCCTCGTGCCCATGCCCAGGGCAAGCCCATACAGCTGTACAGGGGGGATGCTGGAGGCTGGGATCAGCCACGGAGGGACACAGGGAACACAGGGACAGATTATACAGGCCTGTGACTCACAGCCAGGCACAGGGGGAGAGGGACAGAATATGCCTGTGCCAGCTGCAAAAGAGGGCAGGGGATGTGTGTGAGGGTAAGGTTACAGAGAGCAACAGGACAGCAACCAGGGCCCTGCTGGGACAGCAAATCCCCAAGGAAGTGCGGGAGGAGCAGCAGAGCAAAGGAGAGAAAGGGCAGAGCGAGCTCAGAGTTTCAGGAGTGCGACTGCCAGAGAGTCAAACCTCCCAAATGGTGAAGGGGGGGAGAATAACATGGAGATTTTGCCAAACTCAGGGTTTTTGCAGCAGCAGTTCCAGGCTGAGGAGATGAGGGACTTCACTTTGACTGGGCTGTGTCCAAGGGACTTATCACGGAAGTGGGGAAAAAAATGAGGCACAGGAGGTGAGTAGGAGCAGAGGTGAGCTTTGCTTTTAACAGGGCAGAAACTACACAGCAGGAGAAGGATTCAGAGGCAGGTGAGAAACTGAGCAAGGGGGGAAGGGGAACAGTGCAACAGGGAGGAACAGACAGCACAGGGGCACAGATGAGAGGACAAACCAGAGAACTTATGCCTGGTGCAGGGAAAGGAGCAGAGTGCCAGAAGGAATGCGGAGAGGCAGGAGGGAAAGCTGACACCGTATTTCGTCCTTTCCCCTCTAAAGAAACAAGGTCCTCTGCAGTAAAAAAGAAGGGGAACGAAGGCTGGAGAAATCAAAGGTGTGTCTGGAGCGGCTACAGACCTAATACCCAATAAAAGCAAAGCTCTGGTTCAGCAAAGCTCAGAGTAGCTCTGCCATGAGCCCTGAGCTCACATGGCTGTGGGCAGGCCTGGACCCCAGAGCTGCCATGGATGCACCACTGCCACAAGGGAGAGTGAACAGGAGAAATTTTGGAAAAGGAAATGCGCGAGAGGAGAGACGGGCTGGGGATCACAAAGCTTGGGAAGAGCAATGCAGACCTGGGGCAGAGCTGCTGGGGGGGACAGGGGCCACTGAGCTGAGCAGGGGTCACTGGGGCAGGAGCAGCACTGGGGTACCGGCAGTTTGGGGGTTCGTGCTGAAGTGAGGACTGCTGAGGGTGGAAGGAACAGTGGAAGCAAGGATGCAGGAATGTAGAAGAGGGTGTGGAGAGAGCTGGAGGGGGAAACAGGCAAACAAGACCAGAGCTTGGGGGAGGAAACCACCAGAATTCAAAAAATGCTGAACTCGATAGGCTGGGCCAGGGCTGCACCTGGAGCCAAGACCTACCAGCCACCTCTGTGTCAAGCTCAGGGGACAGCTTAGCCTAGGGACACTGTCAAAGCAGTCTAATGACAACTTGTTTTGCAGAAGAGTGAAGAAACAGGGGAGGGAGAGATCCTTATGGTGCATCCAAGCTGCAGGACCATGTCTCCAGCAGCATTTTGTCCGTCCCATCCTTTCCTCTGCCACATCTTGCTCAGCCAGGAGTCAGGAGAGATGGATCCAGAGGAACCAGAAAACAATTTATATTGTGTGCAAGATGGAACAAAATTATCTTTAAGGTCCCTTTCAAGCCAGGCATTCTGTGATTCTGTGAGATGGACGTGCACAGGCAGATTCTGACACCCCAGCAGGAGGGTCCAGCAATGTCACCCAGATGCCATCAAGGTGTATGGGATAATGAGGGAAGAGAGCAGAGCTCCGTGCTTTGCCAGACCCCTAAGGAGCACTGCTATCCATCTCTGCAATGGTTTTAAGCATAATTAATTTCAGCAGCCTGCCTGCCTGCCAGCTGACTCTGCTCTTTACATTAATGACAGTGAAATCGGAGTTTCAAGGGGAACGCAGTGACGGTGAAGGAAGCAGAGCCAGGACCAGGCAGGAGTTTCTCAGCTCATCTCCCCTCTCCTCCCAAGACTGTGGCTCTGCCCGTGCTGCAGCCCCGGGGCTGGGGCAGCCGGTGGCACCAGGTGGCAGCAGAACACCGGGGATGGTCCCCTGCCAGGTCTGCGTCTGCCTCCTCCTTCATGTTCCGAGGCAGGTGGCAGGAGCGGGGACAGGAGCGGGGGCTGGCAGAGGCGCTGCCATCATTCCCCATCCCAGCCCGAGGCAGCCGCAGACAGGGACAGACCCCTCATTTGTTTCCCTGAGGGCACATGGAGAGGCCACAGACTGAGGGAGCCCTGCTGCCCCGTGCCATGCCCGTCCTACAGGCCTTTCATCCCAAGCTGGCAGAGAAGGCATTCAAAGCCATGGCTCCAAGCTGAACTCCGTAACCATTGGACTGACAGAGACAGGAAGCACAGCTTTGGCAAACATTTCCAAAGTTCCCTTTAACTCCAGCCTGTTGTTCTCCAGCTTTGTTTGCTTTTCTTTAAAAAAGCAGTTGGGACATTTCGAGTCACAATTAAGCCTTTATTCAAGTACAAACAATTGCCTGGTCCCTACCCAAAGGAGGGCAGATGGACCCATCCCAGCTGCAGCCCAGGCTCCTGCCTGCTCCTGGGGGTCCTGCAGCTCGGCAGGGAGCGACGTGCGGGCGCTGGGCTCCCTCTCACGCTGCCCTGGCAGCCCTGGTGCCTCTCTCCACACCGTGCACTGACTTCAACTCAGTCTCAGGAAGGAAGCAGCAGCAGCTTCAAGGAAACGGTGCCTGCAGTACTGAGGTCAAATCCCACGTCTCCAGGCTGGAGAAGCGCTGTCTAAACTGGTCTCTGTGCAAACACTCCGTTCTCATTATGCACCAGGAGAACTCACCTTTAACTCCCATCAACTTGGGGAGTGTCTGACGCCACAGTTTTTTTCCTGAAAGGCAATCTTTGTGACTGCAGAAAAAACCTGAGATATGTGACCCAAATGCACCAGAAGGCTCCGAAATCAAAAGATAAAGTCCTGAAGTGTGCCGCTTCCCCTCTCCACCCCACTGCAGCTTTTCCCAGCCAAGCTCAGGGCTTTCCCAAGCACCCATATCCTGGCACTCAACATGTGGGTATTTTAAAATAATTTCAACCAAACAGCAGCAACACAACTTCAGCCCTGTTGTTATTACAAATGTAACTATTATTCTTTTATACAGGTGTATAAACATACCCATGTGGTATTACTTTAGGAGTCCTAAGGTTTCTGAGGCATGTTCCTGCAGCCAGAGGACAGGATGGATGGAGGGAACCAGAGCCCTTGGTAAAGGGCAGCCAGGACACCTTTGGCATCTAAAATGGTGCCTGCCTGCAAGGATCTGGAATCTCCCCTGGGACAGACAGTCAATAGAAACAGTGTCTGAAAGCAAAAAATGCTGCTGTTATTCCAGGTGATCACATGCCCTGTAATTGTCCTGTAACACTACTGGGGTTCACAGCCCTGAGACAGCCTCACTTCCAGCGCCGGCTGGGGCTCCTCAGCTCTGGAACCACGTGCTGCTGGCTGGAGGCAGACCCCAGGCCAGAGCTCAAGTGCCACCACTGGGAAAATTTCTTGGAGAGCCTGTTTTCTCCAAAGGTAGTTTTCTTCCATGGGAATAAAATGAAGCATCTTTTAGTAACCCACATAAACGTATATGTGAAAAAGCTACAACCGAAACCATTGGCAGGTGTGAGAGGACAAGGAAGCATCAGGATTTATTCTCTTGACTCACCCAAACCAAGCCCAGTTTCCCCAGCAGCCTCCTCACAAGCGACGAGGAGGATCTCGTGCCAGGCCCTGCAGCACTGACCCTTGAAATGTGGCTGGGAACACACGGCTCTGCTGAACGCTCCTCCCTGCTCCTGGGGGAAAGCCAGTTCCTCTCCAAAACTCGCAATGATTGTGCCATCATCATATTACGTTCCCAGCTCCCCCTTTCACAGGAGGAACCTCTAAAACAGAGCAATGAACATCTGCTCAGGGTTTTTACCGTCAAGCTACAGAAGACAATAAGAGGAGATGAAAACTCTTGAGAGCTGTTATTAATAATTTAAGAGCTCACTTTTGATTGCATGTCCAACCTTAGCATGGTCAGAGCTGTTGGCTCCCATGGAAACCCTGGGTTTGCAGGCACTGTCGCCTGATGGTTTGTTATGTCAATAGCCTGGACATCCTCCTTCCCAAGGAACCCTCTCAGGGCTTTGTGTTGCCACTGCTGTTCTTCACAACCAGGCAACCAACTCAGAAACTTGGCCTTCATGAGGCTTTTCTGGAGGTGCTATCCCTCCCCAAACCAAGCAATACCTCACCTGGTGTTTAACAATCCCCCTTTCCCACCCCAAGCCCCCAAAGTTTAAGAAGGTTAAACAAGAGCCTTTGCTCTTTAATTTCCAGGTATCTGGAGCCTTCAAAACTGGTTTGCACTTCAGCAATGGAAAATCCCATGAAGGTACTGCCTTGCACACTGACCTGCTTTCATTAATAACCTCACCTCAAAGGATGTGGGCAGGTCAGCAAGTTCAGCTTAAGTGCTCCCATCTCATGCTCTCTCTAAGCATGAGCTTAACTGCTTCTAAAAACAGCGCTGGCCATGCCAGCCACTCCAAAGGCACTCTTAGAAAGGGAAATCCCCAGCCAATCGATACAAGGGAAGAGAAGGCAATTCGATATATATAGCAAGTCCCCAGCTTATCAAGCAGCAAGAGCTGCTCAAATTCACACACGCTGTCCCTTCCCTGCTGGCAGCTTCCAGCAGGACGAGGGATGAAGGTGGCCACATGCTGAGCTCGGTACCGAGAGGGGCCGGAGGATTTATTCTCATCTGCTGCAATTCGCACCGGGAACAGAGCCTGGGATTTCTTCCCCTTAATAACTGACCGTAATAAAACTCATTAAGGATCAAATTCCTACCTCTACAAGGTTTAGGACAAGACTGCAATGCATCAGACTTACTCTATCTAACACAAAGACAAATCTCAGGAAGCACTGGGATTTTTATCATCTTTGCCCAAACACGAGGCAGTTCCCTTCCTCCCGCCAGTGCATCACTGACACGCACAGATGGAACCCCATGGTCATCGAAAGCAGTGGCAGCTCTATCAGCAGTTCCAGCTGAATCCAGGTTTTCCCCAGCATGGCGCTGTCACTCCAGCCCACATTGCCACACAGGCCAGCATCCTGGGCTCCAGCCCCACAGCTCCGGAGGACAGGCAGAATGAAAAGCTGGAGTCTCAGCACTCAGTGAGACATCCCACTTCCCGGCTTCTATCGCCCCAGTATCAACCCTTTGCTATGGGATTTTGGGGGGTGGGAGGAAGCAGGAGCGGCAGCACAAGGGCAGTGGGATCCCACCTGCTGGGCTGCTGCTCCCCAGGCAATTCCAACAGAGGAACCGGCTGCTCATTCCGGCTTCAGTTTTGAGTACTTCGTCATTAGTAAAACATGTTGAAAATGTGACTTCCTCTGCCACGAGACCTATTGAACCTTTTCACAGAAGTCTAAGGAACTTCCTCTTGTATTTCAATAAAAGACAGGCTTACAGGAAGAACAGTTCCTCTCATACTTCTGGGAATTCCTCTAGTAAAAACACCTATTGAAAAAGGAACGGTGCAGTGGAAAAAAGAGAAAGGGAGGTGGGGGATTCACTTGTCACTAAGTCTGTGGTTTATTATAAAACAAAACTATGAACCCACTTTACAGAACAGAACCACTTTTACTTCCTCTTTTGCCTCATTTAGCAATGGCAACAAAAGCTCTGCCGAGTTTCCTAATGAGCCAGATCTGCACAGAATGTCTGCATTCAAGAGTTTCACGTTAAAAAATAATCTCAATTTGCTCTCCTTGCTGAACAAAACAAGCTCTGCCTAGGATCATCTTATCCAGCATCCAAAGGTGCTTAGCTACCCACTTTTGTTTGGAAATGCAGACATGAGACAGCAGAGACGGATCCATCTGCTCACTGGCACACTCGGAAGGGTGGCACTCCCTGGAAAGTCCCCCTAGATTAACTTTCCAATTTCAGAAAGGGGAAAGAGCAAAGAACAGGCTAAGGAAGACAAGACCTTGTGCCAACCCAAGGAAGTGCAAAGGACAGCAGGGAGGAGTGAGTCGCTCGCTGGCACATCCCAGCCCTGGCATCCACTCCCCATGGATCTGCATCCAGCCTGTGCTGGCTGCCTGCCGGTAACGTGGCATTCCCTTGGGCAGCTGCCTGCAATATGTCTCCAGGCTGCCCTATAACAAGCACAGTACCTTGGATGCTGGGAGCTACGGGCTCCCTGAGGAACCCTCCGTGGTATGAGTCAGCCACAGGCACCAAAAAGGATGTGACCAATTCTTCAGACCAAAGCAAGCCCGTTCATTCAGTTCTTCTGATCGTGTATTGTCTCAAAGTCCCGCAGAGGTTTCCCTGCAGCCCCTGCTCCTCCCTACATCCATCAAATCCCAGCCTGAGGCAGCCCCACTAATTACCACTTCCTGCACCTTCAGCAAGCAGCAAAGCTCCTCTCCAACATGCTTCTTCGTGCTCCCAACCAGCTGTGGGACACGAACAAAGCATCTGCTCTCCAGGGCGATAATCCCCAGTATCACCACATCACACCGAAACAGCCAGCATCCCTGTGGAATGCTTGTGGCAAAGATGAACTGTGCCCAGGTCACCACTCTGAAAGATGCTGCCCCCAAACTCCCCCCCGGTATTCTCACCAGGCATGGGGAACACCCACTCCAAGGATCCCAAGTGCCAGGAGGAGCAGAAGTGGAGCTGTCACAAAGCAAAGCTGCAGCAGCAGCAGCTTTGCTGAAGGGACCGTTTCCCCCGCGGGCAGGAGCTGTTGACGTGGCCCTGAGGGATGGTGCAATCCAGCAAAGCTGTAGGGACTTGCTCTTGGGTTCCCTCGGGGATTTCTGCACCCACCTCCAGTGCCTGGGAGTCTCCCACCACGGCCCCTTCCCTTACCACAGCACTTCTAAAGAAAAGGTCCTCTAGTCTTGCCATTATGTGCCCTTTGGGATGCACCACAGGTTCAACGCCCCCCAGAAAACAGGGACTTCACAGCACAAACAAGCAGTTCTCCTTGGAAATCAAGGGACTTTCTCTTCCCGTAGGCAACTATATCCAAGCATGCAAGCTCAGGGCACAGTAATAACAACCATTCAGAGGCCAGTGCAATTTCACCTGGGTTAAGAGGCAGCAAGGCCCTGAGCAGGGCAGCAGTGTGGGAGCTGGAGTGGGAACAGGAAGGATATGGTTATCCTGAGTACCATAGAACTCCTTCAATGTAGTAACAAAATTACTTTATAAAGGCACTGTACCCTGTGAGCTGTAGCATCAACCAAGGCTGGCACTGTCAGAGCTGGCATTAGTACCACAATTCCCAATCAGCTGGTTACCAATCAGCTCAGCTAGGCTACAGCTTCTTTGGGAAGAGCCACTGCTGACCTCAGCTCTTGTCCCTCTCCCTGGACACCGTGTTATCCCTCTTTCTGCAGAAGGGAAAGGGGACAGCAGGCAGAGCCTCTGGCACTTCATGGAAACCAGGTCTAGAGGAGATGTTTCCTTGCTGCAAGCAGGATGAGAGTTCTCTTTGCTTAGACTCCTTCTCACTGCATCCACTTCTCCTGGCTGGGTTTGCACACACATCCATGGCCTTGAGATATCACCTGGTTGTCAGAGGAGGTGTGTAGACATAGGAAACTTTCTTTTCTGAGAAAAGTTACCTCTTGTGAAGGGGTGGATATAAAAAGCCCAAGCCAGGATTTCCTGACAGTGAAATATTAAGCACTGGCACTTTCCAGGAGCAGCAGATCTCCCCTCCACAGCAGGCCGGTGATGAAGAGCCCTGTGCAGGTGAGACAGACCTTTGCAGAGGACTGGAAACGAGAGAACCAGACACGTTGTTTAGGAGCACAAAGGATCCAAATATACAGGAGGAAAAGCTGATACCCCAGAAAGAGGAGCCAGAGTTAATTCCTCTGCAGGGTGAGTCAAGGTTCTAAAAGGTTAAAATTTTAGCTAAGGGTTAAAAGCAACTTGTACTGATTAGAATGCAAGGTAGAAAAACGAAAGATGAGTTAATGATTATTAGATGCTTAAGCTAGAGCTAAGTGATGTATTACTTGCCATTATATTTTTGTTTTAAGTTTTGTTTATAGAAGGAAAGAGGATAAATGAATTGTCATCAAAGCAAATTCAAACTAATAGAATCAAGAACAGCACCTGGGTTTCGTAATAATTAATCAAAAGTAGGGGATCTTGGGCTGCGCCAGCAGGTCAGGAAGGCCTGCCAACAGTGAGAAGGTAAAGGGCTCATTGTGAGGAAGATGTTCCTGACCTCATCTTTCAGGACCACTGACCCAATTCGAGACCCCCGACCCAATTCAAGAGAGAAACTGCACATGCGTGAAGGACTAATGGTCTCATTTTAATACAGAGCGGGGAATGGGAGGTGCTGGGGTCATACATATGTAAAGCATGTAAAACTTTGAGTAATAAATAGGGAGTGAAGAACCTTGTACTTCGCTGGCATGTCTTTAGGAAGTGACTCCCGTGCCGCCCACCGGCGTAATAAACATACCACTTTCTAACTTTAATTAGTTAGAGAGCTTTTGTCCATAAACATCGTGATTTTAACGAATCACAGGGCTCCCAGCCACCCCACTGTCCACTGGGATTGAAGAGAAATGGCTGCCCCAGAGCACAGCAGACAAGACACTCATCACACCAGAAGTCAGCAGCAGTTCCCTGAGTTACAAGGGCCATAGCTTTTAAAAAATAAAGCAGCACTGAACTATAGCATCAAAGGAAATAAATCCAACATACAGAGGACATAAAAGTCTCAGGCTGTGACAAACCCTGGAGTCACCCTGGGGGAGCACTGGAGAGGGAATGTGTGGCTGACAAGGGTCCAGACCTACCCAAGGGCACAGGAAAGTTGACAAGAGGATACAAACCATGAACTGTACTTCAGCACAGCCAGAGGAAAGCTTAACACCCAGGTCACTGGGAATGTACTGCAGACACAGCCTCCTCAGTGGTACGTAAAGCAGCTTGGAAAAAATCTCCGGTGTTTCCAGAGGAGCTCACCAACTCCCATTTTGCTGTGTTTCTTCCCACCAACCCCCCAAATACCTCACAGCTGTTCTTCCCCCATCCAGACACAGACTCTGTCCTGGCACACACAGGCAGCTCCGTCCCACATGCAACTTCAGCCTCCCCAGGCCTCGTGCCTGAAGAGACTCATTTCCACTGCCCCAAGCCTGACCTCCAGGACAGCACAGGCTTTTTGGCCTGTGCCCAGATGCCATGGGCTTGCTCCAACGTTTTCAGCAAGAACAGAACATTTTAGCCTTTGGGAAGTTCAGTCTGCCATTTGGAAAGGAAGGCAGAAGTGCCTCTGGCATGGGGGCAGCTGCAGCCCTGACCTGGGGGAAGCAGGAAGGGGGTGCTGTCTGGCTGGAAAGCAGAAGTGAGTATAAGCCCAAACGATGCTGACTGGGATGAGAAGCAACAACTCCAGGGCTCCTCACATCCTCCTGAAGCTCCTCCTGAGCACCCTGGGTCACGAGGAACCCGCAGGGTGATGAAGCTGCCAGGTGGTGCTGGCAGCAAGCTGAGCTGCAGGAAGCACGGGCATGACCCGGGCTTCAGGCTGGCAGCCAGCTGTGCTCTCCCAGGGTACCCTCGGTGAGACGTTCTCCAAACTGGGTGTAGGTGCCTCACAAACGAGTTACTGAACAGGACAACGGCTGCTCTCGTTCCCATTAAAACAGTGAAACAGATCCCACCTGGCTCTGTCACACTGGTGGCCCTGAGTGCTACATGCCAGTCATACTCCTGCAATAAGGAGACTTCTGCCGAGTCCTTTGCAAGATTTAAAAAAAAAATTTCTTGTGAATCCAGGCAGCACAGTTGAAACAACAGAGACAACTGAATAGATTCATGCTGGATTGCCACAAGGCACTCATCCACTCGGGGGAAGCTGTCTACTTCAACAAGTTTCTAGAATAAAACAAACCAACAAAACCCTCTGAAGCTTCCAGAAGGAACAATGCAAACTGCAGCCCTCGCTCGCTCGGAGCGGCCCTCAGCTTCAGCAGGGACCATCAAAGAAAGGCTGGCAGAGCCTAAGCAATTGAACTGACTGTAGAGCAGAAATGCTTTGAGGGTCCTTACCATAAAGCTGTCACTCACAGGCAGTGCCATGTCCAATCACATTCTGAGAACAATTCCACAATTTCATTTTTCAGCGAAGAACTGGTCAGGTTGGAAAAGGAACAAGGACTCTGCTTCCCAGCCAGTGCTGTTCAGACAGCAAGAAACTGCAGAAAGCTGAGCTCCAGAGAATACCCCACTGCAATTCTGGGCTTAAGTTCAGCTAGAAGACTTTGCCCCCGAGCAGATAAGTTGTGAGCCGTGTCTACCTGTCCCTGCTGCCAGCACAGGCTCCTCCAAAGCAGGGAGCAGCTGACAGTGGTCAGCAACCTCAGCAAGAGTCACCATCCAGACAGAGGTACCCAATATGTTGCCTGTACTTTGTTATCAGAACATTCCCACCTATCTTATTTCTAGCAAAACCTGTTCCAGAGCTTAGGAAAACCTCAGTCCTAACTACCATCCTTCCTGTGAATGCTGTGCCCATCTCTGTGGTGGGATCAGACCCTCACCCTTGCAAGAGACAGGGCAGTGTTTCTGTCCCCCAGGAAAATAATTGTTGGGAAAAGCAAAACTCCATTGTGCGTGGCCAGGCCAGCCGACGTTCCCGGGTGTGCAGGGCCTGAGATCAGCTGTATCACACACTGCTGAGCAAACACTCCACCTAGAAGTTAAGCAATAGGATCCACGAGGGAAGGCAGATCTGGAATGCTCTCCATCAGAGACTACAGGGAATAAAGCGCCTACAAATGCTCACAACATAAAAGGAAACCTCTGAGGCCAGAAAGTTGATACATGTTGAAACAGAATACACTGACATGTAACTCTCCTCTCTTGGGATAGGCCCTGGGCAGGCTTCTCCCTCTTGAAGAAGAAATTTCAGGGCATCTCTCAACTGAGAAAGAGCAACACAGACAAAGAAGTAAGTAACAACAAAGGCCTTACCACTGTTAAGAGTGGGAACTGTCAGTTTAGTTCTGCTGATGCTCTGTCCCACTAAAGTTACCCCTGGAAAGTCTGACGCTGCTCCCAGACCCACCACACACAGATCACTGCACAATGATGTTGCAAAACAAATCCCATGAAAACTATCCCCACAATTCAATTCGCACCCCGCTGAGAAGGGGCTCCTCTGGCTCCGAGGCAAACCCAGGTATGTCAGAGCGACTGGAGGCTGCATATCAAACCTCAGCACGAGGGAGGCTGAGCACAAACCAAGCTCTCTTGAGAGAGCTGTAGGGAAGCTGTGTTGGAAGGAGTCCTGACAGACCCTAAGCCTTGATGTGTGTCAGACTCTCTCAGCAGCCCAGGACTGACCAAAATAGAGAGAAATGAAGGAAAGTTGTAAGGAAATTGATAAGGGGGAATGTGTGCAACTCAAAGAGGACTCCAAGACCTCAGGCTTTGAGACGAGGGTACCCCACTACCAGCACAGGCTTCCTGGCAGGAACACAGGTTCATTTCAAACACGATTCAGCCGCTGAATGTGTTTCAGTTCCATTTCAGCTCACATTCCCAGAGAAAAGAGCCGGTTTCCCTGTGCTGCGCCAGCACATCCAGTGCACTGCTGCTGCCGGAGCCGCCCAGTCAATCCCCCCTGCCGAGGCTCTGGCTGCAAAGCCAAGGCACCTCGCACCAGGGCAGTTTCGTTCCGTGCAGAAATTCACCATCTCAAGGGAAAGCATCCCCCTGTCCTTGGATTCTGCTCTGGGCTGCAAGGTGCGGATGCAGTTGTACTCATTGCTTTGAGCAGGACAGGGACCAAACCACCCTGGAAAGTAGGCCTGAGCAAGCATTTGCTATTTATAAGCTAATCATCTGATCCCTCCGGAGGGAAATCCTATCCTTTGAGGCTGTTGGGAGTGCGTGGAACTGCGGGAGCGCCGGGGAGGAACAGAAGGGGAGCGATTACATCGGCCAGGAGCGTGCTCCAAGTGACCAGAGAAAATTCCTCCCTGCTCCATCACAGCCCCAGCACCCTCCTGGAGAACAGGCCAGGGATTACGAGCAGGGATTAATCTGTTATGCTAATTTGCTAAGAGCAAAGTAATTTTTTAAATAGCTCTCATCTCCATTCATCATTATCTAAAAAGGGCCCTGATCTCATTCTGCAAAGAGCGACAAGCCTCAAGGTAAGAGCCCCCTTGAAATCCAAAACCACGTGGGAAACTGTTGGCTGGAGCTGCCTCGGAAGGAGAAGAGAAAGGTAAGAGCTTTCATAACTGTTTGATAATTATTAATTCCTTGGGGGAGCATGCCTGTCCTGGGAAGTTGAGTGTGATGTGCAAGTATGCAACACTGATTTTTTCCTTCTGTTCACATTTCTCTCTGGTATTACATGACAGTGCTGGATTTTCCTGTGGAACAATGCTCAGTCATTTCCAACACTACTGCACACACTCAGTGCAACCACACCCCCCCCAAACAATCTCAGTTCTCTCTACCCTCCTTTTTCCTCACTTACCAAAGTATCACTGAGAACAACCCTCTCCCTCCACTGACAGCAGCCTCTAAAACAAACTGAGGACAGAGAAGAGGAATGGAAATAGCTCTGTCTCAAACAGCACAGACTAAACCCACGTATTTTGGAGGAGAAGGCCCAATTCCCAGAGCAATCCTCACAAACAGGGCAGACTAGAGTCATCCAGGCCTGGCACCTGCCTCCAGGTGAGCAAAGCTCAGCCAGACGCAGGCACCAGGCCGAGGAAAGGCTGCTCACATCATCCCTGTGCTCCCCCAGAGCTGGGACAAGGGAGACTTTGAGAAGCCCCATGTAAACAAAAAACAAAAGCAGGCCAGTGCATATTTGGCAGATTGAGATCACAATAAAAGCTGGCACAGCAGCATTCTCCGAAGTCTCTGTGGCAAGATCTGCCCCTAAAGCTTCCCTTGATTTGGGGTTTGTTTTTTTTCCTTTTAGCTTGTTACAACCAAATCTGACAGGTAAGTGACACTGTTATTGAGACAGAAGGGCTGGAAGGACCCTGCCACAAAACCCACAGCACTGACACCTCTGAGGAAATGTCCCAGTCAAGGTTCTCTCACAAAAATTAAATAACTGTCACAGCCAGATAAACGCGTTCCTGAGAATGCAGCAAAGGAAAGGGGAACCCAGATGTTCCTAGAAAATTTTAAGTGAAACTTTTACATTTATTTCCCAGTTTACTTACATGTGCATCTTCCCGCAAACTCCCTGAAAGCCATCACAGCCACCTCACAGACCCCCAAGCAGAGCAGAACCCAAAACTCCTGGGGCTGTGAGCCCAGCTGCTTTTATTAAAAAAAAGAAAAATATGGAGCCTCCATGTAAAAGCTGGCAGCCAGTACAAAGTCATCACTGATTGAGGGAAGTTTGTTCTCATGCTTGCACTCTATCACCTAAAGATACACATTTTGTTTTCCATGTACACATGCCCTCACCAGCCAGACTGAATTCCCAATGTCCAACCTCTGTTCTCCACAAGCAGATGCAGACTGGCCAGATCTTCTCTCAAGTTCTTGCTGGAGGAAGCAGATGGAGTTCTCTCAGCACCACATGGCAGTTTTCACCTTTAATCCCACCTCATACATCTCCAAACCCTGTCAAGCTTTCCACCAGCTTTGAGCCACACACAGGCACCAAACCTGGGCACAGCAGCTTTTGCACCAGTGTGGGAGCTGAGTTAACACCCCCTCTCCTCCACCTCGTCTTTAGTGAGGTACCAAAGACCACCTCCAGCCCAGCTTCTTGTGTTCAATAAATTCATGAACCCCGGAAAAGATTCCTGCTTCCCAGGACAAATCCCACTTCTCCCTCCCTTGTTTCTCTGTTCCCATCATGGACTCTTCCTGCAGCTTGCGTTTTCTGGTAAAACTTGTATGGTCTCCCCAAAGTCCAGTGCCAACCTAACCAGGCCGCAGCGTCTCATTTCCCGCTTTCTACTCAGAGAAATCCGAGCGGGATTCTTATTTCCCGTTTTCTACTCAGCACTCTGAGTTGCTCATGCAGTTCCTCAGCTTTTAGCTGTCAGCTTCCTTCAAGTCATTGCCAAAATCACCATCAGGATCCTTATGAGACAGTTAACATAACATGCCAAATAACGTTCTACGAACCCCCAATTTAACATGGGTTATTTTGACTTCATCCCACTTCAGTTAATTCAGCAGGAAAACCTGAAGGCATCAGAGCAGCTACTTTAGGGAAGCCAATGCTTACAGCACAGTTAACTGAGAGAGTTCTAAATAAATGCCAAACCTGCAACAACACCATCTCCACACCAAACTTCAGCCACCCGCAGTTCCAAACCGGCACAGAACCAGCTCCTGCGCAACAAGGAGGGGAGGCACCTGCTCCAAACACAGCCGTGTGTGGCCTCCGAGGGGTGCACCGGGCAAACCCCACCGGGTGCGGAGAAGAACCAGCTCCGTGCCGCTACCGCGGGTCTCTGTGGCACAAGAATCTCCCACCCGCCAGGCGCTTCCAGGCGAGATCTGCACGGCCCCAGCGCGGGTGGACGGGAGAGGGAGGCGAGCCGCGCTCGCAGCCTCGGCCCGGGGAAGGGCTCAGGCCCCGCGGCAGGGCCGGAGCGGGCAGGGCCGGCCCCAGCGGGAGTCCCGCGCCCCCTTCCTCGGTCTGACTGCGACTCC
>VZRQ01011044.1:38661-76824 GCA_013397975.1 Machaerirhynchus nigripectus | reverse complement strand
CAACCCCCCCCAGAACAAATCCCAGCCCGGTTCCAGGCGTGGGGTGTCCGAGTCCATCCAACCTCCAGAGGGTTCCAGAACACCCCCAGCTCTTACCTGAGCTGCTCGTGCAGGGAAGAGACGAGGAAGGAATGAGAGGCAATGAGACTTTCCGGGACAGGAGCACTTTTATACCCTCTCTGCACACCCCACCTGGAGAAGAAGCCCCTCCCTGTCCCACAGCTCTGCCCGTTCATTTAATTCGCCCGTGGCCTTTTTTTTTTTTTTTTAATTTTTTTTCGCCTCCCCATTCCTGGGGCTCCTGGGGTGACTCACCTGATCCACGCTGGGATTGCCTCTCCTTATAGGTCGCCTTTCCTGTCCACAGAAGTTTAATTGCCGGCTGTGCCTGCGTGGAGCTGGGCTGGGGGAGTCGTGTGGGCGGCCCCGGTTTCCCCAGGTCGGGTTTGGTGTTGATCACACCCGGGGAGGGATCCTGAACCTTTGGGCTCGGTGGGGGGTGGGAAATGATGTCTCATCCCTAAATCGCAACGCCCTTCCCGAATGGCCTGAGGTTCTCTAGGCCTGTAACTTCCCCCCAAAAAACTGAGATGGGCCTGGAAGCGCCAAAAAACAGCTTTGGGAAGGGAGAAAACTCTTCCCTAGTGGGAATTCCCTCTGTGCTGGTCGTGGGTGAGGGGAATGTCCGGGGCTGTGTCCAGGTTTGGGCCTGCGTGGCAAGAGGGGCTGGAGTGAGTCCAGAGAAAGGAACAGAGCTGGGGAAGGGGCTGGAGAACTCCTGAGGGAGCTGTGGCGGGGCTCAGCCTGGAGAAAAGGAGGCTCAGCGGGAATTTCTGGCTCTCCACAACTCCCTGGCAGCAGGTTCAGGTTGGAATCGGGAGGAATTTCCTCCTGGAAAAGGCGGCCAGGCCTTGGAATGGGCTGCCCGGGGAGGTTTGGAGCCCCCATCCCTGGAGGTGTCTGAGGAATTCCTGGACGTGGCCCTCGGTGCTGCGGGCCGGTGACAAGGTGGGGATTGGGCACAGGTTGGCCTTGGAGGGCTTTTCCAACCTCAGGGATTCCGGGATTTGCCTGGAGTCACCGTTGGCTCGTTCCTCTTCGAACCAGTCAAAACACGGTGGGGTGATGAAGAAACTCCAAGGTTTCTGCTCTTGCCAGGAGGACCACAAGCAGCTGGAATTCTTATTTTTGGAAGGGATAAGCCCTGCCCTGGGTAGCGATCCAGGATTAGCAAGGTGCTTAATTATGTGGTTGACTCTCAGCCCGGGAATCATTCCGGAGCAGCTTTGCCGTGGTTTTGTTCCAGGTGTTTGGCTCTGGGGCTGCCGGAGGAGGAGGAGGAGAAGGGATCCCATGGGAGCCCTTGGCCACACACGGTAGTGCCACGTTGTGGGGAACTGGCAGACCCCAGGGACTTTCTCCAGAGCTGTAGGAACATCCTTTTTGGGTTTTCCCTGATCCCCAATTAGCTCCTAATTAGCCAGCAAATCCCAGTGCTATTCCGACGGATGCACAGCCCCACACGGAGAGCTGGTGACAGGCAATAATTTGGGATACTCCCTGTACCCTTCTGCTGCGTGGGCTGGGAATTCTTTAGGACCACGGAGCTTGTTTGGCCCTTTTCTGTCACTGCTTGTGGAAGACGTTTCAATCATTGAACAGGAAGTGAATAAAGGCTGAAATCCAGGTTGGATTTGTCGTTCTCCACATTGATTAAGGTTTTATGGTGACCACAGGGAGATGGAGGCCAAGTGGTTCCTGCCATCCGAAACCCATCCACGTTTGCTCCAAACACGGAGGATTTTGGGCAAGGTGGGAGGACAGGGCAGGTGAAGGAACCAGGTGAGCAACCTGAAGCTTCTCCTGTGTTGCTAAACTCCTGTCATGATCTAGAACAGTTCCAGGGCAAGCTGTGCCCGGGTTTGGTCGCTGCTCTTTATCTGGGTTTTGTTCTGGCCTCGGCAGAAATGTGGTCAATGACCTCTGGGAAAAAAGACTCGAAGGAATTTTCGGCTCTTGGCATGGCCCCGTGTTCAGTCCCTGGTGGTTTAATTGCTCTGGGTTTGTTAACGACGGGCGCCTCGACCTTTTGTGGTCGGCCACCTTAACGTGCCTTGAAAACGGGTTTTGAAATGGGGGGCTCAAGGCAAATTCCAGACGTGGACGAGGAGCCTTCCCGCGACATCCCTGCTCCGAGAACAGGGAGTGAGCTGCTGCCTGCACCCTTTTCAGCAATGCCAGAAATTTCTGATCCTCCTGACGCACTCGAGAACAATCTTATCGAGGCAACATCCACTTCGTGAACGGCAATACCGGAGCAATAAATTACCCAATTCGTTTTAATTACAAGTTGAGAAGAAATTTAGCAGCTCGTTGTGTAACGATCGTGCAACGCCCCTGGCACGACGCAGAGCTCTGGCAGGGCTGGGCACAGCGTTTCTAGAAAGGGTGGCTGGGGGTTTGCCATGGGCACGTGGCGGTGCCTCGCCCAAGGGCGGCGTATTGGGGCCAAACGGCCAAAAAAAAGGGGGTTCTTTGTCTGTAGGACTCTTTGGCTCAAAGCCTCTCCCAAATTCTGGTTTGTGGTGGCCCAAATGTAGCCACAGACTGATCCAGAGACAACTGTGCCAGCATGAAAGTAGATTTTATTTCAGCACCCACACAGAGAAGCTCAGGAGAGGTTACAGGACTCGCCAGGGGAGGGGAAGGACACGTTTTCCTTGGAAATTGCTGGGGACATGCAAGGCTTTCCGAACTCGGCACACGATCCAGGGCATTCCTGTGGATCACCTGCAGGCGTTGGGGCGATCACTTCATTTTCGAGGAGACTTGGTAGATTTGCTGCTGGCACTCCTGCAGCTTTCCATGGCAGGATCCCCCGCTGCTCCCGTGGCATCCGGATCCACCACTGCTTCCATGGCATCCAGATCCGCTGCTCCTGTGGCAACCAGATCCGCCACTGCTTCCGGGGCATCCAGATCCGCTGCTCCTGTGGCATCCGGATCCACCACTGCTCCCGTGGCATCCGGATCCGCCACTGCTACCATGGCAACCGGATCCGCTGCTCCTGTGGCACCCGGATCCGCCACTGCTCCCGTGGCATCCGGATCCGCTGCTGTGGCAGGAGGACCGTTCCTGCTGGTGGCACTGGTCCTTGTCCTGGCGGGAGCACATGGTTGGAGACCTGCTGGGAAAACTCATCCATGAGTGAAGCCAATGACAATGGCCAGGGACACTGGAAGTGTCCAAGGCTGGGTTGGATGGGACTTGGAGCACCCTGGGGATAGTGGGAGGACAGGATCCAATGAGCTGATTTTAAGGTCCCTTCCCACCCAACCCACTCCATGATTCCGCGATTCCATGATTCCGTGATTCTAAGCCAAGTTCTTGCAGAGGAGAAGAGTTACCACCGCACATCTGTCTGTGGTGGCCTCTTTGGGCAAGGCTTTCTCTTATACATCAGAGAGAAGTTAGAAGAGCTGGACTGACTCCAGAGCAAGACCTGCAGAGTCCTCAACCACCCGAGCCAGGAATTTTTACGTTTTCCTACCTGGCAGAAGAACTGAGATGGAGATAGGACATGGAAGAGAAGTGCCCAAGAGCTCAGGACTAGGGAGAAGCTGGAGAGCATGAAAAGTGCAGAAGTCTGATGGAGCAGGACTCACCTGGGCCAGAAGGAGCTCGAGAGGAGACGCTGAGGAGCTGAGATGCTGAGGAGAACCGGAGAGCGAGGGCTTTTATAGCCCGGCCCGCGCTTCTCCTCCGGAAACGAGATGGGGCCCCACTGGAGGGACCTGATTGCTCAGCACCCCGAGCACTTGGCTAATTGGGAGTTTTTGCGCTGCTGTTTTGACTCACGGAGCAGATCGATATCCAACCATTCCTCTTGTTACCCCATAAAAATGTTAATTGCCCCCCCACGCCTGGCCCGGTTGGGGCGCGGGGCTGGGGAGGGTTCGGGGTGGGTTTTGTCGCCTTTGACTGCAGCATTTACCTGTTCCTTGCGCCCAAACCCCGACCTGGGAAGGGATAGATGTCAGAGGGTGGGAAGGTGGGATCGTGTGGTGGAGTTGTAAAGGGAACCCAGAAATTAAAGGGAAAGAGAATAAAAAAGGCCACGGTGGCGCGTAGTAAAAATAAAGGTATTTGGACAAGGAGTAGCATCAAGGAAAACGCCAAAAATTCTGAGTAAAACCAGCAAAGAAGCACTAAAAGCAGCGTTGGAGTTTTTCAAGCCAGTCCTTTCTTCACTCAGAGGGTTTAAACCCAAACAGAGGGAATTTAAAGTCCCGTAGGACACAGAGAACGCCCTGGTAGGAGCGGGAGGACATTGGGATCCGCATCTTTAATGCTTTGCTTTGGGGACAAAAGTGTCTTTCTGCCCATGGAGAGCTCCAGGCCTGATCTCCTGCAGGGCTCTAGAGGCCACTGTGATATCAAAAATAGCCTGGATTGAATTAAAGTAAAACGCAGAGCCCAGAGACTCCTTGGTCCCCAGCAGAGCTGAATCACTGGAATCGATGGATGAGGAAATCCGGCCGGGACTCCGGGTGTTTCACAAACGCCGGGAGAACGAAAATCCTTGTGAAACTCATTATTCACGATTAATTACAGCCCTGATTCCATGGATGGGGATAAACCTGTTCCATCGTTTGTCTCGGCGATAGAGACAAACAACTGAGCCGGGCCCGGGGGCACCTGGGCCCACGTGTGGGACAGGACGGTGCTGACCCTACAGTTGGCCTCTGTATCCCCTACAAAGCTCCTGCTCTTTAGGAGAGGCACCCCTGGGTCCATCGAAACCATTCTGAGTGGGAAATTACATTTTTTGGGGGGGAAATTCGTTGGTTTTGTGGAGGAATTGCCTTTGCAGAGGTTGCCCGGGGAAGCTTGGGGCAGCGCCAGGCTGTGTCGGCGGCCCCCAGGTGTCCACCCCTAAAACCCCGGCCCTGCGCCTGCTTTTGCTTCTTGTCCTTATCCTGCAGGAGAAATCCCCAGCGCTGATCCCGGGAAGAGGCTGGCTGTGCCGTGTGCCACGTCCTGGCGCCGGGAGGCAGCGGAGGCTCGCGCCCGNCGACTCGCGGCGGCCTCCAGGTCCCCGCTTTGCTCCGGAAATCCTCCCAGGGGATTCCTCTCCCAACCCCACCAGACCCTACCAGGAACTCGGGGCCTTTCACCCTCTTCGAGCCACTCCCAAATCCTCTTCCTGACATTTCTCCCGGGCCTTTTTTTTGGAGGTTTGTGGCGCAAGCCCGGCTGTGCCCGTTGCCTCATGGTCCCGAGCAGACCCTCTCCTTTTTCCCTCTCTGATGAAATGTGGGTGGTTTTTTTTTACACGACTTTATTAATACTTAATTACCCTCTTGCATAAACACTCCATGATGAAAACTGTTACTTCCCAACCAGGAAACTGCCTGAAGTGGGAATGAGGAGCCACCAGGTGGAACCAACCCGGAGCCTCCTTGTGAGGGCGGACGAGGCCGCTGCAAACCCAGCTTTGGCCACCAGAAGGAACAGAAGCCGCTCAGAGGGACGAAGAGGGAAAACCACGGATGCCAGGGGGGTTTGAGCCAGCATTTTTTATTGCCTCCACGTCTGCTGTGAAATCAGGTGAGGAGCATTTTAAATTTCACAGTGACAGTGGGTCACACTTTTGGAGCACGTTACAAGCAGAGGGACAGAGCAGAGGTCGGTGACAACGCAGGACAGGGACACGGGGCAAGAGCGACAAATTTCCTTTGTTTCCCCTCGCTCCTCACGTCCTTCACTTGGTCTTCTGGGCCGGCACTTTGCAGATCTGCTTCTGCTGCTGGCGGGGGATGCCCTTGGCCACGGGCACACAGCCCTGCTGCACCGGAGGGGGACAGGGACAGGGACAGCTCTGCACCGGGGCGGGACAGATCTGCACCGGGGTGGGACAGGGACAGGCCTGCATTGGAGGGGGACAGGCCTGCACCGGAGGGGGACAAACCTGCACCGGGATGCTCTGCATGGGCTTCCCACAGCACGGCTTCCCGCCCTGGCCCCCTGATCCGTGGCACCTCTCGGAGCACACGGACCTCCCGTAGCCCTGGCACCCTCCCGAGCCCCCGTAGGTGTACGTGGGCCTCCTGACGCAGCTGGAGCCGCCCCCGTGGCACGAGCCCGAGGAGCCGTGGCACCTCTCGGAGCACACGGACCTCCCGTAGCCCTGAGCCGCCCCGGAGGAGCCGTGGCACCTCTCGGAGCACACGGACCTCCCGTAGCCCTGGCAGCCCCCCGACGCCCCGTAGCTGTACGTGGGCCTCCTGACGCAGCTGGAGCCCCCTCCGTGGCACGAGGAGGAGGAGCCGGAGTAGCCGTGGCAGCGCTCGGAGCAGCGGGGCTGCCGGTAGCCGTAGTGCCGGTAGTCGTGGCCCCTCATGCCCTCCACGCCTTCGGCGTCGCAGCCCGAGGAGCAGCAGTTGGCGTAGCCGTAGCGGAAGGGCGTGCGCCGCGTGTCCAGCCAGGATCCCGAGGGGTCGTACCAGGTGGAGTTCAGGTTGAAGTAGGATTCTCTTCCAGAGGAGTAAATCATGGTGGGGATGTAGGGAAAAACCTGGAAGAAGAGACGGGTTGGTGTCGGCATCTCCTCTGATCCCGTTTAGTTTCCCGTAAAGCCGTGCACGGGCTTATCCTGAGAGCCTGGATCCCCAGGAAATCCCTGCAGTTGCCCAGCGCTGGTCAGATTACACCCAAAGCCCCTTTCTGACCATCCCTTTCAATGTTTTCCCCCTCCAGAACAGAACCGACCACGAGGCACCACCCCACGCGGTGGCACCGCTGTAAATCCCACCCCAGGTCCCAGAGGAGCCTCTCCTGTGGCTCAGCCCATCACCCCTGGGAGCAGGGCGTGGTCTGAAGGGTCAGGTGGGACCTCCCAAATCCAGACCCCGCTTCGAGAAGGGACCAAGCTGAGTCTCACCAGCTCTCAAGCGAAGTCAGGCGCTGCCCGGGGGAGCAGAATGTGAGAGGCCAAGGGGCCGAGGGCTTTTATAGAGCTCCGGGTGCTCCCCTGCACATGAAACACGCGGCAGGAACGAGGATTAAATTATTTATTGGCAAAACATCTCCTCCATTTGGATGCTGTTCCCAGTGCTTGGCATGTTCTGCTTGACTCACGATTTCTGATAAGCATCTTTAATTATAACATCGGTCCCCAGCGGGGCACATAAAAGACTGACACGGCCTGAGCTGCGCTTTGTCCGTGTGAGACAGGTAATAAAGGACTTATTCACCCTCTCCAGGGGACCGGGACACTGACGGGTGACCTGTGAGTCAGGAGCTGTGATGGCACAGCCCGGAGCCGGCCCTCCCCTCCCGCTGCCCGTCAGGAGCGTTTCCAGGTGAAGCACGAGCAGGTGATGGGAAGAGCCAGCTCAGAGTCACCAAAAGCAAATTGTGCTCGGTGATGAAGGGGTTGGGGCTGTGCGTGAGGGAGCGAGGGCGGGGAGGGACCGGCACGGGTTTTCCAGGGAATTTCTGGCTGCCTGATCCCTGGAAGTGGCCAAGGCCGGGTTGGACGGGGCTGGGATAGCGGAAGGTGTCCCTGCCTGTGGGGGTTGGAGTGAGACGAGCCTTGAGGTCCCTTCCAGGCCAAAACATTCCTCGACTCTGTTCCTTCTCTATTTCTGCATTCCAGACTTGCCCCAAAAGGGTCTTCTGAGGTCCCTCCCAACCCAAACCATTCCGTGGTTCCGTGGCTCTGAGTGTGGTGCTGGTGCTGCCCAAACTCCTGTGGGGTTTTTGGGGTTAAGCTGGTGGAGGCTCGGTCTGGGGGGGATGAACAACGTGGGGGTGGAAAAGGGGCTGATTCTGGTGCTGGGGCTGTTTAACATCTCAATTAAAGCCCTGGATAATGGGATGGACTTGGAAAATCCCCAGGTGGCACTGAACTGGAGTGAGTGGCTGGAATTCCTGGAGGAATGATCCCGTGGCTGGGACAGGGTAACTGGGACGGGGTAACTGGGATGGGGTAACTGGGATGGGGTAACTGGGATGGAAGGGCTGGTGAAAAGCAGCTTGGAAGATAAAACTGGACCAAATAGGAGCTGGAAGTGAGGGCTGAGCTGGCCCTTGGTCTGTGGGCTCTGAGTCACCGCACCAGGAACTGGGAAAAGGCGGGGAAGNAAGTGGTTTTTTATTTGGCTAAAATGAGCCACGAGACAAATAAACGGTTGTGGTGAAGAAAACGGGGGTGAATTTCCTTTTTTCCCTTTCCAGTTCTCCGCGGTGCCGTGTGAGGACACGCCGGGGCGATGCCGAGGCAACACAAAGAAATATAAATCTCCCAACATTTACATTTAATGCGTTTAATGCACTTTGTGGGAGGATTTTCTGGCAAAGTGAGGGAGAAGGAGCAGCTTACCCGTGTGCCTGCACCTTCCTGCGGGAGTGAAAAGGCATCCCCGGCATGCACGGCCACACCTCCCGTGCCGGGCTACGCGCTCATTATCGTAATTAACATTTAAATGGGGATGTCGTCCCCCCGCAATGCTTCTGTCCAGGGGAAAAAGGTGCTGGCACGGCCACAGAGCGAATGTTTGTGCTTGGGGTCCCGGGTTGGGTAAACCATGGTGGGGAGGATTTTCCGCCGCCCAGCCGGGTGAAACCACCGCAGCCAGAGCTGAAACCCTCACGTGTGAACCCCGATTCTGATTTAACGAGTTTCCTTGTGAGATTTTTTAATGGCTTTTAACATCTCTTTGTGACGTGGGCGGTGCTCGTGGGGGTAAGAACGAGAGGAACCAAGTGTCCGCTAAATATTTTTCAACTTTATTCTTGAACACACGGGGAAGGGGTAAAATTGCAGCAGTCCTGATGCTCGTGCCGTCACAGTGATTCCTTTTTTTTCCCAATAAAGTCGAGTCTCTGCTTTCAAACGACCTCGAAATCACAGTCCAGTGAACCCCCGGGAGAAGGCAGATCCGTGGCAGCTCCTCCATCTCCCGGTGCCCCTCGGAAGGGGGAGCACCCAGCTGCAGCTCCCCAGGGAAAAAACCGAACCTGGCAGGGCAGGGAGCTGGGATTTTAAAGTGTCGGTGCTGGGGCCAAGCAGGGGATCGCGGACCCCGAATGCGATGTGCAAAGAACAGGAACGGGGCGGGAGCATCCTTCGGGCAGGGGGTGGATCCCCCCCGGCCCCGCCACGAGCGGGCAGCAGCTGGGGAGGGGTCCCTGGGCTCAGTTCTTCACACAGAGCGGCACCAGCGTGACCTGCTTGTGCTGCTGGTGGTGGCCGGGGTGCGGTGGCAGGGGGACAGCGTCCGGGCAGCAGCGCTGGGCGGGCCGGGGGCAGCAGGGCACGGGCCGGGGGTAGCAGGGCACGGGCCGGGGGCAGCGCTGGATGCAGGGACAGCGACGCTGCAGCGGCAGGGGCTGCAGGACCACCGGGGGCTCCTCGTCCTGCTCGGGACACTGCTCCACTCGCCTCCGGGGCTTCCCGCAGGATTCGGGCTCCGGGCAGGGAGGGCACGGGCGGTGCTGCTCCAGCGGTCGGCGGTGGATCTTCACGGGCGGGGGGCACACGGGGGGCACCGGGCTCACCTCCACCCGCCGCCGGGGCTTGCAGCTCTGCGGGGCCGGGCAGCAGCTGGGCTGCGGTGGGCACAGCTCGCCGGGGTGGCAGCCCTGGGGCGGGCTCTGGCGGGACCCCTCAATGTCGTGGCTGAGGCTGCCGGGGTTGTGGCAGGTCTCGGGGGTGTCGTGGCAGTGCCCGGTGGAGCTGGGCCATGTCCAACCCTTGTGGCCGCAGCCCGCGGAGGGCTGGCACGGGTCGTGGTCAGTGCCGCCTTTCTGGTAGAGCATCCTGGGGCAGAGATCACGGAATCCGGGAGTTATTGGGGTTGGGAAAGAATTCCGGGGTCATCCAGTCCAACCTGTGATGGATCAACACCGTTTCGCCCAGCCCAGAGCGCTGAGTGCCACGTCCAGGAATTCCTCGGACACATCCAGGGATGGGGACCCCAAACCTCCCTGGGCAGCCCCTTCCAAGGCCCGGGCAGCCTTTCCAGGAGGAAATTCCTCCCGATTCCAACCTGAGCCTCCCCTGGCACAGCTTCTCTCCTCCTGTCCCTGTCCCCTGGCAGCAGAGCCCGACTCCCCCCGGCTGCCCCCTCCTGCCAGAGGGTCCCCCCTGAGCCCCCTTTTCTCCAGGCTGAGCCCCCCCAGTTCCCTCGGGAGCTGCTTCCCCCATGACTCACAAATCCTTTGAGGGTGACCAAGCCCTTGGGCATAAACAGCCTGGGAAAAAGAAAACAAACCACGATGCCTTTTGGTTTTTTTTTTTTTTGCTTATTTCCAAGAAAAACCAGAGGAATCTGAGAGGGCTGAGAGAATCCAACTCACCCTGCGAGCGGAGACGGACGGGCTGAGCAGGGAGTCGGAGTCCTGAGGACACAGCCGGGGCTGGAAGCTTTTATATGCGGCCGAGCTCTGCTGGGAATGAGGCATGTCCTGGGAATTAATAGCTGAGCACTGAGGCCGCTGCCGTGTGTGTGTGTGTGTTTTGTTTCTGGCACTGGCTGTCGGATTAATCAGCCGCAATTAGCGCCTGCCCCGGTGTCAGCGCAGCTCTGCCGAGGCAGTGGCCATTATCTCATTAGTTCTCCCACTGGTCATGCTCGAATGGGCTCCTACCTCGCGTTAGTCAGGCGGGATCCTGGGATGGGGATACCTGGAATGCCGGGATGCTGAGTGATGTGCCCGAGAGGAGACTCCGGTGGCGGTGGGAAAGCCGCGGAAAGGCGCGGGAGCCCTTCCAGAGGAAGGGGAGGGAATCCGGGCTGCGCGAGGAGCAGCGGGTGTTGTTCCCGGGAACGGCTGGGAGATGGGAATCCCGGACCGCCACGGGCACCGGGAATGGGGGGAGACGGGACCGTGGCAGGCTGGGGATGGGATGTTCGTCCCCTGATTTTGACGGATTAATTCCCTCCCGAGTGCGGAACGAGTGGCTACGGCAAGGAAAAGCCTTTTATGTGTGGAAAGTCTGGAATGGGGACACCAGAGGAGCGATGACCTCACACACAAACAATTCCAGGCTCTGCCAAGCACCGTGTCCACCTTTGTGGCATTTTTGCTTTGATTCACGCTCTGTGGAGCTGCTCCGTTTTGCATTTCTGTGGCCGAGACATTTTTTAAGTAGCAGGAAAATTCCTGTCCCGGGAGCCCCCGGGGCTCCAAAGGCATTTCCATGTGGAGGCTCCGTCAGGGATGCTCGGAGCTCTGTCCAGTGGAATTTGGGTTTGAATCAGTGGGAAAAGCATGTGCAGAATTCGGGGGTGTGGCTCCAGGGCTGTGCTGGCACCCGACACAGCTCTGCTCTGATTTATTCCGCAGCTACAGGAGAAGTGGAATTGCCTGGCAGGAAGCCATGGGATTCGTGTGGAAAGATGGAACAGACCTCGGGATCTGTCATGGCCGGGCAGGATTTTAGGTTTGAGCCTCGGGTTTGTGCCGGGTTTGGATTTTTTTTCATGTCAGAGGAGTTTCGGAGTCACTTCCCGAGGATTTTCACAAATCCCCAAGTGCGAATATTGAATTTCTGAATCTCGTCTCTTAAAGTTTCCCGAGTTTTAACAGAACCCAGAGAAAACCACTCGGCATTCCTAAATCCTTCAGGCTGGACTCAAATCTGAGCAACCTGGGCTAGTGGGAGGTGGCAAGGAGTGGGACAGGGTGAGCTTTAAAGTCCCTTCCAGCCTGAAAAATCCCGTGATCCCGTGACCTCCACGACTTCCAGCAGTTCCCTCCCTCCGTGCAGACCTCACTTGCTGGTCTATTTAATCTCACTGACAAGATTCCAAACCTTTTAAGAAGCCTCCCTTAAAGCTCTGCAAATTCTCTGGAAAGATTCCCGTTAGGAGAAAAAAGACCTTCAGCTCTGGCTTTGGGACCACAGAGATGCTTTTTAGGACCACAGAGATGCTTTTTAGAACCACAGAGATGCTTTTTGGGACCACAGAGGTGGTCTTCAAGTCAGCAGGAGAAAGGTGGGATTAAAGTGGTGCTCAGCTCTGGCTTTGGGACCACAGAGATGCTTTTTGGGACCGCAGAGGTGCTTTTTGGGACCGCAGAGATGCTTTTTGGGACCACAGAGATGCTTTTTAGGACCACAGAGGTGGTCTTCAAGTCAGCAGGAGAAAGGTGGGATTAAAGTGGTGCTCCTCTTGCTGAGGTGGCATTTTTCACGTGCGAGTCCCAGCTCACCAGGTACACGGGGTGCTGTCATCACGGAGTGACAAACATGCAAAATTAATTGCATTAATCAATTAGGCAAATGAATAAACACATCCCGCACCGGAGCTGCTGTTTAAAGGATAAAGACAAATGAATAAACACAACCCAGCCGTTTGCAGGATCAGAACTAAGGAATTTTATTGCCTTTCATGACTAATTGGGGATTAAAGAAGGAGAAAGGGAGAAGGAGACATCGGCAGCATTAAACATCCCACACACCAAGAGGGAAAGGACAGCAGAAACTCGCTGGGCAGCGGCCTCAGGGCACGGCGAAGCGCTCGGGGACGAAGGGCAGCAAAGAAGAGGAGTTCTAAAGCGCAGGGGGAAGAGCGTCCGGGGCGGGATCCGAATCCACATCCGTGTCCGAGCGGGGAACGAGCCGGGCGGGCTCAGTTGCCGCCGCAGCAGCCGCCGCAGCAGCCGTTGTTGTTGCTGCTGATGGTGTAGCAGCAGGACATGGGCATGCAGCAGGACTGCACGGGCATGCAGCAGGGGCTGCAGCACTGCATGGGGCTGCAGCACATCGGCGTCTTGCAGCAGCGGGGGGTGCTGTAGCAGGTGACGGAGTAATTATTTCCACCGCAGCATCCTCCGCAGCAGCCGTTGGGCATCTTGGCGGGGTTGGTGGGAGAGGAGGCGAAGCTGGAAGGAGCAGAGAGGGGCTGTGAGTGGGAGCAGGAGGTTTGGGAACACGGGGGTTTAAATCAAAGCTCCGTTCGTTAGTTCAGGTTTGGGGGTTCCAGGAGGGGAAACCCAAGGGGATCCTGTTTGCCAATCGTGGCTGGAACCCCTCTGGATTTTTCCCGGGGTGCAGGTGCCCAAAGACTCGTTCTGGGGCATCCCTGGTGTCTCAGGAAGAGCAGCCCAGCACCGAGTCCTCACTCTGGGCCCTTCTGGAACATTCTCCGTTCCCTTGCCCTGCATGGCCCCGTTGACACTCCCAGAGCCTCCCCGGACATTTCCGTCTCGTGCCCGTAACTCCTCGTGCAGGGTTCGGAAAACCCCGACTTCCGAGCCCATCCCAGACCCCCAGCAATACTGGGATGCTGCTGTAAGACACCCAAAATTCCCTTTCGGGAGGCGAAAGAAGGGTTAGAAGTTGTCACTTACCCTGCTGAAGAGTGAGGAGAGGTGAAGGGAGGAGAAGACGAGCGAATGAAGCGAGCTGGGCCCGGAGCCCTTTTATACTCCCGGCCATCCTTCCTCCTGGAAGTGAGACAGCCATTGACCATTCCAGCTTCCCTGTTTATCCATCCAAACCCATATTTTTTAGCCGTATGTGTCGCCTGGAATTTGCATTTCGCCTCATTACTGGTGATCACCACCCTTGTTCTGCCTCGTCACGGTTTAGCCTGGAGATAATCAAAGGCCTCCCGTGAATTTGGATGGATTTGTCCTCCCCACAACCTTGCAAGGGAGCCAAAAAATGCGGCCTCGTATCTGCTGGACAGAGATGTTCCGGGACTGACTCAGCAGCAGCTGGTGCTGAATCAGTGCAGGAGCCGAAACCGAACCCCGGCGTCGTGCCGGTTGTTTCATCGGAATGGAGTCCGGAGCAAATTGGGAAAACATCAGGAAAATGAGGGTGTTTGTTCCCGGTCACCGGACGTGGATGTGAGGAGGGAGCAAAGGTTTGGGATGTCTGGGGCTCGGTCACCCGCACGTGACTCGGTGCAAATCCTTCGTGGAATGGTTTGGGTTGGAAAGGACCTTAAAGATCATCCAGTTCCATGGGCAGGGACACGTCCAACTAGACCAGGCTGCTCAGAGCTCCATCCAGCCTGTCCTTGGACGCTTCCAGGTTTGGGAAGTTCTCGTTTTATTTATTAATTGTTATTATTAGTAGTATTTTTATTAATTAATTAAAATATTAATTTTTAAATTAATTTTAATTAAAAGGTTAAGGGGCAGCTCTGCCTGCGCAAGAGGCAACACAAGGGACGGTGGCTCCGGGACCTGGCATGGTGCACCCCAAGTCAACATCTCCCTCCTGCAGCCTCCCCTGGCATCCAGCTGAAATGCAGATGGGTCCTGGAACCCTGGCCCCGAGCAGGACCCCCTGCCCGGCCCCCCAGCAGGGTGGGAGGGGGTCGGAGTTGGTGCAGGGCCCTCTGAGGGGGTTGGAAGGGGAGGGAGCCCAGAACAAACCGAAGGTGAGAAGATTGAGGTGGAAGGGAGGTGCCCAGCACAGAAACTGGTCCCAGCTGGGCTGGTGGAGCTGAGTGGGAGGCAGGGACTCAGGAAGAGACTTTGTTGAGGTGAAACCATTTTCTGGGAGGGAGAGAGGAAGGGAGGGAGGTCAAGGCAAGGCAGAGCCTTGGGCAGCTGAACCCTGGCAGGAACACCTGGGAGGAATTTCGGGAGGAATTTTTTTCACGGTCTGAAATTGCAGCTCTCAGCTGAGGGCCTCGCCACATTATCCTGAGAGCTGCCTAATGAGAGGAACGTGGATCCTGCCGGGCCAGTTCCCTGCTGCTGCCTGACATCCTCAGGGATCCCGGGGCTGCTCGGGAGAGGGGTCGGCCCAGGTGAGCTGGGACCGGCCCCGAGGACGGTGACGGGGACCTTGGTTTGCTCTCTGTGCAGTGCAAGAGGGAGCAGATGTGGGTTTCAGAGCTGTTTCATCCCTGCAGGAAATGCCAGCAGCTCCTTTCCAGGCTTCCCTGGCACGAGAGCAATTCCTGGAGTGAAACACTGGAGAAGCAACGCGGGTAATTGTGACTTCTCCGCGAAGGGCAGGAGAGCACGCGCGGCATTTCCTTCCTCGTGGGAGACAGAAATGCACTTGGACAGATCCATTCATTAATTTACAAGGAATTAATGGGGCAGAAGCCAAGGGACGCACTCCGCTTNGAACCCTGGCCCCGAGCAGGACCCCCTGCCCGGCCCCCCAGCAGGGTGGGAGGGGGTCGGAGTTGGTGCAGGGCCCTCTGAGGGGGTTGGAAGGGGAGGGAGCCCAGAACAAACCGAAGGTGAGAAGATTGAGGTGGAAGGGAGGTGCCCAGCACAGAAACTGGTCCCAGCTGGGCTGGTTGAGCTGAGTGGGAGGCAGGGACTCAGGAAGAGACTTTGTTGAGGTGAAACCATTTTCTGGGAGGGAGAGAGGAAGGGAGGGAGGTCAAGGCAAGGCAGAGCCTTGGGCAGCTGAACCCTGGCAGGAACAGCTGGGAGGAATTTCGGGAGGAATTTTTTTCACGGTCTGAAATTGCAGCTCTCAGCTGAGGGCCTCGCCACATTATCCTGAGAGCTGCCTAATGAGAGGAACGTGGATCCTGCCGGGCCAGTTCCCTGCTGCTGCCTGACATCCTCAGGGATCCCGGGGCTGCTCGGGAGAGGGGTCGGCCCAGGTGAGCTGGGACCGGCCCCGAGGACGGTGACGGGGACCTTGGTTTGCTCTCTGTGCAGTGCAAGGGGGAGCAGATGTGGGTTTCAGAGCTGTTTCATCCCTGCAGGAAATGCCAGCAGCTCCTTTCCAGGCTTCCCTGGCACGAGAGCAATTCCTGGAGTGAAACACTGGAGAAGCAACGCGGGTAATTGTGACTTCTCCGCGAAGGGCAGGAGAGCACGCGCGGCATTTCCTTCCTCGTGGGAGACAGAAATGCACTTGGACAGATCCATTCATTAATTTACAAGGAATTAATGGGGCAGAAGCCAAGGGACGCACTCCGCTTGTGGGAATTTTCCACTGGCAAACCCCGCAGCGGCGAGGAGGGAGATCGAGGTGGGCGCTTCCCACCCGGGGTGGTGGCGTCCAGCTCTTGGTGGAGCCCAGGTCCCTGAATCCTTTTTGGGGAGTGGGATGTGGATCACAATGCAAGCAAGGGACTGAAGCAGGGTGGAAACAGAGTCAGAGAAGGGCATTAAATACGTGAGGCGGACGGCGCTGCAGAACCTTCGTGTTCTGGCACAACCCCAACTGACCCTTGAAGGCAGCAGAGGTTTCTCAGCAGCTTCTTTTACAACTTCGACTCAATATCTGGTAACTCAGTTTGGCAGAGGCAGAACCTCCGTGTCCTGAGTGTCTGCAGGGACTGGCTGTGGGTCCTGAGGCGGATCTTTGGCTGGTGGAAATCCATGGAGCTTTCCTAGCTGGGACGTGACTGTGTGCGACTCCTTCGGAAAACGTTCCCGTCCTTCACGAGTTTCTGAATTGTTTTCATAGCATCAGAAACTGGTTTGGGTTTTTAAACATCGTCCAGTCCCACCCCCTGCCATGGGCAGGGACACCTCCCGCTATCCTGGGTTGCTCCAAGCCCTGTCCAACCCGGCCTTGGACACTTCCAAGGATGGTGCAACCAGAAATTCCCTGGAACGCCTGTGCCAGGGCCTCACCACCCTCGCAGGGAATGATTTCTTCCTGATATCCAACCTAAATTCTCCCTCTGTCAGTCTGACACCATTCCCCCTTGCCCTGTCACTCCACTTCCTGAGGAAAAGTCCCTCTCCAGCTTCCCTGTGGCCCCTCCAGATCCTGGAAGGTGCTGTGAGGTCTCCACACAACCTTCTCTTCTCCTATTTTCTTCCTATTTCTCTTATTTTATATCAAGAGGGCAAATACCACTCCCAAAGGTGCCAGAAACTCCTGTTTGAATGACTGTATCAGGGACGCCCCGATTTTCTGTCGTGTTCCTCTAGTGAACACCTCGGAGACAGGAAAAAACGCCGGGAAAAGGTGAAAGGTGCGGCAAGACCCTCTGGGTCCATCAGCGAAAAAAGAGATCAGCACCAGGAGGTTGCAGGGTCACAAACTACAGATTTTATTGGTTTGTTTCAGACAGGTTGAAGCAAGACAGCGACGAAAAGAGTGAGACATCCCACACACCAAGAGGAAAACGAAGAGCAGGATCGGCGCTCACGGTGGCGGGGGAAAAGTCGCAGGGCAGCGGCCTCGGGGCACATCACGAGCACGCGGCGAGGGAAGGCAGGAGAAGGAGAGGAGTTCTACGGTCTCTAAGCACGGGAGGAAGAGCATTCAGGGCGTTGTCCACATCCACATCTGCATCCAAGAGGGAACGAGCCGGGCGGGCTCAGTTGCCGCCGCAGCAGCCGCCGCAGCAGCCGTTGTTGTTGCTGCTGATGGTGTAGCAGCAGGACATGGGCATGCAGCAGGACTGCATGGGCATGCAGCAGGGCGTGCAGCAGGGGGTGCAGCAGGGGGTGCAGCACTGCATGGGGCTGCAGCACATCGGCCTCTTGCAGGTCTTGGGGCTGCTGTAGCAGCACACGGAGTAATTATTTCCGCCGCCGCAGCATCCGTTGGGCATCTTGGTGATGGGAGTGGAGGCGAAGCTGGAAGGGAAAGAGAGAGCTTGTCTTTTCTCTGCTTGAATCTCCCAGAGGCTGAGGCAGCTTAAAGCATTCTTATCCCCAAATCCATCCCAAACTGGCCAGGGATGCGCCTGGTGTCCCAAATCCCAGGACAGCCTGTCCCTGGAATCACATTCCTGCGCTGGACTCCTGTGCTTCTGGCATTTTGCCCGGCACTGGTTCTGTCAGAGAGAAACCACCCGGGTGCAGCCCAAAACCAATCTCTGGTCCCCAAACCAATCTGTGCTCCCAAACCTTCTGCAGTGTCCAGTCCCAAACCAGACAGGACGGAAAATCCCGGAGAAGCCCGTGGAAACGGAGTCCCAAAGCGAAGGCACGCAGCGAAGTCCAACTTACCCTGCTGAGCACTGGAGGGAGGAGAGGAGGAGTCGAGGTGATCGAATGAAGACCCTTGGGCTGGGGAGCCTTTTATACGCTCCAAAGCCTCCTCCCCTGGAAATGAGGCATCCCTTGGCAATTCTGACTCCCCGTGGATCACCCCGGGTATCCCCTCACGTGTCTTCCGGTGCTTAATCTTCACCTCTTTCTGTTTGCTTGCCACCTCAATTGTGCCCGTAATTACTCTTCCGGGAGGAACAACAGATGCAAATTTTCTAATGGATTTGCGTTAATGGGACCGGAGGGAGGCAGCTCTGAGGTATTCCCATCCGCTTCCCAAGGAATCACCTTGGGGCACAGGGATGCTCAACAATGTGCCTGGGGGGAGCCAGGTGCTGAAGCACTGGGACAACCACGCCTGGAACTTGGAGCTGTCATTGCTCATGTGTCCCCTCTGCCCTTGGCCAGGGCTTTTGGGGGCCAGTGGAAAACTATTGGTCAATGGGAATCCTTTTTTTCCTGCCTCTGTGGTCAAAGTTTAGGCCAAAATTTCCCCTTTCTCAGTCTTGCTCTTGGGCCTCCCTTCAGGGTTCTGGGTCCTCACACTCCCTGGTTTTTTTTGTTGTATTATTAAGATTTTTTTTTAAATTTTCATCCATGGAATGGATGGATTGAGTCTAAATGAAGCAGCTTTCCAAGCGGCAGTGCACACGTGAGGGTTTTTTCCTGTGCTGGTTCCGTGCATCCCGTTTTCTGAGATTTCTCCGAAGGTTCCTGAGACTGAGGAGACTTGTGGTGACCACATTTGAGCGTTCGCGTGAGGAGCTGTGGCCACGCGCAGAGCAGGGACAGCTCCGCCTTAGAAGGTGTTGATGGTGTTTCCGCGTGACGAGAGGGGCCTCCAGTGAAAGATGGGAATTCCAGGGTGCTGAGGCAGCACCAATTCATGGCAAAAAGAGGCTGCCATCGCGTTCAGGAGACTCTGACTGTGAGGCTGACATGACGGCAGGTGATCCCGGGTGACTGGGACAGGATCTGCCTTCCCAGGATGTGACCATGACCTCCTGTGACGTCGGGTGTCCCTCCTGGAATTGTCCCCAGGGGAGCATTGTTTTGGTCACTCAATAATCAAGAGTTGCCTGCAGGAAGCAACGTCCTCCTTGTGTAAACCCTCAAACATCTCCCCTGAATCAATCATTCATCGCATTTTTATCGGGTTTTATTGTTGCCCTGTTGGCCAAGATGATCCCAGTGTTGTAGTCATAGGAATATGGAATGGTTGGGGTTGGAAGAAACCCCAAAGATCATCCAGTCCAACCCTCCTGGATAGGCAGGGACACCTTCCACTATCCCAGGTTGCTTCAAGCCCCATCCAGCCTGGCCTTGGACACTTCCAGGGATGGGGCACCTGTGGAATATCCAGTGCCAGGGCATCACCACCCTCTCAGGGAAGGATTTCTTCCCAACATTCCATCTAAACCCGTCTCTTCTCCAGGCTGAGCCACCCCACCACTCTCAGCATTTATGGCGCTTTCCTGCTCTTCAATGCCATTTATCCTGCTTGGGACAGAAATAACATCTACACCAAGTTCCTTTTCACAGGCCACATCCCATCCTGTGACGTCTTTGGAAACTTTCGTGGTGGTTCCACGAGTTTGGATTGCAGGACCTTTGTGAATCTGGTCCTGCATATTTTCCAGTGTAGGATAAGGCCAGCTTGGATGGAGCTCTGGTCTAGCTGGACGTGTCCCTGCCCACGTTGGAATGAGATGGTTTTGAACGCCCCTTCCAACCCAAACCATTCCACGGTTCTGTGATTCAAAGCTGGAATGAATATTCACAAGACTCCCCTGACAGGGAGCACTTCTATAAAATGTTCTGATACGGGGTACCCTTCTGCCCCTGCATTGTGCCTGATTTACTACAAATAAAAACCATCCTGGAGACCCGAGCAGTGTTTTCAGAAGAGTCAAACACGTAGAGAAGATGGAGGTTGGAGGAAGCAAATCGAGCCAGAGCTCCAGGCATTTTCCCCAGCCCTGCAATTCCGAGCTGAGCCCTGCATTTGAATAGCAAAGAAAGTCCCAGCCAGGGAGGGAAGGCATCGTTGACTCACGGGTTTGCTATTTTAGGAATGAGGCTTTTAGTCGGATGCCAACCCCGGGTTTCATTCCAGAGCTGGTAGTCCAGGAACACGCGGGGGAAACGCTCTTCTCCCGTAAAAATCATGCAACGATTTCAGGGGGTTTCTAAACTTTTATTTTTGGAAGATGGTGACGGGAAGAAGATGCTGCCTGCTGTCCAGTGAGTAGTGGATTCCTCTTGGTACCTACTGGAATACCCCTTCCGAGATCTGGGATGAGCTCCTGTGCGCCTCATAGCTGCCCACAGCTTCCTCCCGAGGGGCAGCTCCGATCTCTGCTCTGGGACCAGGGACAGGACCCGAGGGAACGGCTGGGGCTGTGCCAGGGGAGGTCTAGGTTGGATATTTCTGGAAAGTTCTTCCCCCAGCGGGTGTCGGGCGCTGCCCAGGCTCCCCAGGGAATGGTCACTGAGGCTGCCAGAGCTCCAGGGGCGTTTGGACACCGCTCCCAAGGAGCAGGGTGGGATTGTTGGGGTGTCTCTGCAGGGCCAGGAGCTGGACTCCATGATCCTGGTGGATCCTTTCCAGGTCAGGATATTCCAGGATTCTCTGATTTGTGGAGTGCTGTGTTTTCAGATGGTGCAATTTTGCCTCGTTCAGTCCTTGCCCTTTGAGTTTTGATTGCTTCAGCTTTTGGTTTTGTGGTAAAATTGGAGCTGAGGCAAATGGTCGGGGGGGCAAGAAGGGATCAAGGAATGGTTTGGGCTGGAAAGGACTTTGAAGCTCATCCCATTCCTCTCCTTTCTGTGAGACACCTCCCACTATCCCAGGGTGCTCCAAACCCTGTCCAACCCAGCCTTGGACACTTCCAGGGATCCAGGGGCAGCCACAGCTGCTCTGGGCACCCATTCCAGAGGATTGGGAATGCTCTGCTTGCTTCAGGCGTGACCTAATTTGTGCCAACAGCCCGGACAGCTCTTTGTGTCCCAAATGTCCTGCTGTGCCACTGGGACACATCCAGGACCTTGGCCAACGGCACAGATGGTGCCGGAACGAGGACAAACTCTGGGCAAAGTGACAAATCCTTGGCAAGGTGACAAATCCTGGGCAAGGTGACGAGTTAAGGGCAAAGCCACGTAAGAACAACCAAAAGACCAAATGTTGTGTTTTGCTTAATGCTAAATTTTATTGTCTACAAGTCGAGAGAGGAAATGAGGAGCGATCACAGTGACAGCAAAGGTTTCCCAAACACCAAGAGGAGAATTAACACCCCACTAATACCCAATGCCTTATACAATGGGTGATAAATTCAAGTGTACTCCAGACAGTCAATAATTAAAGACAATCAACAGCTAAAGGACAGAAAGAAGCAGCAGGTTAAGCTTGAAAAGAAGAGGGAAATCACCATGAACTGGCTCCATCACGATGAGGACCATAAGCAGATGAGCAGCTTTTCACCTCCTTGTGCCCGCTCTCCTTTCACACCAGGCCTAGAGCTGTCAGGTCCACCCAGGGATGGCTCAGCAGCTCTTCTTGAGGCTGGCACAGCACTGCTGGATGGGGATGCAGGGGGTGCAGCACTTCCTCACGGGGGTGCAGCAAACCACCACCGGCTTCTTCACCACGCAGGAGCAGCAGGACAGGGACCCGCAGGGGCAGCAGCAGGGCCGTGGGACACAGCACACGGACTTCTGGCACACCTTGGTGCAGCACATGGACTGCTGGCACGGGTCACAGCAGACAGACTGGCACGGGTCACAGCAGGGCTTCTGGCACGGGTCACAGCACACGGACTGCTGGCACGGGTCACAGCAGGGCTTCTGGCATGGGTCACAGCAGACAGACTGGCATGGGTCACAGCAGGGCTTCTGGCATGGGTCACAGCACACAGACTGCTGGCACGGGTCACAGCAGGGCTTCTGGCACGGGTCACAGCACACGGACTGCTGGCACGGGTCACAGCACACAGTCTGGCATGGGTCACAGCAGGGCTTCTGGCACGGGTCGCAGCAGCAGGACTGCTGGCACGGGTCACAGCAGGGCTTCTGGCACGGGTCACAGCAGCAGGACTGCTGGCACGGGTCACAGCAGACGGTTTTCTTGCAGGGCTCACAGCACACGGTCTTCTGGCAGGGGTCGCAGCAGCAGGACTGCTGGCACGGGGAGCAGCACACGCTCTTCTGGCACGGGGAGCAGCACACGGTTTTCTGGCAGGGGTCGCAGCACACGACCCTCGGGCAGGGGCTGCAGCACACGGTCTTGCTCTTCACGACGGAGCAGCATCCTGTGGAGCAGCATCCAGTGGAGCACATGGTGTTGGGAGAGGAGAGAAGGGTGGCCGGAGCGAGGACCTGGGACACAAAGGTCTTTGAGATTCAGCCCATCTTTCCACACTGTCCAGGCCCACATCCCACCCTGGTTCCCGTTTCTTTGTCTTGAGCTGGAAACCCAAGATCCTCGCAGGAATAGAAACACCTGTTGCTGTCCCAGGGGTATTTGAACTCTCCTGGGAGCTGCCTGTCCTGTGCTCATCCAGGATGGTCCCTCCCTAGATTTCCACCCCAAGAAGTTCATTTTCCACTGTTCTCTTTCCACCTTTTGCAAGAGGCAGCAACAGATCAACAGGCTCGGAAATCCTGGATTTCAGAGAGAGCTGTAGATTGTGGAATCCTGAAACCATAGAACCCCGAAACCATGGAACTGTAAACCCATGGAATCAGGAAACCATGGAATCATAAATCCATAGAATCACAAAAACCACAGAATCAAAGAATGTTTTGGGTTGGAAGAGACCTTTAAAGGTCCGTCCAGCCCAACGCCCCGCAGAGATCAGACACCAGGACACAACCTCAACTCTTTGCTTGCCCAAAGCCAAACGAGAACAGAGGATCCCTGGCAGGAAACACTCACCGTTCTTGTTCTTGCTGAGAAGAGCTGAGGGTGTGTGAGGAGCAGAGGCACCTGGACACCTTTTATTGAGGTCCCAATTGTCCTGCCGGACATGAGGTACCCCCCAGCAATCCGTGATTTACGCACTAAGCCTGTACTTATTCACCGACTGGGCCTTCGTGTGTTTAGTCCTTGCCTCGTGGCTTTTGACCAACCCCTCAATTTTGGGTTATTATCAATTTGTTGTGTGAATTTTTTACAATTTTTTAATGTCAAGTTAATTCTTGTGGGACGCTTGAAGGGGTTGTTTCTGCTCGCTTTGCACACGGTAAGGCTGCTGTATGGAGATGATTAATTAACATAAAAATCCTGATGAAGATTGAGGTGCGCTGGATTCCAGAGGCGTGCAGAAGCTTCTGGACGTCAGTGGCTCCTTGATATGATTTTTAAAATAGAATTCCAGGGAGCGCAATTCCATGGTCCCGTGCTTTGTGTTTGAATGCAGAAATGGTGGAGCCCAAAGTCCTTCTCTGGGGTCACCAGAAGGGCAAACCCAGAAAGTTCTTGACATCTCATCCCTCGCTGCCTCATCCCACCCGTGCGTGGAAAAACACATGTCCTTGCCCTTGGAACAGAATCATGGAGCCATGGAATATCCCAAGCTGGAAGAGATCCACAGGGGTCATCCAATCCAACTCCTGGACCTGCACAGCCCCGAAAATCCCACCCTGTGCCTGAGGTCGTTGTCCAAACTCTCCCTGACCTCTCTCAGGCTCAAGGCCTTGCCAACATCAGACCTTTTTGATGCAAATCCATGGTAGAAATTTGGAATTGAGTCTGGGTCAAATCGGAGCCCGTATTTTTCCAATTCCTCTTTTGCATGTTTAAATAAAAGCAGAATGCAAAGCTGCTCTGAAAGTTTTGCATCCTGCTCATGCTCGGCATAACTTGATCTGCGAAATTCCTATTCAATTCTTTTCAGATTCTAAGATGCCCTGGAGTAATGGAGGAGCCACCTACGGATGTTAATTCTGGAATAACTCCGTGCTCAGCTCCCAGTCACCCCCCGGCAGCGATTAGTGCTGATGCTAATGATCACGTCATGATCAGTCATTAATGATGGATGTTAATATTTATTTTGCATAAAAGCTCCGAGGCCTCTCGTGATGTCCTGGGCATCTCGAGGATCTCCAATTAAACCACGACGTTATAAGAAATGATCTCTCTCCGGTCAGGGGAAGCTCACGGGACCCAGGGCTGTGAGTGACCGGGTGAAATGTTTGGTGTCTGAGGTCGCCCCCAGGGCAAGGGCTGCTCCTGCTGGGGGCTGAGCACCAAAGGATCCCCTACATCCCTGGAAACGCCTGACTTCTGCTGGGGTGAAGGACGGGGGACATTTAGGCTGTCTTTTCTCATCCAGATCCTGGATGCTGAGGGCACTTTAGGTCACCAGAACCTTCCATTTGACCCCTGGTGACACAGAACCTCTGTTTCCCCTCAGTTCTGCTCTTGATGTTTGGCTACGTCACAGTTTGAGGAGCTGGTCCTGCTTCGAAGGACTCACAGGACCATGAAGTCACCACTTCTCCAGGCAAGGTCATCCCAAGGTCAACGTTCCTGTTCGCTCAGGGCTTAATTTCTGATTGTGTTCAGCTGTTTTAATGACCTTGAGCCAGGTGCTGCCCATTATCACCTAATTAGCGATTGAAATCGACACCAGCTGAGCACCCACGGCTTGGTCAACAACCAAGGAAGCTCGGGCGACCTGCCGGGGATTTCTGAGCCTGCAGAGAAGCGTCGGGAAACTCCAGCGTTAGAAATGTGGGATATCCTGAGCAGGGAGGTTGAAGGAAGAGAGGTTGGCCAAAACGAGCCAATTTCGTTGACTTTGTATGGATTGGGTGCATGGATTCATCCAGCGAGCCAAAAAACCCCCGGTGTTGGAGCTGGGTGTGAACAGAGGTGTTTAAAAGCTCTGCAAGGCGGATCCACGGATCCATCACCAAATTTACAAAGGAAAACGTCCAAATTAGGGCCATAAAAGCTTCTCAATTAAATTTTGCATCGAGTGAAAGGACTCAGCAGGCTCTGAAAGATGCCCCGAGGAGCAGAGCACTGTTTGTTTGGACTGGAGAGTTATGGATCCAGGGAAGCAATCCCTGCTGGGAGACAGTTGAGGCAAATCCCTCCTCATTAATTCCCTGGGGTTTCCTCACAGTTTATCCTGGTTGTGGAATCCACTGTGACGTTATTTAATGGACCTTTGGGTGACCTGGAGCGAAGGGAGAGAGGATTTCTCTTGCCAAATGTCTGTGGTTCTTCAAGGTGTCCCCACCCTCACAGGGAACAATTCCTGCCCAATATCCCACCGAAAACTCCTCCCCGTCACTCCGAAACAATTTCCCCGTGTCCTGTCACTGCAGTTCCTGAGGAAAAGTCCCTCTCCAGCTTCCCCTGGAGCCCCTGCAGATCCTGGGAGGGGCCCTGAGGTCTCCACATGACCTTCTCTGCTCCAGGCTGAACATTCCAGACCTGTCTCCACAGGGGAGAGGCTCCAGCCCCGCTACCAACTTCATGGCCTTCTCTGGAGTCGGAAAAGGAAACAAAATGTGCCACGGCCAGTGCCAGAGGAGAAAGTTGGAAGCTGCGGGAGCACAGGGAAGTGAAAGTCTCTGCTTGAAGACCAAACCACTGCTGCGGCCATGAAGCCTCAGTAACTCAATTCCCACCTGCAGGGAGGGCAGGAATGAGTAAGAAAATTAATTTTTAAGGCTCGTGTGAGGCTGAGCCTCCTCTTAGCAAGGGCCAGAAGCCCCAGGCAGGTGAATCACTCATTGCTCTCAGTCCTGGCTGCAGCTTTTCCTTTTTAACCCATTCCTCTCTAATGAGCATTTTCTCCGTAACCTATAAATAACTAATTCCAATTCCTTATTGACCAACTGGTCATTTACTGGCTATTGCAGCACTCGGCTCCTTCCAGGCTGTTTCCCACGCCTGGGATGGGTGATGAGGGATGAATCACGCCGGGGAAACCTTCACTTATTTTGCGCTGTAGAAACTGGTTAATTGAGGCTATTCCAAGTTCCAGACCCCGCAGGATTTGCTTTTGTTTTGGTTCCAAAAATAGCAGCGGGGAAAACGTGAAGGCACAGGTCAGGCTGGAAACCTGAACCCCCAGCAGCTGCTGAGCCCAGGGCAAGGATTTGTTTCTCCCAGGAACTCACCCCACGCGCTCCTGGCACCACTGCTGGGGCCGCAGGCGTTTTCCATGGATTTCGTGTTTCCTTGGCATTCCTCCCGGCTCCAGGGATTAAAGTATGGTTCCAAACCCACAAGAAAACAGAGATGCCACCAGAGCAGCACAGAATCCCAGAGTAATCCCAGAGAAAAGAGCTCCCAGACCACTGAATCCAACCTGTCACCGATCCCCACCTTGTCACCCAGCCCAGAGCACTGAGTGCCACCTCCAGGCCTTTCCTGGACACCTCCAGGGATGGGGACTCCAAACCTCCCTGGGCAGCCCCTTCCAAAGCCTGACCACCCTTTCCAGGAAGAAATTCCCCCTGGTGTCCAACCCGAGCCTCCCCTGGCCCAGTCTGAGGCCGTTCCCTCTTGTCCTGTCCCTGTTCCGCGGGAGCAGAGCCCAAACCCCCCCTGGCTGCCCCCTCCTGTCAGGGAGTACTGGAGGACGAGAAGGTCCCACATTATTCCTGCTACAATCCAGGTGCCATCGGCCTCTCGCCCACCTGGGCACCCCCGAGCTCATGCCCAGCTGCTCCCACCGGCACCCCCAGGTCCTTTCCCAGCTTTCCAGCTGCTCTTCCCCCAGCCTGGGGTGTTCCAGGGGGTTATTGTGACCCAAGGGCAGGACCCACCCCGTTGGCCTTGTTGACCCTGGCCATGTTGGCCTCGGCCCATCGATCCAGCCTATTTAACGGACTGAAAGCACCCAGGACTGTCAGGTCGGCTTGAAACACCATTTTTATTGTCTTGCTGGAGAGTGAAGCAGCAAAGCAAGAAGGGAACCATCCCCAGCGCTGGCAGAGGAAAGAGAAACAGCTCAGAGCTCCTTAAACCGAGAGGTTTCATCCTAAAACTGCGTCGGCTCCGACAGCTTTAGAAGGCTTTGCTTGGAGAGCGTGGCAAGGCTGGACAGCCACGAGCACCGGGGCGAGCCGGAAGCTTCGGGCAGGGAGCGATCCGGCACATCCCAGTGCCAGGGTGGGATCCTGCTCTCAGTACTTGGGGTACGATGGTGGCAGCTTGCAGATGTTCTTGGTGACCTGGGGGCAGACCGGGGGGCAGTAACGCTGCACCGGGGGGCAGCAGGGCTGCACCGGGGGGCAATAGCGCTGCACCGGGGGGTAGCAGGGCTGAACCGGGGGGCAGCAGGGCGTCACGTAGCTGAACTTCTGCACGGGCTGCCTCTGGATGGTGTAGTGGCAGGAGGGCCCCGAGTCGTGGCAGGAGGAGCGGGATTCATGGCACGAGGTCTCGTGGCTGTGGCAGGAGCCGCGGGAGCACATCTTCCTGGAGTTCTGGCGAAGCTGTTTGGAGCGAGGGATCAGCGTGGTGAGAGGAGGCTTTGATTCACTTCTTCTACTCCCCCTTCCCCCCCTTTTTTCTTTTTAATAATATTTTTCCTGAGATCTCCAGTGAACTCTTTCTCTCTTTTTTTCACCTGCCTAATCCAGACCCAACGCACCCTCGATCCCGCTGGATCTGCTGGGCGAGCTCTGGGAATTGGGGTGTGAAATCAGGTTCCTGTGAGTCAGTTGGAGCCCCAGGAGCCCATCTCCCAGACCCCAGTTCCAGCAGAGTTTGTGTCACCTGAGGATCCCTCCGTGGGCCGCACCTGTCCCGGGAATCCCTGTCCCTCCAGCTGCCGTTCCCCACCCCTGCCTCAGCACAAGCAGGAGGCATTTCCCTAAATCCCAGCTCCCACGAGATCCATCAAAACCCCTCATGGAGGTTTCCTCTCTGCCAGCAGGAGCAGAAATAGGGAAATTTTTGGTCTTACCCTCTTCAGCTGCAGCGAGAAGTTTCTGGAAGCGAAGGCGGGCGACTGCAGAGGACGGTGCTGAGGGACCTTTTATACCCTCCCGGGGCGACCTGGGACGTGAGGCACCTCCTTGCGATGACACCTTAATTAATTCCGCATTCAATACCGCGGATGTTTGCACTTCTCCTGCTTTTAGGTGCTCCCTCGTTGACGCACCGGGTCCCGTCCCGTCGGTGATTCCTAGCGCAGGGATTTCGGAAGGCAGCTCTCTCCCATTTCCTGGAGACTGACACTGATGGGATGGGTGTTAATTAGGGACGAGGGGATTGCATCAGGGACAGAAAAGTCTCAGAAATGCTGACTCCTGAGGTTGGTCTCCCGCTGGGGAGCAGGTGACAGCTCAGGATTTTAATTCCCCTGTTGCTGAGTGCCAAGAGGAAATGGGATTACCGGCTGCAATTCCCGGGGATGGCACAACGCTGGAAAATCCGGCGGCATCTCCTCGGCTCCCTGGAATGGCAAGAAATAAGATGTTCCTGATTCTTCACGTGTCCCTGGACTTGGCAGCTGACTGGGATGATCCCATCAGGTTTTTCCACGTGAATCAAAGGTTGTTAATGCGTAAGATCAGAGGAAAACATCTGACGTTGAGCTCTGTACAAGGCTGGAGGATATTGAATTTTCCCATTCCTTGGTTTCTCTTTCCTTCAGCGATTCCTCACATTCTTTTCACCTGACCTCACCAAAGGATTCAGAGAGGAGGAGCTGGAGTTCGAACAAATACTGGGTTTTGTCGCTAATGGTGGAAGTTTGGGCCTTAAAGCTGGATTTATGACCCTGTCTGACTCAGAGTTTGAAGTGTAAGAAAATGAAACTCCTCAGCCTGGGAAAATGCTGCCCCTTACAGCAATTCACTGACTGGGAGGGGACGATCTCCCAAACTGGGGGTGTCCCACCGCTTTTCTCCAGGCTAAAGGCAGCCAGCTCCTTGTGGTGAGTTTTGTGGAGCAAGGGAGGATTGCAGGAATCCCTCAGGGACGTTTGGTGACTCAGGTGTGGGTCCCTCAGCAGCCTCCCAGGTGACGAAGTGGGTGCTCGTGTGACAGTTCTCCTTTTGTCCAGGCTTTGGCCTGGAGCATCTCATTGATGTTCTCCAAAATCTTTCCACCTCCTCAGCGGCCTTCCAAAACCATCCCGAAAAATATCTCTGAATCTTTCAAATTCAGGGCCTGCTCAGGAAAACGGGATCTCAAAAGAGTTCTCATCGTCCTTTGCTCACAGCTCTTTCACAGGAATTTGGGCCTTCTGTTTTCAGAGGCTCAAAGGGGTTCAGATATCTAAAAATTTATATCCAAGGTCTGAAATTGAGCTCAGAGTAAATTATTACGTATTGAGAAAGAGCATTGGCAACTGTAACCTACTTATTCCCCTTCCATTTAATTTCCTGGAATCACTGAGGTTGGAAAAGCTCTCCGAGATCATCGAGTCCAACCTTTGACCACCTCCCCCTTTCCTTTACTGATGTTTCTTCTATTCATTCCCAAACGAACGTGGGAATTACTGGCCATGTAAATATTGGGATACTTTGGAAACACAGAGAAATGATCATTGAAAACCCCTCAAAAATTAAAAAAAAAAACCAAAACCAAAAAAACAACAAGGAAAAAGAGGATCAAGGAATTCAAAGGCAACGAGGGTCTCATGAATCAGATTTATTGTTTCCCACACCCAGATGAGTCTGAAACAGAACGGCAAGACAGATTCCCAACAAAGTAATTACGCCAGAAATAATTAGAAAGGACATTTCCCGAATAATTAGCAAGGATGACACCACGAACATTAATTAGGGGGACATTTCATCCCCACCAGGATCCCACATGGCAGAGACCCAGGGATTTCAGCGTGGATGAGACGAGCCGAGGTCGGAGCGTCCAAGGGAGGAGCCGGCGGCTCCGGCTGCCGGGACCGGATCCTGGTCAATACTTGGGACACGCCGGTGGCAGGTTCCAGATGTTCTTGGTGTACTGGGGGCAGTAGGGCACCTGGGGACAGCAGGGGACCTGGGGACAGTAGGGGACAGGGGGGCAGCAGGGGACAGGGGGACAGTAGCGCTGCACGGGGGGACAGCAGGGCGTCACGTAGGTGCATTTCTGCACCGGCTGCCTCTGGGTGTTGTGGCAGGAGGGCTCCGGCTCGTGGCAGGAGGAGCGGGATCGGAGGCAGGAGAACCAGGATCTGTGGCAGGAGGAGCGGGAGCCGTGGCAGGAGGACTCGTAGTCATGGCAGGAGCCGCGGGAGCACATCTTCCTGGAGTTCTGGCAGAGCTGGAAGGGAAGAGAGAGATCGTCAGGCTGGGACAGCTGCCCCTTCTGCATTTTCCTTGGATCTCGTTTGGTGCTGGAATGGGAAATGGTTTTCCCTCTGTTTTGTGATGTATGGGACATCGTGACCCTTCCTTTTGGAGGGCACTCCGTGATGGTCCAGCTCTGACGGGAATTTCCCTCCCAAGACGCTCCTGTTGGCTTTTTAAGGTAAAATTTCCTTCTAAAACTGCTCTGACTTGTCTGATCTCTCTCTGCCTCCATCACCTGCCAGTCTGGGAAAAAATTCCTTGCTGGCTCCCAACGACTCTGTGTCTTTACAGGTCTGCTCCTTCAGTTATCCCCATTTTTCTGCCATCCCATCCGTGAGCAAACCAAGCACTCCCTGTGCACATTCAGGCGCCCAGTCCTCAAAAATAAGGAATTTCTAAGACAAAAGCAAGGTCTAAACGCAGAACTCTGTGAACTCTTGCTGCTCAAAAGTAGATAAATCAATATAATCCAACTCACCCTTGGCTGGAGCGAGAGGAAGAGCACGGGGAGCTGGTGCTGAGTGAAGGATGGACAGGGGATGCCGGACTTTTATATCTCCCAAAGGCTTGTCCCGGGAATTAGGCACCTCTCGGCAATGCTGACACAAACCCTCATATTCATATTTATCTCCTGCGTCTCGTTTTTAGCATTTCCGACTTGACGCAGTCAGGAAGAAAAACCAGCGATGACTTTTTCCTCAGCACTTTAATAAGCAGCGGATTTCCCAACCTGCTTAGAAGGGAATTTTGGAGGCAGTTGCATATTTCCACGGCAAAAAATGAACTCCTATCCCTGGAGTTATTAAGTGATTTGTCGTTGGGCAACCGGGATTGCATCAACTCCGGAGGGTTGACTCCTTCCCCGCGTGCTGCCCCTGGTTCTCCATGGCAGAGTCACATTTTGATTGATAGGTTTTGGTTGTTTTTTTTTATTTCCTGACACGAGGGACTGTAATTAAGAGCCACAACTCCCAGGGACTTCATTAGAGGGAGGTCCTGGTGATTACCTCGGACCCAACGCCTCAGCTCCGGAGGTGACGCCAAAAGGACGTCCTCAATCCCAATTTTTTCCATTCCGTTTGCGAACCATCAGCTGTTTATTTGTGCCACAATATTTTCCTGTTCACGTTCCTCCTGGGTGGAGGGGGTTTCAAATCCCCTGCAGGAAGGGTTTGTGTGAGGGTTTTTACCTCTTGGCAACCTGTCCTCAACCCCAGATTTCTGTGGGGTCCCATCTCTTGTTTAAGCAGTTTTGTAATTTTTATTCATTCCGGCGTTCCGCTCTTTGCTTCCAAGTTTCCCTCGGAGCAGCCCAAGATTTTAGGACAATAAAATGGGTGATTGTCCCTTTCCTGTGGCTTTTATCCAGGTGAGCGCCACAGGAACAACTCAGGGGCCAGGGAATGAGATGATCTTTAGGGTCCCTCCCAACCCAAAATATTTTATGATTCTATGATTCTTTTAATTTTTTTGTCAGGCCGTGGCTCAGAAACCCAGAAGATTTTAGAAAATCTTTTAGAGCCCATCCTTAGGAAAATCTGAAGTCTTCTGGAAACTGCTGTGAGCTGTGAGTGGTGTAGAAATGCGTCACCTGTGTGGATAAAACTCCTTTTTGGGGGAGGCCCCTGTGTCAATTCTTCGTCAGGCAGGAGGAATTCATGGAATCAGGGAATCACAGAATGATCTGGGTTGGAAGGGATGTTAGAGATCAGCTCATTCAGCTCTCAGGGTTATTAATTTAAGCTGAGCCTGGTTGTTGAGCTGTCGGGGAAGCTGAGGCAGCCACAGAGCCTGTTCTGGAACCGGCGTCTCAGCTGGACTGGGAGATAAGGAAAGTCTGAGGTGGTAAAAAGTCCGGAGAGATCTCGCACTTTATTTTAAGTGTCTGCAATTGGCATTGAAAACAGTAATTTGGAGCTCAGTGAAAGAAGGAGGGTTAGGAAAACCCCACGAGGTGCTTATTTGCATTTATTAGACACCTCAAAGTGTTTGTGACTCTGAGTCAGAGGGACGAATGAAGAGCGAGGAGCTGCTGAGGAGGGGACTGAGTGAGACGGTTCTGCACCAAGTGGGATCCTGGAATGGGTTGGATGGGAAGGGACCTTAAACGTCATCCAGTGCCACCCCTGCCATGGGCAGGGACACCTCCCACTGTCCCAGGGTGCTCCAAGCCCTGTCCAGCCTGGCCTTGGACACTTCCAGGGATGGGGTGTCCGTGGAATACCCCATGCCAGGGCCTCACCACCCTCCCAGGGAGGAATTCCTTCTGGACATAGAGGTATAAATACGTGTTCTGTACATGAATATGTAAATAAACAGGGTGCAGGTGAGCTCCCTGAGCATTCACCTGCTCCAGAAATGCCTCTGGAACCACTGGCTTTTATTATTTTGAAATTTTAGGGACATTTTGTGCTCAGCTTGGGGAGAAAAGAGTGAGAAGTGGTGGCTAAGAAGTCAGAGGTAACAATTATTCTGAAGTAAAAAGGTCAAAGAATGAACAGACCAATCATTTCTTTTACTTTTGGAACTCAAATTTTATTGTTTTGGAGGTCGTCACATGGGTGAAAAGCAGCAAGAACCATTCCCAGCTTCACGGGGAGCAGCCTGAGCCGGGTCTTGCGCCCCGAGCAAATCAAACCAAATAGGAGCAGAAACAGGAACCAAATTCTAATCATGGATGAGGAATTCGAGGGTCTAATTAAAAACGGGAATAAAGAACCATCGATTCAAGCTTGAGGCACGGGGAGCACCCGAGGCAGCAGCGATCCGGCGCGTCCCAGTGCCAGGGTGGGATCCTGCTCTCAGTACTTGGGGTACGATGGTGGCAGCTTGCAGATGTTCTTGGTGACCTGGGGGCAGACCGGGGGGCAGTAACGCTGCACCGGGGGGCAGCAGGGCTGCACCGGGGGGCAATAGCGCTGCACCGGGGGGTAGCAGGGCTGAACCGGGGGGCAGCAGGGCGTCACGTAGCTGAACTTCTGCACGGGCTGCCTCTGGATGGTGTAGTGGCAGGAGGGCCCCGAGTCGTGGCAGGAGGAGCGGGATTCATGGCACGAGGTCTCGTGGCTGTGGCAGGAGCCGCGGGAGCACATTGTCCTGGAGTGGTGGCAGAGCTGGAGGGAAGAGAGGAACGGTCATGGCGGGCACGAGCTTATAGACATGTGCTCTGGGGTTCCCCATCTCCTTCCTGATTTCCAGTCTTTCAGGGGTGAGAAAGTGGTGTCAGTGCTGGTTTGGAGGGGCTTTAATCCCTCACTAAACCCAGGACCTTTTATGGATGGGACTTGATTTCCAGAGAAAAATTGGTCCAAACATCCATTTCCCAAGAGCAGCTCCAGACCCTCTGGTTCCTCGTGCTTGGAAAAACCTCCAAGTCCCTCTTCCACAAAACCCTCTGTCTTTCCTGTCTGCATTTTCCACCCTTTCTGTTGCTTTGGTTTGACTCGAGCCTCTGCTTAAGGCCTTTATTTGTTTTATTTTGTCATTTGTTTTACTAATTTGCTCTTGTGGGTAACAAGAACTTGGTCTCCAGCACGACCAAGATCCAGAGGTGAGGAGGCAGTATCCAACACTTCGATTCTACCCAAATTCGTAGGAAATCATCCAGCTTCCTAAAGAAACTCCAGGGGAAGAGAAAAATTGGACTCACCCTTCCAGCAGTGGGGATGGAGCTGTTTTGGAGCAGAGCAGCGAGTGAAGGAAACTGGGATGGGAAACCTTTTATACTTTTCCAAAGGGTTATCTGGGACATGAGGCATCCCTAATTACAGATCCCAGCCCATTTCTATCCGCTGCGTTCAGCTTCCCGTATTTTCCCTTTGATGCTCTGTTCTTTCAGCATTGTAATTATTAATAGCTCGTTAATTCCTTCAGCTCCCTATGAACGAGATTGGAAGGAATTTCACGTGAAGTGACGCCAGCACCGACACCAGTGGATCTGCTCATGGACAGCGTGGATCAGGTGGGAGAGGGGTTCGTAATCCAGAAGTGCCAATTCCTCAGGGTCACGTGGACCAGGAGCTCAGCGTGATCGACCTCCATGTCAACGAGAAGTGGTTATTGGGGTTAATCCCTGCGGATTAGGTTTAGGGCAGGAATACTCCAGAGGAATTGCTCAATGGGGCCGGATATCTCAATCAGAGATTCGCATCAGCCCAAATCTGTCCTTCACTGACACTTCCAACCTGCCTGCCTGGTGTGGCCCATCAAGGATTTCTCTTCCAGGTGCCCACCAAAGCCATGGGGTCACAGGTCCTGCCACCAAACCTCCTCCAGAGTGGGCTCCTGCCCATGGGCCCACAGGTCCTGCCACCTCTGTGGATCCCCCTCCACCAAAACCTGGCCAAGCAAACCCAGTCTGTGGCTTTGGGTGCTGTTTTAGTCTGGTTCTGCAACGTGGTGTTGGGGGCAGTGGTATCAAGTGCCGGGACAGGAGGGTTTGAGGTGAACAGAATCCCAGAATCCCAGAATCCCAGAATCACTGAGGTTGGAAAAGATCTCCAAGACCACTGAGCCCAACCTTTGGCCAACCCCCACCTTGTCAACCAGACCAGAGAACTAAGTGCCACGTCCAGGCGTTCCTTGGACACCTCCAGGACGGCCCAAGTCCTGCTCACCCTCCCGGAGGTGTTTTTGGTTATTTTCTCTTCTGATTTTACTCAAAATTCTTTAATTTAGCCGGGAAAAAGTGCTGCTGCTGCTGTCCTGCTTCCAGCACTTCGGGAATGATTTCAGGGATGATGAGACAGGGATGAAGCTCAAGAGAAACATAAACACAACAATGTGATGTAGGAGACACTTCGGGACCTGGATTTTCCCGTGAATCACGGGTGAACTTTGGTCTTCCATGCCCGGGTACAAGTCATGCCCATCTGACCCATCAATTACATCTTCTTGTCCCATAAAAGGCAGGAATGTGTCAACATTGGGATGGCACTGGGGATTAGGCGTGAGGCACGAGGGATTTGGGGTGATGCTCCGCTGACTCACTGGGATCTCTCAAACTGGTCCATTCACAGCTGAGCTTCGGTGTCCCGGTGTTGGGAATGAACCCATCAACACTTCCCTGCAAGGTTCAGTTTCGGCTGCAGTCAGGGAGCACCTTTAGGGATTTTTGGGCACGTGTGGGAGGACATTTGCTGTCACGTGAGAGAGGTGAGGAGGGAAAAGTTAGAAAAAAAATGGGTGTCAGACGTAAATATCAGGAACTGAGGGCAGGAAACAGAAATGTCTGAGGTCAGGAGAGGGCAAAGCCCCCGTTCTCCAGGAGTGGCTCACTGTGGAAGCTTCCAGCTCCATGAAGTGTGGGATGAGCAGCTGGGGCCGAGCAGCGGGGCTGCCACTCCCCTGTTGTTGACCGAGGGGGTTTCACCAAAGGTCTGGAACATTTATTATCCACGCGTTGGCACGCTGGACTTGGCTCCTGTCCCACCTGTGTTTGCTGCAAACAGTGCGAGAGGGAGAGGTTTTCCCTGGAATGTTCCTCTGCGGGGCTTCAGCGCCTTCGCAGCCGAGGCCTTTGCGGCGGGGGAAGGTGGGGACAATTTCCCGCTGGAGTTCTGCAACCTTTCCTGCAGCCTTTCCTGCTTCACTCCGCAGATGTGCACGGAGATAGCAGAACTCCAGCTCGGGAGAGATTCCCTCTCTCAGTTCCTCGGGCCCTTCCCAAGCCTCCCCTTCCTCGAGTGACACAACCTGGGTCGTTCCCCTCAGCCGGGAGCGTAGGTGAAACCTTGGATTGCTTTGAAAGGATTCGCATCGGAGATTTTATCTCCGCTCCCCACAAAGGTTTTCAGTCAGACTCAAACCCGGCCTGGAGCCTCTCGCCTGGCTGGGTTTCAAGCCCTGTTGGCACAGGGTGGGTTTGGCACCGCCTGAGGGGTGTTGGGGCACGGGGACTGGCGCTGGCACCACTCGGTGTCCCTGTGCCAGGCTGGAGCCGCACGTTCCCGACCCCGACGTTCATTCCTTGCTCTTGCAGTCACGGACCTCGCACCTGGGATTGCGGCTCCTCGTTATTTTAATTAAGAGCAATAATAAAACGAGCGCTAATAATAAGTTTCTTGTTCCTCTCAAAGGTTCAGCACAAACCCTTGGCTAATTAAATATCTCGTGCATTACACACAGCGCTGCTCTCACCCCGCAGAGCCACCGATCCCCGCAGCAATCGGCCTGGTGGGTTCTGGGAGAGAGCCCAGGGACGGGCCTGGTGCAACGGGAAATCCAGCTGCTGATTTTCATGGACATCTGTTCATCCGAAATTCCTTTTCTTTCCTTTCACGTCTACAAGGAGGGGCTCAGGACTTCTGTGGTTTGAGTCAGTTTAAACCTTGGGAGGAACTGGGAATGTTTTTTCTCATTCAAGAGAGACACTGAGGGTCTGGAGCGTGTCCAGAGAAGGGAACAGAGCTGGGGAAGGGGCTGGAGGACCCGTGAGGGAACTGGAGGGGCTCAGCCTGGAGAAAAGGGGTTCAGGGGGACCTTCTCTCTCTCTCCAACTCCCTGACAGGAGGCTCAGGTTGGACATCAGGAGGAATTTCACCATGGGAAGGGTGGTCAGGCCTTGGAAGGGGCTGCCCAGGGAGGTTTGAAGTCCCCATCCCCGGAAGTGTCCAAGGAACACCTGGACGTGGCCCTCGGTGCTCTGGGCTGGTGACCAGGTGGGGATCAGGCCCAGGCTGGACTCAGTGATCTTAGAAAGCTTTTCCAATCTCCATTACTCTGGGATCCTGGGATTTCCTCCAGGGAACAGGGACTCTTGATGGGATTTTCAAAGCAGGGAGAGTTCCCTCACACAAAAGACCAATCCAACCCCAAATTCTCCGTTTAGAGGGGTCAGAAGGGACACTGAGCATGACGTGGTCCTTCCTCTGCTCGTTTCCTCCTGCTTATGGAGATCAGGGATTTCCAGGCTTCCTACATGGAGCCTGCTCTGCTCTCACCAGCCGTGAACAAATTGCGAGCCCTTCCCAGTGTGCCTGTGAGGGTCTGAGGCTCCGAGCCAAGGGCTGGGATTAAAGAGATGCTGATCTGCACCTTCAGTCCCAGACAGCTTTTGAAATCCGCCTGGCAGGTGCCCAAGGTGTGGGGACTGCGGAGCTGAGCCATCCCAGCCACTGGAATGCCACGGGAAGGGGAGGAAGCTGAGAAAAGCAGCTCCCCTTAACCCAGACGGGCTTGGGAATGATGCCAAAGATAAGGAAAAGCAGTGGAAAAACACCAGGACGCCAGCACATTTGATGAGCTTTAGGTTTTAATATCACACCTCTGCTACTGGAGACAGGAGCGGGGAACGGAGAGATCGGAATCCCCGCGCGCGCGGGGCAAAAATCCCAATTCCACCGCACTAATGCCACTTGGGGTTCTCAGGAGGAGGGAAGGGGCTGGAGGGATGAGGCAGGGCCTGTCCAAGCTCGGGGACAGGGGGCAGGAGCAGCTCCGGGCCCCTCACTTCTGCTGCTGCTGCGGCGGCCACTGCACCGGCTGCTTGATCTGCTGCTGCTGCTGCTGGCACGGAACCTGGGCCAGGGGCACCTGCCCCGTCCCGGTGGCCACCGGGCACTGCGGGGTCAGCACCACCACGGGGGTCACGTCCGGCACGGGGGTCACCTCGTGGCACACAACCCCCTCGGAGCCGTGGCAGGACCGGTCGCTGTCGTGGCAGGAGGAGCCCCCACCGTGGCAGGAGGAGCTCTCGGAGCTGTGGCAGCCTCTGTTCTCACGGGAGCACATTTTTGGGCTGGTTGGAGAGAAGGCTGAAAACCTGTGGAGGAGAGAAGTTTGGCATTAGAGCAGGGAGGGCGCCTTTCCCATCTCTTTCCCTGCTCTGCTGTGGGGTCAGATTTCCTCGCTGTGCTCATGAGCCCAGCAGGGCCCAGCAGGATTCGCCTTTCTGCCCGTCCAGTTTGCCCAGTTTGGGGCTTCATTCCCGCAGCG
>VZRQ01011044.1:20012-38325 GCA_013397975.1 Machaerirhynchus nigripectus | reverse complement strand
TTCTCCTTGAGCCACTTCCCTGCTCTCCTTGAGCCATTTCCCTCCTCTTCCTTGAGCCATTTCCCTGTTCTCCTTGAGCCATTTCCCTGCTCTCCTTGAGCCATTTCCCTGTTCTCCTTGAGCCACTTTCCTGTTCTCCATGAGCCACTTCCCTGCTCTCCTTGAGCCACTTCCCTGCTCTTCCTTGAGCCACTTCCCTGCTCTTCCTTGAGCCACTTCCCTGCTCTCCTTGAGCCAATTTCCTGCTCTTCCTTGAGCCATTTCCCTGCTCTTCCTTGGCTGCATCTTGGGATGATCCTGGAGGAGCAGATGCTCTGTGGGATGCCGGGATATCCTGCCACCACCAAGAGGCATCTTGGCAAGAATCCCAAAAACTCGTAGCCTGGAGGGGCCCTGGCGCAGCCGGGACTGGTGGCAGAGCCCTGGCAAAATCCACTTCCAAAGGCAGGTGCCCAAAACAAAACATTCCTGTGCCTTCCTCCCTCCTCGTGTCCTCTTCTCCCTCCAGGCCCAGTTTCCTGAGCACGAGGAAAATCCTCTGTGCACATCCCAACCCCGCTCCGAGGATTGCTGGGATTTCAGGGAGGCAAAAGGCATCCGGGATGCTGAGCTGGAAGAGGATCCTGCTGCTCCTTCCTCTCACAGTTTAAATCCTCCTTCTCTGTTCTTTCCTAAATTTCTTCAAGCACGGTTTAATACTTTCAACTCCTGAAAGTGTTTTCCAAAGGAGCTTAGTAAAGGAGTCAGGCTTATAAATGCAATTAAAATTCCCAGCTTAACCCCAAGGTTTCTTATGAAAGATCAGCCCGCTGTCTCCCTCTCATCCCCACATCCCATTATTTGCTTTTATTCATTTCCAGTCTGTCCTTTGGATACTGGAAAGCACCGGAGTAACCCAAATATTAGTACAGGTGATAAATTTTGCTTCTCACCACAGGCAGTCCTAATTTTTGGGATCACAAAACGGCCCCAGACACAGAGCCAAGGATTTGGCTCTCAATAACCCCAGGAAATGCCCCCAGCGCAAAGCTCAGCTCAGTGCAGGGAATTTTCATTGGAATTAAAGGTTAGCGGTCGAGCAGGGACTTACCTTGGCTGTGAAGGCTCTTGAGGAGGAGTGGAGCTGAGTGAATGAGCTGCTCTCCCCTCCAAGGACTTTTATACAGTTCCCAAGTCTCTTCCTGAAAATGCAATCACCCCCTGGGGAAAAATGACCAAGGTATTTACAAAACAGCCACACCCCTAATTACCCACCACCTTCAAAAGCTCCTTCAGCCCGATTTCTTTGATTGACTTGTCAGGCTCTGGATTGTCTTCCCCGCGTTACACAGCTTTAATTGCACCCTGCCCCTCGCGGGCTCTGAGTGAAAACCGTGTGGGCGGCTCGGCTGTCTCACCCTCACGGCACGATGAGTTTTACGGTTGCAAAATGGATGGCAAAGGTGGTGAGTTTTGGGGTTCCTGTCCTCCCGAAACCTCTCACCTGGAGTCTGGCAGGAAGGAGAGGTCCCAGTGCCCAGTGTTCCCTCACTGGTCTTGGCAGGACCGGGCTCTTGTGGAGAAAACTCACTGTTCTCAGGTGCTCGCCATAAAAAATGGCAAATTCTTAGAAAGTCCTGGTTGGACGTCCTTGGAAAACATCTTTAAAGTTGTTTTCACCCCGTGAGACACCTGCAGGTACCAGAACTGAGCTGAGGGTCCCCTCTCTCTGACGGGGTCATTCCCTGAAGGAACAAAATCAGGATAATTAAATCTGTGGCCACTGTGGGAGGCTCAGACTGGGAAGTGACCTGGCAAACCCAGGTGGTGGCACAGGCCACTTTTGGAAGTGTTGGCTTCTACCTGTGAAATCCCCCAAAATGTAATGAGGTTTCCTCAACATGAGGGAGAACTTCTTCCCATGGAAGGGGGCAGAGCACCAGAACAGCTGCCCAGGGAGGGCCTGGAGTGTCCCCCTCTGGACATGTCCCCCCATTCCAAACCCTCCTGGACATGTCCCTGTGTCACCTGCTCCAGGTGACCCTGCTCCCCAGCTGTTCTGGGATTCTGTGATTTTAAGATTCGGGGGTTCTGAGATTCTGTGGTTCCATGATTCCATGATTCCCCATATGTGTCCCACCTAATTTTACGGCCATTCCACCATCACTGACACAGTCACCACCAATTTTCATTGCTGACATTTTTTCTGGCCAACACCGAGATGCCCCACGCAGAATTTCTCTCTGAAAATTTCAGTTTTGCTCATATTTCACTCTTTTTTACTTGCTGGCCGCTGGAGCAGTGATGGGAAGTCGGTGCCTACGGAAGCCGCTTGTGCAAACCTTGCACCCATGAGTAAGCTGTGAGTAAAATGCTGGGTCAGAGACCACGCATCCGAGCTCCCCACGCATCCCGAGCTCCGCCGGCTCTTCCCTGGGGCGGGATGGGAGCACCTGGGTGCAGAGCACTGGGATGGTGCAATCACGGATGCAACCACGGCTTTGCAACAGCCCTGATTTCTCATTTTCCCTCCCATTCCCGGCCTGACCATGCAATTCCAGCAGGACTCCTGATGTGTTTTCACTCATTTTCCACCTGAACTCCCTCATGGAGCCACGAGGTTTTGTTGGGCAGAGATCACCTGAAGCCAAGGGCTGGCTCCCGCTTGCTATCACTGAAACGATTTCTGGAGTTTCTATCCAGAGGCGCCAGTTGGAGACTTTCATCCAGACGCCAGATCTGCGTTTACTGCTCAGCCTGTTTACCAACAGCTGCAGGAGAGGGGCCTTGGTTTAACAAGCACTGACAGGCTCCTCAGGGCTGAGTCCTGTCTTATCAGAGCTGGGGATGAGCCTTGTGTTATCAGAGTTGGGGATGAGCCCTGTCTTATCAGCCTTTGGGTTGAGTCCTGTGTTATCAGAGTTCAGGATGAGTCCTGTGTTATCAGAGCTCGTCAGCCGCCGAGGATGACTCGTCCCTGCCCTGGTTGCACAAGGAGAGGGGAGGAAACCTCCCTGTGCCAAGGATAAAACCCAGCCTCGGACTCCTCCCAGCCTGGGGCTGGAGCTGAGCTCTGGAGAGGGTGGATCAGCTCCGGGTCCTCATGCCCAACCTCTGGGTGTAAAACCGTCCTGTTCTCCCTGGGTCTATTAAATATCGAACCATCCAAGCTTGGGGAGACCCCTTTGACAGGAGCCTCAAGAACCAGGGAATGAGAAATGGGATTTTTGAGTCTTTTCTGTTTTCTTTGTTTCGGGAACGACTGAAATTTTGGGGTGGTTTTTGGTCACTTGGATGAACACAAGGATTTGAAGGCTCTGGACTTGGTTTTCTGGAAGTCTCTTGGGAATTTGTTTGAGCTTTCCGAGTTCTTTTGCTCCTGTGATGAAGGAAGGAGACCCGCAGAAATATCAACAATGAAGTGGCCGATTTTAGAAATAGATGCAAATAAATGATAATGCCGCCTAATTTTAGAATGGAATTTAATAGGTCTGGTGACAAAATCTTGTGTAATTGTCCCCACATGATGATCTTACGACATTTTACAGTGTGAAGGATCCTCACTGTGGCATCAAAAACGGGTTTAGAGCTCAGAGGATTTGGGTCTTTGGTGTTTCAGGGCAAAGTTTTCTGGATTTTTACTGAGTTGAAAGGGTCAAAAACCCCCCCAGGTGGGTGAAAGCAGAACGGTAAAATAAAAAAAAAAAAAGTGATTTTGTCTCACACTTAAATGGGCCCAGACCTATGGGTGGTTTTTTTCCTTCCTAACAAGTATTTGGATGAGTCAAAAAACCCCAGAGAAGAGTCCTGGAAGATTAAATGTTGGGCAAACCCCATGTCCCAACCAGCACTGGAACCGTCCTCTCCCTGTGCCCAATTTAGGGCCTGATCCTATCAAAAAATGCCATAAGCAGGTAATGGGGAGGAAGCCAAGGAGCTCGTTGGAGTTGCCTCACGCACGAGGTTCTACGTGCTCGGGGTTACGCCATCCCCGGCAATCTCTGGGACAGGAGCCGGGAATTGATGCCAAGTAAACAACCTTTCACTCCCGAGGTCACGCTGTAAATAATAATCAGTCGGAAATCCCCCGGGAGATTTGCAGATCTCGTGAATAAGCCTTGTAGGGCCCGGGCTCCACGGGGTGGGAACAGTGTCTCCGGCAGGAGCCAAGTTAGGAACAGAATCCCAGAATTCTGGAAGAGTTGGGGTTGGAAGGGCCTCTGAAGATCTCCCAGTCTCCACCTGGAGCAGGTGGCACAGGGACACGTCCAGGTGGGTTTGGGATGTCTCTGCAGGGGGACACTCCACTCCTTCCCTGGGCAGATGTTCCAGGGCTCTTCCACCTCCATGGAAAGAAGTTCTTCCCCATGCTGAGGTGGAACTTGGGGTTTGGTTTATGGTCATCCTCCTCGTCCTGTCACTGGGCAACCCTGGGAAGAGTCTGGCACCGTTCCCTTGCCACCTGAACTTCTCTTGCTGATGAAAATGCCGTATTTTAATTTTATTAATATAAAGTTTACATTCAAGTGTGGCTGTAAAATACATGTGAAAAAGGTTGGAAGAAACCCTTTGTGTCCTGGAGACTCCTTGAGGACCCATTTGCATTTTGAATGAAGGAGCCACAAATGAAAGAAATCATCCCAATATTGAAACTACCCACGGACTGCGAGGTTTTATTTTCCATCCCGTGATCCAAAGGGGACAGAGAAAAGAATCTCTTCCCGTCACCACAGCACAGACCCCTTTTCCCAGCAGTTCTTGGGGGAGTGCCGTCAGCACAGCCCCGTGTGAGGAATGCGGAGCTCTGTGGCGTGGTCAGGGAAAAATTCCACCATGGCACTTCAGGGGGCACTTTTGGGATGTGGGAGAGGCTGCTGGGCCAGTCACTTCTTCTGGACGGGGGGCCAGCGGGTGCTCTGCTTGCACTGCTGGGTCTTGATGGTGGGAACAACCACGGGGCATTTCTGCTGCACCACCTGGGCGCATCCCCCGCCTGCAGGGCTGAGCTCTGGGCCTGGGAATGTCCCAGTTCCATATCCCAGCCCTCCACCGTAGTACCCTGACCCCTCGGTGACCCCCCCCGTGGTTAGGGTATCACTTGGGGGCGCAGCGTATCCATACCCAGCCCCTGCTCCCTCAGCGATTCCCAAATCCCCTGTGTGGTAGACGGATCCTCCACCTGCCCCTGCGCTGCTGATGTCAGGACCCGAGCCCTCGCTGCCGTATCCCACTCCCACTCCAGAGCCGTAGACTGGGACCGTCCCCACCGTGACGTCCCAGCCAGATGTGACCCCACAATCCCCGCTGGTGACCACGACGGACCCCTCAGAGTCACACGAGTACCCCCCCGAGATGCTGTAGGGGGCTGGCGCTGGCAGGGGCGGGCAGAACGAAGGTCTCCGGCTGTAGGTGACGGAGCCTTCCCTGCCGCAGGAGAAGGAGGCGCGGCCGTGGCGGTTGGAGAAGGCCCCGGTGCAGAACCTGCCGTGGCTCAGGGAGATCTCCCGGCTGTAGCCCCGGTTCCACCGGGAACATTTCCGCTGGAGACAGTGGTAAAGCTGGAAGAGGAAAGGAAAACACCCGAACTCGCACCGTTTTGCTTCATGTTTGTGCCGGGGCAGGTGGGGAGGTGCCAGGTGGTGTGGCCAGGAAAGCTTGGCCAGGGCCTGGGGCAGTTCCAGGCTTTGGAACCGAGTGCTGCTGAGCTGTTAGAGAACCATGGAATCATGGCATCATGGTTTGGGTTGGAAAAGACCTAAACTCATCCAGTGCCATCCCCCTGCAATGGGCAGGGACACCTTCTGCTCCAAGCCCCTGTTCTTCAAATCCAGACTGGATTGAAGATCCAATCTGGACTCTTCCTGGGACAGCTTTCCTCTTTCTACCTCTACTCCCAGAGAATCCAAAAGCTGAAGCAGATTCTGAATCCAAAATCTGAAACATAAAACCTGAAATCTGTTCCTTTCCCAGCTAATAGCTGCCGTGGTTTTCCCCGCTCATTTTCATGAGCCAAGGTCTCAAATGAGCTGCATCCCATGACTAAGAAATAACAAAATCCCAGGAAAAAAAAGCAGACTTACCCTCTTCAGCCATCGGAAACACATTTAGAAGGTAAAAGTCGACTGAATGAGGAGCTTTAACAGCCTCAGGAACATTTATACGGCGTTTAACATGTATGGGAAGTGAGACACCCTCGGGAATGAGAAGGATTTATTTACCAAACTGGCGTTTCAGTGTTTGCTGTGACTCCTGATCCGTATCTCCCTTGACACTGCTCATTTCGCTGCTGTAATTGTTACTTCTGCTTAATGAGCCTATTCCTGTGCCCCTGCCCTGGGCTACGCAGGAATCCTCCGGCCCCCAGCCCCGGCACAGGTGGGTGGGGATGTGGGTGTAGGAGAACGTGGAGCGAGATTAGGGAGCGTGGGGCACGGGGGAAAGAAGTGCTCACGGTGCTCTGGTGACAACTTGTTCCCTCCCGAAAATCCCCGGTGGCTCCAAGGGGAGTTTTTTTCTGGGGAAAACATTTGCACGTGAGCCAGAAGGTTGTCAGAAGTGATTGATGCCTGGATTGGGAATTTTGCAAGGGTGCTGTAAGAGAGCTTAAGGACAGAACTGCGGAGGTGTGAATGTCCTGATGCCTAAACCCAGCCTGGCTGGATTACACTTTAATGAAGGATTATGCCTCCAAATCCCTCCCTTCCTTCTTATTTTCATATCCTTCCTCTGGTCTGGAAAGAGCACCAGGCCCCAGGGACTGGGGGAGTCTGGTGGGGGTTGCAGATCTGAGGTGCTCCAGCCCGGCCCCGCAGAGCAGCTCCTGGAGCTCCTGGAGGTTCAGCTCCGGGAAATTTTGCTGTGGGGACAGAGTCCCAGCTTTGGCCAAAGCCCCATCCCCCGGGCAGAAATCCGTGTGTGGCGTGGTGGTGGTGCTGCCAGGGCAGGGTGCAAAGCCTGGGAAAGGAGGGATTTCAGGCCTGGAGGAAGATTTGGAGCTGCCTGAGGGATTTGCTGCTGGTTTTATTCCCTCCTGCCTGGCCCAGGGTTGATTTGGCTTCCCTCTGGGTACAGATCACGGAACCCTGGAATCACTGAGGTTGGAAAAGTCCTCCCAGACCATGGAGTCCAGCCTGTCCCCACTTTGTCAGCCAGCCAAGAGCGCTGAGTGCCACGTCCAGTCCTTCCTTGGACACCTCCAGGGATGGGGACCCCAAACCTCCCTGGGCAGCCCCTCCTAAAGCCTGATCACCCTTTCCAGGAGGAAGTTCCTCCTGATGTCCAACCTGATCCTCCCCTGGCACAGCTTGAGGCCGTTCCCTCAGGTTTGCTGCAGGAAGGGGGAGGATGGCAAGGCTGTGGATGTTGTCGTGCTTCTATTGCCCACCTGGGGCATCCCCAGCAGCTGTTGGGTCATCCCTAGTCCCTTCTCTTCCCAACTGAGCCTGATGGGCCTGGTCAGGTGTCCCATCAGCTCCACAGATGTGGTCATTGTGTGCTGGCACCTTGGAGGACACAGCGGGGCCTGCACCGTGCCCAGGCACCACAGGGTGTGGGTGCTGTGGTTACTTGGAGTTTTTGGATCTTCTGTTCCTCCTTCACGGAGCCCAGGTGGAAAATGAAAGTGCGAAGTCTCTGGGACAATAAACCGGGTGGCTTTGGAGTGAAACGTCTCATCAGAGACATTTCTACACCCCAAGACCATGAAGTGCAGGTTGATAGTGTAAGAAATAAATGAACTCCCATAAAAAGGGCAGCTTTGAGCCATCATAACATTTATTGGATATAAAAAGTGCCTTTGGAAAAGCGGCAGAACTTTATCAAAGGCACCCCAGCACCAGGAGCAGAGCACAGCAGGGGAATCCCAGAGTTCTCACACGAGGATGCAGTGTCCAGGGGAGAGGAGAGGACACAGCGGGCAGGACCAGGCAGCCAGAGCCGGGTCTGGAGGCAAAGAGGTGCCGTGGCAGAGACTCAGAGCCAGAGCTGCCTGTGGCTGTTACTTCTGCTGGCTGTAGGGCCAGTGGGAGCTCTGCTTGGTCTGGTGGGACACAACACTGGGGATGACAATGGGACATTTCTGCTGGGAGGAGCCTCCGCCGCCACCTCCAGAGCTGATGATGATGGTCTGGCCTGAGGAGGTGCTGCCGTATCCTCCTCCCATCCCGTAGCCTGAAGATCCTCCACCACAGTATCCAGAGGATCCTCCACCACAGTATCCAGAGGATCCTCCACTGCCTCCCCCTACAATGATGCTCTTTGATCCTGAAGAGCCACCACTGTATCCTCCGCCCATCCCATAGCTGTATCCTCCACCACAGCATCCAGAGGATCCTCCACTGCCTCCCCCTACAATGATGCTTTTTGATCCTGAAGAGCCACCACCATATCCTCCACCCATCCCATAGCTGGATCCTCCACTGCAGCATCCAGAGGAACCTCCGCTACTTCCATCTCCCATTATGATCTTGGTTCCTGAAGAGACACCACCATAATCTCCATCCATCCCATAACCTGAAGATCCTCCACTGCAGCATCCAGAGGAACTACCACTACCTCCACCTACAATGATGCTCTTCGATCCAGAAGATCCACCACCGTATCCTCCTCCCATCCCATAACCCGAGGATCCTCCACTGCAGCATCCTGAGGAACCTCCACCACTGCTTCCCCCTCCAATGATGACCTTTGTCCCTGAAGACCCACCACTGTATCCTCCGCCCATTCCATAGCTGGAGGAGCCCCCACTGCAACATCCAGAGGATCCTCCACTACTTCCACCTCCAATGATGACCTTTGTCCCTGAAGATCCACCACCATATCCTCCTCCCATCCCGTAGCTGGATCCTCCACTGCAGCATCCAGAGGAACCTCCACTACTTCCACCTCCAATGATGGTCTTTGACCCTGAAGACCCACCGTATCCTCCTCCCATCCCGTAGCTGGAGGAGCCCCCACTGCAACATCCAGAGGATCCTCCACTACTTCCACCTCCAATGATGGTCTTTGATCCTGAAGACCCACCGTATCCTCCTCCCATTCCGTAGCTGGAGGAGCCCCCACTGCAACATCCAGAGGATCCTCCACTACTTCCACCTCCAATGATGACCTTTGTACCTGAAGATCCACCACTGTATCCTCCTCCCATCCCATAACCCGAGGATCCTCCACTGCAGCATCCAGAGGAACCTCCACCACTACCTCCACCTCCAATGATGGTCTTTGATCCTGAAGAGCCACCACCATATCCCCCTCCCATCCCGTAGCTGGAGGAGCCCCCACTGCAGCAGGATCCACCTCCTCCACCACCAGAGCTGATGATGACCTTCCCAGAGCCCCCTCCGCCCCCGCAGCAGGAGGAGCCCTGGGACTGGTAACTGGAGGAGCTACTCCCATGGCAACCGGAGCCCTCGCTGTGGCATCCGCTGGACTGGGAGGACATCCCATGGCAGCCTCCGGAGCTTTGTCTGGAGCACATCTTGGAGCAGTGACCCTGCAAGGAACAGAGCTGTCAGAGGGGAGAACCTTGGAGACGCAGCTGAGCCTTCCCAGCAGACAAAGAAGGAAGAATTCCCAGGAATTACCCCATTTGTCCCATCTTCTGCAGCCCTGCAAGGGTGGCAGCTTTAACCTCCCTCACCCCTGTGAGACCTGCCACGACATCCCAGGGAGCTCTCTGCAGGTCACAACAGTTCCAGGAAAGCTTTGCATGCGGGAAGGTTGGGAATGCTTCCCGAGGTTTGCAGACATGCTCTGACATGCCTGAAAAATTGTGTGGATCCTTCTGGATGTCTCACACTGACTCAGCAGCTGAAAGTTCAGCTTCCAGAGTTCCAGCTGCAGCTCCCCTCTCTAAGGGAGGGAATTCTGTTGGCAGCTCCAGTTGGTTTTTGGTGGAGGCACCACGGTTCAATGAATGCCCAAAGACCAACTCGGGGAGAGATCTCCCTGCGTAGAGGTTCCGGAAGCTTCCGTATCCACGGGCTTACCTTCAGTGCTGGTGGGAACGTTGCGATGCTCGGTGTTGGTTGAATGAGGAGCCCTGGGATAGCTGAGCTTTTATACTGGATGCATCGCTCTCCCGAGGGAAGTGAGACACCCTAAGGAATGCTGAGAGATTTATTTACGGAGCTTGGCTTCAGCTGCCTCCTTCCTTGACTCACTTGCAGCAGAGGTGATGCGAAGGAGGCGCATCAGCCCCGTTCTGCATCGCAGCCGCTAATTCCGGTTAATGATTCCCTTCCGGGAGCCTCGCTCCGAATTTTGGGGCAAACGACATCTCAGGGCCTGTTTTAGGGGGTCCCCAATGTGTTTCTGCTGGGCTGGAGCTTCTCGGGTGCTCAGGAGAGTGTGGGAACTGAGCAGATGCAGTGGGATGGGGACTGGAGTGAGTTGGAGCCAGAGAGTGATGGAAGGACAAGGATAAAGGATGTGCTGGAGCGCAATCCCAGAGAATTTTGGGCAATTTCCTCAAGGACTGGCAAGATGGGGAGCAGGAGCATGTGCATCCTGCTGGGAATGGCCAGAGGTACCACCCTGATGGAGTTCCCTGCTTTGGAGCTGCCCAGATCTGTGTCAGAGGACGGTGTGAAGGTGACAGTGACGAAGGGGACTTTTCCCTTCAGTCTTCTGTGGCCCCAAGGTGGAAGTGGCTGTTGGATTTCCATGGAGGTCTGTGCTCAGCTCCAGCTTCCAGGGGTCTCAGTCTCCAGGCTTGAGTGGGGAAAGCCTTGAAAGCCTGCTATTTTTGAGGCTGCACTTGAAGGCTATCAAGACCTTACCCTTGAACTCTAGGATGCTGAACACCCCCTCTACCTCAACAGGACCCATTTCTGAGGGTCTCCACTGGCCACCCTGCCCACACCTAAGCTGGGGAGTCACCTGGATATTTTCCCCGCTGGAGGATGACAGTTTGTCAGCACAGCTGTCCCAGCGCTGGCTCTGTGTCACGCGTGTTTGGAGCCTGACAGCAGCATCCGCCCTCCCGGGACACTGAGTAGAGGAAGGACTAATAGGGGTTTTGGCCGTGGGGACGTGTGACAGCAGCAGCGGGTCCCAGCTCTGTCACCACAAACGTGACTTTGAACACGCACACGCGACACCCTGGGGATGGGGACGGGGCCACCAGCACCAGGGACACACGTGCAGGGGCTTCCTTTGCTCGGCTTTGGAGTCCCTCCCGTGGCCTTATCTCTGTTCTCATCTCCAGATCTGAGGTGTCACCGCCGTTCTGGCTCCTAGCTCTGCCGTGTGGGTGTTGTACTCCTGAGGATCTCAACACCTTGATCCCTTCCGTGCCTTCGACCTGTAGGGACTTGCCCAGAGGGACACCCGGGATGAGCAGCTCATCGGGAGCAAGGGATGAGGGAAGGCCGTGGAGGTTTTGGAGGTGAGGTTGAGAGGATCTCCTGCAAACCACGGAGTGTGGAGAGCCCAAGGTTGCACCCCCTGGAAGCACTGCGCCTGTAGCACATGGATTCGTTTGCCAGAGGTGTAGGAGTAGTGTGGCTGGAAAACAGCTGCCGGAAGGGTCAGCTCTACCACAACCTCTCCCAGGTTAGGGAGAAACTTGGATACCTGTGTTGGGGAAAGGGAAAGGGGGATGTAAAAGGCTTCAGGGCCACGTTCTCATCACAAACTCATCAGTTTTGTGATGCTCTGCTGGGCCCTTTTCCCTGCAGTCCTGGAACCCTTTGGATGGGCTGGCAGGTCATGGTAGCTCTTCATCTCCTCACTGCAAACACCTGGGAGGGTGGTGGGTATGAGAGGCAAAATCCCCAGCCAGATCCTACAGCACCCTGGATCCCTTTTCCCACCAGATTCCCTCATGCACAGCGATGCTGACAAGGTGGGACGTGGTCCTGGAGAAGAGCTCTCCAGTTTTCTCCAAAAGGCAGGAGCCTGTCAGTCCTGATCCCTCAAGAGTTTCATGGCCGATGATCCCTCTAATGCCTAATTTTGTTTCCTCCCTACCAGCTGTTTGTGAGATGGACAAAAACCCTCTGGGCTTAAAGTTTACCAAACTCAAGACTAATCCCATCTGCCCCAAAGAGGACTTTGGGAGTCCTTTTTGAGAGTATTTTCCCACTTTGAGAGGAGAGCCAACTGTATCCGGGTTGCATCCAAAGGAGAGCGGGGCAGGATGGTGCGGGAGGGGATTTCCCCCCTCTACTCTGCTCTGGTGAGATCCCACCTGGAATGCTGTGTCCAGTTCTGGTGTCCCCAGCATGAGAAGGACATGGGATTGTTGGAGCAAATTCAGAGGAGGCCGTGAAGTTGATAAAGGGTATTGGAGCCCCTCCCCTGTGGAGACAGGCTGGGAGAGCTGGGAATGTTCAGCCTGGAGGAGAGAAGGTTGTGTGGAGACCTCAGAGCCCCTTCCAGCATCTGCAGGGGCTCCAGGGAATCTGGAGGGGGACTTTTCCTCAGGAACTGCAGTGGCAGGACACAGGGAATGGGTTCAGGTTGAAAGAAGGGGAAATTCAGGGTGGATATAGGAAAGATCTGTTAATCAGCACCTGCTGCAACACTGGAGGCTGGAGAACATTTCCCAGGGAATGTTTTGGATGTTTTGTTCGTCTCTTGGGAAGCAAACTGACAAAGGAGAAAAGCAACCTCACAAACCAGTTCTGTCCGTGCACAGAAATCTTTATTTCCCGTCACATTTATGGCACAGAGGAGCCACCTGGGAGTTCACAGCGCAGGGATGCAGCACCAAGGGAACACAAGGGAAGGGGATGTGCTGGGAGCAAACTTGGAATGCAGACACTCGGCTCTTCCCGATGGGAACCGGAGCTGCCCAGGGCTGCTACTTCTGGCTGCAGGGCCAGTGGGAGCTCTGCTTGGTCTGGTGGGACACAACACTGGGAATGACAATGGGACATTTCTGCTGGGAGGAGCCTCCGCCGCCACCTCCAGAGCTGATGATGATGGTCTGGCCGGAGGAGCCGCCGCCGGATCCTCCACCGCAGCATCCGGAGGATCCACCACCGCCTCCCCCTCCCATGATGATCTTCCCTCCTGAAGAGCCACCACCAGATCCCCCTCCACAGCATCCGGAGGAGCCTCCTCCTCCTCCTCCACCGCCAGAGCTGATGATGATCTTTTGGGCTGATCCCCCACTGCCACCGCCGGATCCTCCACCACAGCACCCAGAAGAACCTCCACTACCTCCACCTCCCATTATGACCTTTGTCCCAGAAGAGCCACCACCGGATCCTCCACCGCCGCATCCAGAGGATCCACCACCACCTCCACCTCCCATCATGCTCTTTGAAGATCCACCACTGGATCCTCCACCGCAGCATCCAGAGGATCCTCCACCACCTCCACCTCCAATGATGATCTTGGTTCCTGAAGATCCGCCACCGGATCCTCCTCCCATGCCACCCCCACCGCAGCATCCAGAGGAACCTCCACCACCTCCACCTCCCATCATGCTCTTTGAAGATCCACCGCCGGATCCTCCACCGCAGCATCCAGAGGATCCACCACCACCTCCACCTCCCATCATGCTCTTTGAAGATCCACCGCCGGATCCTCCACCGCAGCATCCAGAGGAGCCTCCACCGCCTCCCCCTCCCATGATGATCTTCCCTCCTGAAGAGCCACCGCTGGATCCTCCACCGCAGCATCCAGAGGAGCCTCCTCCTCCTCCTCCACCGCCAGAGCTGATAATGATCTTCTGGGCTGATCCACCAGAGGATCCTCCACCGCAGCAGGATCCGCCTCCTCCCCCGCCGGAGGAGCCCTGGGACTGGTAGCTGCTCCCCTGGCAGCAGCAGCAGCAGCCACAGCCGTGGCACCCGCTTTGTCTGGAGCACATCTTGGAGCAGTGATCCTGCAAGGAACAGCTTTTTACTCCAGGGCAGCCACCACCCTCACGAGAATTTCCCAAGGCCTGTGACCCCTGTCCAGCTCAACACCACTTTGTAGTGTCCAGGATCATCTTTTAAAGGCTTTTATCCCAAAGCTGTCCCATCTCTTTGTCCCAAAGCCACTCCATCTCCATCTCAATACTGATGGAAGAGAACCCTCAGTAGCACGGGCTGATCCTGCTTTGGTCTGGTGGGATCCACAGGAGATTTAAATTAATCCCAGCAACTTTCCTGCCCTTCCACCACCACCCACCAGATGTTTTTCACCAAAACTTCTGCGTTTTGGAAGCAGGAAAGCTAGAGAAGAATCCCTCCCTTGGGCAGACCTGGACTTACCCCTCTCGGCTCTGACCACAAACACCTCAGGGCGAAGCTGAGCGAATGAAGCACCCCAAGATCCACCAACTTTTATACTGTTTTTCCCGAGTGGGAAGTGAGGCACCCAAAGGAATGGTGTAGGTTTATTTACTAAGCAACCTCTCCTCCTTCATCCCACTTGTCCTGACTCACTGGATGCGGACGATGCCTCTCCCGTGCATCACTTCCTCGGCTGCCCTGCATCCACTGCAGGTCCCACACGTGAGCTCCGCTCCCGCGGTTGAGTTCCAAAGTAGGATTCTGGGGCTCCAGTAGGATTCTGGGACTCCAGTAGGATTCTGGAGGTTGCCACCCTCCACTCCAGCCGGGAGATGCCGCTGGTGACCGACACCAGAAGGGGCTGTGGAGCTTTGTTTTATTGAGTGTTACAGGCTGGAGGCACCAGGAGGGGATTGGTGGGGTGTCTGTGCAGGGCCAGGAGTTGGACTTTGGTGATCCTTGGGGGTCCCTTCCACCTCAGGGGTATTCTGTGATTCCACAATCCTATGACTGTGGAGATTCCCAGGGGAACAGGGGCAGGACTGATGTTTCTGGGGCACCAAAGGAATCCCCCGTGGCTGCGGGAGATTTCCCACCCACGTCAAGGGTTGATCGGGATTTTTGTTTGATTCCACCACTCTGGAGAGAGCAGAGGTCAGGCAGGCCCCACCACTTCAGGTGATGGAGATGAGAGGTACCAGATCCAACATCCCGCCTGTGCAGCAGCATCTCCATGGATATGGACCAAAAGGATGAATTCCTGCCCATTTTGGGGATGACTTTGGCATTTCTGAAGAAGCAACGAGACTTGAGACCCTGCTGTGCTCCTGTTGTCACTCTGAGAATCCCAGGAATTTGGATCCTGGTTTCCTTGCTCCTGGGCCGTTTCTGGGAATGGGGATGTCTGACAGCACCGNATGCTCTTTGAAGATCCACCGCCGGATCCTCCACCGCAGCATCCAGAGGATCCACCACCACCTCCACCTCCCATCATGCTCTTTGAAGATCCACCGCCGGATCCTCCACCGCAGCATCCAGAGGAGCCTCCACCGCCTCCCCCTCCCATGATGATCTTCCCTCCTGAAGAGCCACCGCTGGATCCTCCACCGCAGCATCCAGAGGAGCCTCCTCCTCCTCCTCCACCGCCAGAGCTGATAATGATCTTCTGGGCTGATCCACCAGAGGATCCTCCACCGCAGCAGGATCCGCCTCCTCCCCCGCCGGAGGAGCCCTGGGACTGGTAGCTGCTCCCCTGGCAGCAGCAGCAGCAGCCACAGCCGTGGCACCCGCTTTGTCTGGAGCACATCTTGGAGCAGTGATCCTGCAAGGAACAGCTTTTTACTCCAGGGCAGCCACCACCCTCACGAGAATTTCCCAAGGCCTGTGACCCCTGTCCAGCTCAACACCACTTTGTAGTGTCCAGGATCATCTTTTAAAGGCTTTTATCCCAAAGCTGTCCCATCTCTTTGTCCCAAAGCCACTCCATCTCCATCTCAATACTGATGGAAGAGAACCCTCAGTAGCACGGGCTGATCCTGCTTTGGTCTGGTGGGATCCACAGGAGATTTAAATTAATCCCAGCAACTTTCCTGCCCTTCCACCACCACCCACCAGATGTTTTTCACCAAAACTTCTGCGTTTTGGAAGCAGGAAAGCTAGAGAAGAATCCCTCCCTTGGGCAGACCTGGACTTACCCCTCTCGGCTCTGACCACAAACACCTCAGGGCGAAGCTGAGCGAATGAAGCACCCCAAGATCCACCAACTTTTATACTGTTTTTCCCGAGTGGGAAGTGAGGCACCCAAAGGAATGGTGTAGGTTTATTTACTAAGCAACCTCTCCTCCTTCATCCCACTTGTCCTGACTCACTGGATGCGGACGATGCCTCTCCCGTGCATCACTTCCTCGGCTGCCCTGCATCCACTGCAGGTCCCACACGTGAGCTCCGCTCCCGCGGTTGAGTTCCAAAGTAGGATTCTGGGGCTCCAGTAGGATTCTGGGACTCCAGTAGGATTCTGGAGGTTGCCACCCTCCACTCCAGCCGGGAGATGCCGCTGGTGACCGACACCAGAAGGGGCTGTGGAGCTTTGTTTTATTGAGTGTTACAGGCTGGAGGCACCAGGAGGGGATTGGTGGGGTGTCTGTGCAGGGCCAGGAGTTGGACTTTGGTGATCCTTGGGGGTCCCTTCCACCTCAGGGGTATTCTGTGATTCCACAATCCTATGACTGTGGAGATTCCCAGGGGAACAGGGGCAGGACTGATGTTTCTGGGGCACCAAAGGAATCCCCCGTGGCTGCGGGAGATTTCCCACCCACGTCAAGGGTTGATCGGGATTTTTGTTTGATTCCACCACTCTGGAGAGAGCAGAGGTCAGGCAGGCCCCACCACTTCAGGTGATGGAGATGAGAGGTACCAGATCCAACATCCCGCCTGTGCAGCAGCATCTCCATGGATATGGACCAAAAGGATGAATTCCTGCCCATTTTGGGGATGACTTTGGCATTTCTGAAGAAGCAACGAGACTTGAGACCCTGCTGTGCTCCTGTTGTCACTCTGAGAATCCCAGGAATTTGGATCCTGGTTTCCTTGCTCCTGGGCCGTTTCTGGGAATGGGGATGTCTGACAGCACCGTTCCCACCTCCCCAAAGTGGGACCCCAAACTCTGGCTTTGCTCCATGCCAGCATTGTCCCTGTGCAGTCCCCGGGTATTTTAGCACCCTCTCACTTCCCATAATAAAATCCCAGGGAGCTCCGTTATTCCAGCGGCAGCACTGGCTGGAGGGGCTTGTCTGGAGATACTTTGAGGTTGTTTGCATCACTGAGGTCCCCCAGGGGGAGAGGGCAGAGGGTGGAGGGACAGGAGAAGCCGTTATAGCCGTGGGTCACTCCCGTCTCTCCTGGGACAATTCCAGGTGTCCGTCACCTGCCTCCCGTAGAACAGTTCCAAGGTTTAATTCCCTTTCCCTGCTAATTGCCAGAGTAGACCACATCAAAGAGATCACTTCCCGCAGGGAAACTCCCTCTGAAGACTCACACCCGGAGCTGTGTTTTAGCCCTGCTGGGAATGAGGAAATCCCCAGGTGTTCCAGGCTGAGCATCGCGGCCCTTGGAAGGGCCTTGCAGAAGTCCTGGCCCTGCCTCTGGTTCCACTGAGGGTTCAGAGCTGGAAAAGTGTTGGAGAATTCCCTCGTTCCTCTTCCACAGCTGCTTGGGAGAGCATCAGGAGCTCCTGCACCACCTCATGAAGCGCCTGAGCTTCTCTCACCCCTGTAATTATACCTTGAAACCCTTCGTAGCAGAATTTTGGCATCTTCTCTCTCTGAACCCACTCAGAACTTCCTTGGACTTCACCAGAATTTTGGTGAGGTAGAGAGACTCCAATGATCAACTTGGTGGTACCTTCTCTGACAGGCAAAAGTTGGGATCATCATCATCATGAAGACACATTAAATAGTGACCTGGGAATATTTAGTGGATCCAAAAATCTCTTCTACCGGTGGGGTTTCAGTGCAGTTTTGCTCTGGAGCTTTATTGCAGCTCAGAATAAAACCAGGGATGGAAATAAAGCAAGCGGGGCCGCAAAATCCAACCACTCACACACGGAACTCTCTAGAACTGCAAGTTTTATTGTCTGGTGCAAGCACTAGAAAACTGAGGCAGGAACAGGCACACGGAACAACCCCGGCTGGAATTACGGATAGACAGCAGCAGAGGTTCCGGTCAGAACATTCCCGGGGGAAAGGAGAAGAGAACAACGCAAATAATCTTAAATTTAATAGAGGAGGAAATGTGAGGCATCTTCATATCTTGGGCTTCCTCGGTGTCAGAGTCCTTCTGGCAGCCACTACTTGCGCTTGGTCTGTGGTGGCCAGCAGATGGGCTGGGTCTGCTGCTGCATGGACATTCCTCCAGAGCTGGAGGAACCACCTCCACCTCCACCCCCGATGATGACGATGGGACCTTGGCCCTGGTGCCCTGAGCCACCTCCTCCTCCTCCTCCACTGCCCCCACCAATGCACACAGGGCCTTGGCTTTGCTGCCCTGAGCCACCTCCTCCTCCTCCTCCACTGCCCCCACCAATGCACACAGGGCCTTGGCTTTGC